>OY776676.1:68683002-69156323 GCA_963675555.1 Leptura quadrifasciata
GGTTACCCCATCGTCGCAGTCTCCTTCTGTGCCATGGGACCACACCACTCGCCTTCCGCAACCGAGCTGGTCAGTTGCATACCTGCTCCAGCTAAAACTTCAAATGCAGCTTCGTTTTCAGTCGATTAAGGCTTTAAAAAAATGATGGAGCGTTCAAGTGGGACAAAATCATCCGGAGGTAAAATACCCTCCCGATCGGATCTCCGGGGGAGGGTGCCCACAGGGACACCTCATCGAATGTCGAAAAAACACCGACAAGTTAAATCCAACAAAACTAATTCTTTCATCTACGGCGCTTGGAATGTTCGTACTTTGAACGACAGCACTCGCACCGATCGGCCTGAAAGAAGAACTGCTCTAATAGATAGAGAACTTCACCGACTCAATGTTGACGTTGCAGCTCTCAGTGAAACTCGATTTTTGGAGGAAGGCTCTCTCACAGAAAAGTACTACACCTTCTATTGGAAAGGTCTTCCCACCAATTCAAGAAGACAACATGGAGTAGGATTTGCCGTTCGGAATCAACTTGTATCCAACTTAACACAAGTACCACAAGGCCTATCCGAGCGTCTAATGCTGCTGCGCTATGAGCTATCAGATGGCAACGCGGTAAATCTAATAAGCGCCTACGCTCCCACTCTGGATGCAAATCACGAAACCAAGGAAAGCTTCTATCAACAGCTGGAAGAAACCCTCTGTAGAATACCTAAAACGGAACGACTCGTTATTCTTGGCGATTTTAACGCTAGAGTAGGGAGAGATGCAGACACCTGGCCAGGCATCATAGGCAAGAACGGTTTGGGCAACATGAACGCTAACGGTCAACTACTCCTAACTAAATGCGCCGAACATGATCTAGTTATAACAAACACCATTTTCCGACAAAAGGATAAATTTAAAGGCACCTGGCGTCACCCCAGATCAGGTCACTGGCATCTACTGGACTATGTTATCGTACGTAGGAAGCATCTCAAGGACGTCCAAATTACAAAGGCGCGCATTGATAGCGAATGTTGGACCGATCATCGTCCTGTTGTCTCTAAAATGAAAATTGTTATGAGACCCAAACACCGAAGAACTCAAGTAAAACGCAGACTCCGTCTCTGTATTAGTAAATTGCGTGACCAACAAACCGTCGAACAGCTAAAGCAAAAAGTTCAAGAGAATTTGAGTGCACTAGAAGAAACCAATTCTGTAGATGTCGCTGCTACCTGGACACAAATTAAAGACAGTTTAAAAAGTGCGAGTGAGGAAATTCTTGGCACTGCAGCAAGTAAAAAACAGGAGGACTGGTTCAATGATAATGAAGCTTTTATACAAGAACTTCTTGACCGCAAACATACTGCCTTCCAAAACGCTATCAACCACCCCAACGACTCATCAAAAGCAGAAGCTTTTACCCAATCTAAGTATGAAACGCAACGCGAAATCAGAAGAATAAAGAACGAGTGGTGGGCAAGCAAGGCCAGAGAAATTCAAAAGTACGCCGATTCACACGACTACAGGAATTTCTTTCAAGGAGTAAAAGCAGTGTACGGCCCCAGTCGGAAAAATATGTGCCCTATTAAAGATTTAAATGGAAATCTCCTCAAAGAAGACCAGGAAATAAGAGCCCGATGGAAAGAACACTACTCTAGCATTCTTAACCAGCAAAGTCAAGCCGATCACGATATTATAAATCTTATCCCTCAATATGACACCTTCGAAGACTTAGATAAACCACTAACAACGGAAGAGATCTTAACCGCCATTGGGCAGCTAAAAAATAACAAATCTCCCGGCGCCGACTCACTCCCAGCTGAGATCTTTAAAGCTGTGTCGTCAGAGCTCATACCCTACCTCAAAAAACTGTTTGATGTCGTGTGGGAAAGTGGTCAAGCTCCGCAGGAGTTTCGTGATACACTTTTAATCAACCTCTTCAAAAACAAAGGGAGCGCTGCGGACTGTGGAAATTACAGGGGTATAGCTCTCCTGGCTGTTGGAGGGAAGATACTCACTAAAGCGATGGCAAATAGGCTAACACCTGTTATGGAAAAGTTACTTCCTGAAACACAGAGTGGCTTTAGACCAAACCGAGGCACATCGGATTTAATCTTCACACTTAAACAGCTTCAAGAAAAAGCACTCGAACATCAAGGAGAAATTCACATGGCCTTCATTGATTTAACCAAGGCGTTTGACTCGGTGGACAGGGAAGTGCTCTGGAAAATTATGTTCCGCTTAGGTATCCCTAGAAAATTTGTGGAAGTATGTCGCAGTCTACATACAAACAACAACGCCCAGGTTATGTATAATAATGAGGCAACCGAACCTTTCCAAACTCTCACTGGAGTTAGGCAGGGATGTGTCCTGGCACCCCTACTCTTTAATTTGTTTACCACTGCTCTAACAATTATTGTTGACAACAAACTGACAGTCAGAGGAATAGGTCTCAGATACCGTTTTGATGGCGGTCTCTTTAACATAGGGCGCTTTAGAGCTTTCACGAAGACACGCACACGATTCATTTGTGATCTCCAGTATGCGGATGACTGTGCACTTTTAGCCTCTACGCCGGAAGAGCTTCAAGAGCTTTTAGATGTGTATGCCCAAAGCTATGATTCTTTGGGACTTAAAATCAACATTGGAAAGACTAAGATTATGTCAACTCCTCATCAAGTGAACCAAATAGACATTACACTTAACGGAAATTCTCTTGAAGTGGTGGATCAGTTCAATTACTTAGGCAACGTTGTTAATGACAAAGCAAACATGGACAGCGAGATTCGCAATAGAATTAACGCTGCATCTAGAGCATTCTGGGGACTTAGAGAGAGAGTATTTGACAACCACGACCTAGCTTTGTCAACGAAAATGGCTGTCTACAGAGCAGTTGTCATTCCAACACTGCTATATGGATGTGAAAGCTGGGTCACTTACCGTCGTCATGTGAAAGAATTAGAACGCAAAGACACCTCAGGAGTATGATGAAAATCCGTTGGTTCCATCACATATCAAACGTGGAAGTACTCAGGAGAGCAAACAGCCTTCCAATTGAGGTGCTTATTTCAAGAGCACGCCTAAGATGGGCAGGTCACGTTCATCGTATGCATGATAACCGCCTTCCTAAATGCACACTTTATGGTGAATTGCTAAGCGGTAGAAGAAAGCGTGGCGGTCAACGAAAGAGGTTCAAAGACGCTCTCCATGAAAATCTAAAATCCTGCGGTATTGCAGACGAGCAATGGGAACAACTTGCAGCGGACAGAACCGAATGGCGACGGGTTGTGGCCAGCTATCAAGGAAATGTTGCTGCAAGAAGGCCGAATCCAAGACCTAACCAGGTCTATGTTTGTCCTGATTGCGGTCGACTTGTGCTCTCCCGAATTGGCCTCTATAGCCATAGTCGTGTGCACCGTAGATGAATGGAAATTACAATAGACTACACCTTTTACTTGTTTTTTATTGTACGCAATTTATCGACTGTAAAATTTCTATACTCGGACTCGAGTAACGGCTAATAATAATAATAAAAAATTTAAAATTTTGCTAGACACAGGCGCCGGTATTTCAGTTTTTAAACCTAGGACAGCTGAAAACACTACAGGCACCGATCCCCTGAAAATGTGATTGTTCAAGGTATAACGAACGAAAAGATTAATATTAATGAATCTGTTCTCATACCATTTACCACAAGTGATCCTCATAAAGTTTATATTCACGATCTAGACATAGACTTTGATGGACTTTTAGGCGCGGACTTTTTCGAACATTACGAATGCAGGATAGATTTTAAAAATAAACAATTAGTGACGAATTTCAAAACCGTACCGATATTCAAAGTTACTGATATTTTACCATCGCAACCAAGCGTAACCCGCGGTTTAAACACCATAAAAAATCGAAACTTAATTTCCATTGAACCGCGCACGGAAAAAATATTCAAATTAAAATGTGACCTACGAAATACCGAGGCTATACTGGTAGCCCAAGAAAACGAAAAAGTACGCTTACCCAACGCTATCGTCAAAATAGACAACAACGGAGAATTTTTAACATCTGTAATAAACGCAAACGCTATTCCAAAAACTGTAGATTTGTCAAACCTTAAACTCGAACCAATAGAAAAATTTAGGGCAATCTTTAATTTAAATTGTCAAAACTCAGACTACCAACAACAAATAGACAGGAATTTCGAAATTAAAAATCAATTACGCTTAGAACATTTGAACGAAGAAGAAACCGATTTAATAACACAACTTTGTCTAAATTTTTCGGACATATTCTATCTAGAAGGAGATAACTTGTCATTCACAAACGAAATTAAACATTCTATTGACACCAACAATGCCAAACCGATATTCACAAAATCTTATCGTTACCCCCAAATTCATAAGCAAGAGGTAAAGTCACAGGTTTCAAAAATGTTAGCCCAAGGCATAATCCAGCCTTCGATTTCTCCCTGGTCCTCCGCAGTTTGGGTAGTCCCAAAAAAACTTGACGCCTCTGGCAAACAAAAATGGCGAGTTGTAGTCGACTACAGAAAACTTAACGAACTGACTATTGACGACAAATATCCCCTTCCGAACATATCTGACCTTCTTGACCAACTAGGAAAATGCCAATACTTCACAACCCTAGATTTGGCCTCTGGGTTTCACCAGATAGAAATTAATCCCGAAGACGTCCAAAAAACTGCCTTCTCTGTAGAGAATGGCCACTATGAATTTCTTCGCATGCCATTCGGTCTTAAAAACGCCCCATCCACTTTCCAAAGGGTTATGGACAATATCCTACTAGGTATCCAAAACGAACGTTGCCTCGTCTATATGGACGACATCATCATTTATTCCCCAACGATTCACGAACATATTACCCGACTAAACGAAATATTCCAACGCTTAAGGAAAGCTAACCTTAAAATACAGCCCGACAAGTGTGAGTTTCTTAGGAAAGAAGTTGCCTACCTAGGACACCTCATCACCAAGGACGGTGTAAAGCCAAACCCTGCTAAGGTTGAAGCAATCCGAAACTTTCCTCAACCCAAAAACCAAAAGGAAATTAAATCTTTCCTGGGTTTAGCAGGCTATTATAGACGTTTTATCCCCAATTTCTCTAAAATATCAAAACCTCTGACCAAATTACTACAAAAAGACATACACTTTAACTTCGACAATGATTGTACGAATTCATTCAAAAACTTGAAACAAACCTTGACAACAACTCCGATACTAATTTACCCGAACTTCGACGAGCCTTTCCTATTAACCACAGACGCGAGTGCATTCGCCATTGGTTCCGTGCTTTCGCAGGGCCCCATTGGTAAAGATTTACCTATCGCTTATGCCTCCCGAGTTTTATGCAATGCCGAAACTAAGTACTCCACGATAGAAAGAGAGCTCTTAGCTATCGTGTGGTCAGTAAAGCATTTTAGACCATACCTGTTTGGCAGAAAGTTTAAACTAATCACCGATCACAGACCACTTACCTGGTTATTTTCGATAAAGGACCCGGGTAGCAGATTAGCCCGTTGGCGCCTCAAACTTGAAGAGTATGACTACGAGGTCATATACAAACCCGGCAAAATAAACAAAAACGCAGACGCCTTGTCCAGAATCAAAATAAACCACTTTAACGATTGTTCCAAATTCTATTCTAAAATTTTAGCAGCTAACGAAAACACAGACGATGACGAAAGCCTAAATGACGAAAACGAAATAACTAACGAACATATCGCTCAAGAATTTGACACATTCTCTAGACTATACAAGACAAAATCCCTAATAGATTACTCGAAAATCGAAATTACAAACAAACAATTGTTAGATCGAGAAAACAAAAACATAATTACGTTCTTTCGGCAAAATAACCTAACAGACCTTCATCACCAAATTATAGAAGATATTTTCGAAGAAAATCCCGAATTCGACAACAGTACAATCAATATTGTCTCTAGTAAATCAACCCGACATAGAAATTATTATATTATCGCTGTACCTTTCGACCCCGAATCTGTAATAGAACACTTGTTTTTAACGTTGTATAAAAATCAAAATAAACTAGATCTTCCCAAGACCTACTATGTCGAAAATAATTTGGACCTCCCAATACTCGAAATTCTCTCATTCATTTTTGCGGAAAAAGACCTAAAATTAATCATTTGTCAAAATCTAGTGCAATGCCCCGACGAAGACCAACGCCCAATAATCCTCGATCAAAATCACACTGGAAAAAATAATTTGCACCGCGGAATAAACGAGACAATACGCAGAATCAAAAACAAGTATAATTGGCAAGGGTTAACGAAAGATGTCGAAAATTTTATCAAAAACTGCGAAACATGCCAAAAAACGAAAATTTGTCGAAAAAATTTAAGTAGTCCACTGGTAATTACAGAAACACCAAAGACACCATTCGAAAGAATTAACATTGACTTATTTGAATTCCCTACGCGCAATTATGCCCTGACTATTCGCGACGAACTGACTAAATTTACACAAGCTTACGCAGTCCCCGATAAATCCGCCAAATCTGTAGTAAATACGTTACTGCTTTATTTTCAACATTATGGTACTCCATTAAGAATACATTGCGACTATGGAGGAGAATTCGATAACAATTTATTAAGAGATTTGTGTAGATTATACGATATAAAATTAACTTTTTCGAGTGTAGGACATCCCCAGTCAAATGGTTCAATTGAACGATTTCACGCAACCTTGGCCGAAATGATAAGAGCTAACAAAACGGAAAACCCGAATGAACACCCATTTACCATTTTACCGTATGCAGTAATCTGTTATAATAACTCTGTAAATAAAACTCACGGATTTACCCCATACGAATTAGTTTTTGGTCATACATCTGTTCGTCCACCGGAAACATTATACAATCAAAAAGAGTTAATCACTAAATATGTCCGAGATTTAAACAATCGCATTTCTCACTATTATAAAATAGCTCGAAGTCGAACTGAAACTCAAAAACAAAAAGCCAAAGTTCGGTTTGATAAAAACGTCCCCGAAAATCGCCCCACATATAATGTTGGCGACAAAGTATACGTTAAGGAATCTCAAATAAAGAACAAATTACAAGATAAATTCAACGGTCCGTTCGAAATTAAAGAAATTTTTCAAAATTCCGCTACACTACTAAATCTCGAAACGAACCAAACAACTAAAGTAAACTTTGACCGAATGAAACCATATACTGAAAATTAAATTTATTTTCAGGTTTCTGCTGCTGCTCGGATCAGCACTTGCCCAGTATAAAATAACATCGATCAACAACACGATCGGAGTGTACTACCACCGAGACACAGACATAGTAATCTCTAACGAGAAATGGACTCTACTTGTACATAAAAACATATCGACTCTTAAGACAGCATTTGATAAAAACGACAAAATCTTACAAACCCTCTACAACACACTCGACCCAACATACCATTACATGAATGTCTTTTTCGGCGATGTAAAAACGCATCTCAGTTTATTAACTCAAATCTCTCAATCGATACAATCAAAATTTAACGAAGTTTACCTAGACACAAAAAGATACAGACGAGGAATACTAAACGGTATCGGAACGATTTTCAAATCGATAACTGGAAATCTAGACGCAGAAGATGGTCAGTACTATTCTGATTGCATCAACAAGCTAAATAATGACGAACACCAACTCGAAAATTTAATCAAAAATCAAATATCTGTCACGACTTCAGTCATCAAAAAATTTTAATTCAACTATTCAAAAACTACAAATCGACGAAGAAACTTTCAATAAGGATATCAAAGAAATCGAAACCTCAATTCTAGATATGACTAAGGATATCGAAAATATCCACACAAAATTAAGATTTTTAGAAATTTGCGAACAACTCATGGCAAGTTATTTATTCATTGAAGACAATTTAAACGATATTTTGAATGCCATAACATTCGCTAGACTAAAAATTATACATTCGTCAATAATAACTCCTGACCGTTTAGTAACAGCATTACAAGAGATTTCTCAGAGTTTACAAAGAAACAATTTGCCTCTACCTATTAAATTATCAGCAGTCGCTCAGTATTTAGACATTATTGAGTTACAAGCTTTTCAATTAGATTCTAACTTAGTATTCGTTCTAAAAATACCCCTTGTCGAACCTCAAAATTACAATACCTTCCGCCTATACCCGATCCCAATTCTTGATAACAGAACTGGCCTTCTGCACATTTTATCTATTTCACAAAAGTTTATCGCGAGAGACGATGATTCTTTGATGTACATACCAATTTCAAATTTAAATGAATGCAAACCACTATACTTTGGAACGAAACTATGCTCAAACCTGTTTGCATACCCTATCGATCAAAATGCCATATGTGAAGCCAGAATCCTGAAACAGTTGACTAAACTCCCCGAAAATTGCCAGACATCCTTCATCATTGGTCAAGGATACAACGTTCAAGAACTTGAAGACAACACATGGTTAATAATAAACTCCGAACCACTTCACATCACCATCAATTGTCCAAAAAGAGATTCAATAACCGAATTAATCAACAAAAATTCAATCGTCAAACTACAACCCGGATGTTACGCCTTTGTAGGGATCACCAGAATACAAGCTAGTGCCAAAGACTTTTCAGACATTAAAGACAATTCTCATCCCATCCAAATTCCTTATGAGTGCTGCAATCAAATGCCCGACAAAATTAAATTACCAAAATTAAAACCTCTCAAATTAAACAATCTAAACGTAGAAGATTTGGACATCGCCAAAACCTAATTGGAACAATATTCGAAAGACCTGGATGATCTTATAAACGAACCATTTGTGAACAAGCATGTATCTTGGTTCACGTATTTTACCATCACATTCGTTGTTTCCCTAATTCTACTTTACATACTCTGTAAGTGTAGGAAAAGACGACGTGGAATGCTGAAAATCCAACATTCTACAGATGACGCCCCTTCACCCTCTCCAGGACGAAGCAAACCATTTATGAAACTTCCCGGTTTTATCCCTCCAAGAAAGCGACCCGTTATCAGACCCCAAGAAGGAGATGACATCGAGTTAACATAGACTTTCACTTGTGATTTATCATTCACATTATTAACTTAACCTTTGTATATTTTTACCTTTATTTTTATTATTTTTTATTGTATTCATTCACTATTTTATTATCTTTTCAATTTCAAAAAGTTCCTGTATAACAGCAACTTTTTCATTAAGGGGGAAGTTGTTATATAGTATTTGAGCCACTGTATACAAGACGATACGTGACTTTTGCTTCATTTCAGTTTATCCTTTAATATCTTATTTCAGCTACGTGCAGATAACAAATTCCCGCTATCATTTATCGCTTACAAAGTATCATATTATATTATATTACATTTTAACTTATCATGATTATGCTGAATTGCTTGCTTGCTTTTCTTTGTTCGTCATTTAGATGACACTGCATCTAAATGTCATAAATAGAACCACGAGACATTTCTGTAGCTAGTTATCATACTCACTTCAAATTAAATACTTACATTTTATTACTGTATTATTTCTAAGAGTCAACGTTGACTCTCTACAAATAAATAAAATTGTTTTTAAAAACTTAGCTACGAAACGCGAGCTATAACATATATATATATATATATATATATATATAGAATGATGAATAAAAAATATATATCTGACCAGTTTGTTATGCTTATCTGATGGAATGGTGTTGCTAATGGGGCCCAGTAGCAACCAAAATGGCGGCGATTGGGTGACGTCGGGTTGACGGATGAACCCAAGAATGGGGCTCTTTTTCAGACTCTCCAAACCCTGCAGCACGACGGACCGCGTTCCCAAGCCAACAAAAATAATTATGGATAATCTCTTACAGAAAGAATCCTCCTATCCCAAGAGAAAACCCTGAAATAAAATAAAAAACACTAACTGAAATTTTAAGGGAGAAATATACATAAAAAAGGCAACTCACCTTCCTTAGAAGGGTTTTCTATTTAAGGTAATAGTGGAACTGAGTGAAGTTCTTTATCACTCGGCACGAAACTAAAAATGGAAAGGGAGAGGAAACCTTAGTATGGTTGAGCGATTGAGCGAAAGAAAAGTGTACTCACTCAGAGAAAATGTCGAATCCACCTGGGGTTTCACTAAATTGGACGAAATTTTTTCATGGGAAAAGCACTCCTCCCTTATCCTTATTTTGCGAAATTTTATATTCAAGTCCCTGATAAGAATTCTCGGTCGGTATCCTGGACAACTTATGCTGTCAAAAATATGTCAGCGAAACAATACTAAGGAATTCAAGGAATAACTCACCACAGTACAGGAAAAATACCCAAACATATGAGGAGAAGGTCATAGACAAGAGGACGGAAGAAAACATATAATAGGAGGAGTAAGGAATATTCGGCGAGCGGCAAGTAAACCAGCCGGTCCGTCAACTTCTAGCAAGCGCTTGCCGGCAAGTAACAAGTGCACTTTCCTGCGGTAAGTTTAGTGGCCGCAAGTACTTTCCGCCAGCAAACTTGCCAAGTGTAAACGTAGCTATAGGTATTCGCGGTCGGCCGTGCTTGACTGCAACTTCTACTCATTATTATTATTTTAGGTTCTGACGTATGCACACACTCTTCTTTTATATTCTAGTTTAGACAAGAAGCATATTCCTGTGCAAATTTTACAACCTTTCCAAATTTAATTGCCCATTTTATTACAAAATTCCCATTGTTAAAACGAAACATAAAATATTTTTGTAATGGACATTTGCGTGTTGACATCAAAATTATTTTATTTATCTCGATATATGTAACCCTTAATCTACCCTATGTACTAGTAGTATTAAAATTAACACGCTCTATATAACTGCCTACATTTGTTAGAATAAAATCTACCCTAATAGCACTAACTGTAGATAAAGAAGGAGGAGGTGCTGAACAAACATAAATAAGTCTAAACAATAAAGTCGGGTACAAAACATAGAAGACTTACAGCTTTGATACCGAACGATACGCTATAACTCATACTAACCCCACTATTACACACCACTGCTGACAACTGCACTTTTTACTTCTACAATTTCAGAAAATATAAGCGGTGGGCCACTAATTTTTAACTGCTTTAGTGTTATATCGGTAACATGAATAGAATTAATATCATTGTGTCTATATGATTTTTATTTAATTTAAAAAATGCAAAAATATGGAAAAAGTAAGTAAACTGAATGGGATTTATCTACCTAAAAGTAATCCAAACATAAAAGCAATACGATACAATATATGCAATGCATATTTTAAATTATAATATTGAACAAATTTTAAATTTGAACTGAATATGATAGTCAACACATACTTTACATATGTTTACGTTTCGTCATTTACATGTATAATAATAAGCTTTGATTTGAATAAATCAATTTTATTAACGGTTCTCAGGTCATTGGGTAAAGAGTTATATTCGATAAAACCTTTATCAAATAAACTATTGTCGGAGCGTTGGTTGTGCTATTTATGTAAAAGTTGTTTTTTTTTATTTTAGTATTATAGCAACTATAATATTTACAACCACAACGCTCACCGGGGACCAATGCTCTGGTACTATTTTATTTAATATTTTGTAAATAAATAACTACTGTTTGAACTTATATTCCGTTTTATTTTAAGCCAGCCTAATACTTCCAACATTATACTAATCTTTAATATCGTTTTAGGTACTCCTAAAATAATACACATTGCTTTATTGTGTAGAATCCGTAAGCCGCAACAATTTACTTTGATGTGATACATATATAATTGGAGAACAGTATGTAAAATGTAGTAAAGTGATACTGTTATATAATGTTGCTTTAATGCTTATGGATATTAGTCTACTAGTTTTGTAAAAATATCCTATTTGCTATTTTTCTAGAAATATAACATATATGTTTCTTAAATTTTGAGGTTCTATGTATTAATAATTCCAGGTAATTAATTTTATCTCAAAATCTAATTGTTTATTTTCAATTTTGACCCTCATTTACATTTAGATTTTGTTTTATATAGGCATTTTTAGCTTATTTGCATTAAACTTATCAGCAAGTTTTTTAAATCTTCATTAACTCATCATGTCAACATCATAAGAAGAGGAATAAAACTGATTTTCAGTTTTAATCATCTCCTAATGACATGACTAACAATCGCACTTAGATTAGCGTATTAGAGTGATATGCTGTAATGATTTTCACATTTTATAGAAGTAGTTTTTAGATCCCAAAAATATAAAAATAGCCCTCATACGAAAATGAATGCATTAGTTCGTAATGGTTACAACTTGAATATAAAGACTTGAAACTTTTTGCATTATATTAAGTTTCGGCAATATATGAAAAGTATACCTTTGAAAATTAGTGTACTCACCCCAGGGGGATTGCAGCCCCCATTTTACATCCCCAATTCAGTAACTCGCAAAGTTTCCAACAAAATCGGCTAAATTTCATATTATGGGGGTTTTTGGGGTCGTTGATTACGAATCGAAGTGAAAATTAGAAAATTCAAAATAGCTGACTTTAAGAATTAATTCCTGATTTACGTTTCTATTGATTTTACTGAAAAATATGTAAAGTAAAAAAGTGTTTCCGAATGCCATTTTGTTGTCTAAGTTGTTCATAATATTATTACGAATTAAGCATTGCTCTGTTGGTATTGTCAAACTTCTCTAGCAACATTTTTCTGACTACCGACTACTTTTTTACTAATACCAACCTCTTTAAGAATTAATTCCTGATTTACGTTTCTATTGATTTTACTGAAAAATGTGTAAAGTAAAAAAGTGTTTTCGAATGCCATTTTGTTGTCTAAGTTGTTCATAATATTATTACGAATTAAGCATTGCTGTGTTGGTATTGTCAGACTTCCCAAGTAACATTTCTCTGACTACCGACTACTTGTTTACTAATACCAACGTCAGAATCAAAGCAACGTTACCTGGATCTCGCAAGTATACTACTTTAGTCCAGAACATTTTCCAACATTGGTTTGACGACGAGAAGTAACCTAACTATATATTAGTCATTCCCCAACGTTGATTAAACCTTAGCAGCTGACTAAATAAGTCTGATCCGCCTTTAGGTAACCTACCAACGTTGGTTGAATATTAGTAACTTACTAAAGAAGGCAGGTTTGTTTTCGACCATGTAATAACATTGGTTACACGTTGGCAAGCGACTAGACAGGTTTAGTGTGTTATTATGGGGAAACGTTGATTAAACGTTTGCTGATTAACTAAATGAATTAATAGTTAATTTTCAGAAGTGTATCTATCCATCTGCAATAAATTGGTACAAGTATGGGCTGCCAAGACGTTCTCCATATATCGTACACCGACTTTTGGTTGGAAGCCCCAACGTTGGCTCGACGTCGGGTTTATTGTATTATGTAATCTTCGCTAATATTTTTTGAATAAAACTGGTAATAGATTGATTGGGCGCAAGTATTGCATGGTGATACATTTTTTTGACCTTTGGGAGTGGACGGACTAAGGAATCTCTCCATTTAATAGCAAAGTAATCCTTTTCTGAGCATAGATTGGATATTTTTTAAATAACCGGAACTTAATCATCAATAAACTAATTGCATCGATACTAGCAGTAATGAACCGTAAGCTGTTAGTAGCATTCATAGCGGCTTCAAACCCTACATGCAAAGCTAACAGTTGAACAGTATTATTTATTATTTTCAAAGATGCTTAACTGTCGATAACAAATGTATTTTGTAAGAATCTTGGATAGTATTGTTTTAATACAAAACTAGATTTAAATGTTTTATTCATTGCTATATAATCTTTTTTTTTATTATTCTGCAGGTAATTCAAGCTTCTTATTGATTGTAGAGTAAAATTTTTCATAGTATTGTAACTATTCCAATTCCCTTTATTGATATTATTAAGCCGACTCCGCGGAAAAGAAAAAAAAGGGACCGCAAGGGAGAAGTCGGGTGGTCACTGTGAACGGGGGACTTACCTTAACCGGCCGGTCCGCGAGGAGACAACCTCTATAAAAGAACCAACAGCGAAGTCGCAAAAACCTGTGGAGCACCGGACGCATCTCACAGTATTAATGCCTTCTTTCCAGTATGGGCCCACTACTGGAGGGTGACGGAGATTTGGACTCAGCTCGTGGGATTTAAAATGCTGGAAAACAACGAAAGCCAAAATCAAAAGGACGGAAACATTGAGTCAATGGAAAAGGCAAAGACAACGGGCATGGACGATGGAACAAAAATGTTGACAGAACAGGAGATATTTGCAAGAACTGAGGAACCCGACGAGGAGCGGAGCAGGAGTTCTTTGATGGGATATATCTGAGGCGATGACCAGGAGAGGAAGAGGAGAGAGTTGAGCCCCTTAAAGTAAATGAAAAGGAGGAAGATGTATGGGACAAGGCTACCGCGGAGATGATGAGGCTAATTACCAAGCTGGAGGAAAACGCCAAAAACCTGAGGGAGCTGGTGAAAATTAACACCAACACCAAGGTGGAGATCAAGACGGAGGTGAGGGAACTAAGCTGAATAGCTGAGTATATCGGATGGAAGAGCAAAAAGTGGGTCGAGATGACGCAAGAGCTAAGACAAGAGATGAGGGTCTTCAAGGAAACGAGAGGATTCTCTACACAGACGGAAGGTCCCTGGCAACGTACAGGTAAAGAGAAGGAGGAGGAAGTAAAGATATCGTGGATTAAGGAAAAAATCGATGGGTGGTACAATCGATAACATCAAAGAGGACTGGCCGGAGAGGGCATTCCGAAAGACGAAATGCGAGGAGGGTAGTCCCAAATGGGGGAGGCGGACGAGGACCTAGCATTGGTAATCGATATCGGAGAACAGCAGGGTGAGAGAGGTCTAATAAGACAAGCAAGAGTAGCCTGCCCAATAACAAAAGCCCTCCTGGAAAAAGGACTAAGAGAAGGCCAGGTGGAATATGGGACGTGTAGTATCCACCTAACCTTAAATCGTGAGGAAGAGCACAGGGATACCGTAAGACGTTCCTTCTACCGGGAAAATTGGGAGTAGAAAAAACATGGGAAAACGAGGATATATCTGAAATGCTGAAGAAATGGGCAGCCATATTAAAAGAACTAGGGAGAAGGAAGTGCAACCTTGCCGCACAAGATGAGGTGGGGAGGGTAACGCTAAGGAAGCTATGCGAATACGCGTTTAGATGCAGAAATTAAAATACTGGTCCCTATGGGAAGATATGCTAAAAATAAGAGGGAGTCGCCTGTAGATACCGTAGGAGAGGAAACCCGAGGAAGGAGATTAAGGAGAGAAAATTCGGGAATAATTATAAAGGCGGGAATTAAATCCTATGCGCAACTGGTAAAGGAGGTTAGAGGGAGTGTAAATATTAAGGAGATTAACGTAAAAGTGAAGAACATGAAGAAAACAGCAAAAGGGGATTTATTGGTTACGGTTGAGGGAGGTGCAGATAAGTGTAAAGCCTTGAAGGAAGACATGAGGAAAAATCTACAACAGGTAAGGGTTGAGGAAAAAAGGGAGAGCAAAACGATATTCACGCAGCAGTGACGGGAGATGAAATCAAGGAGGCTATCGTAAAAATAGTGGCGAGTCCAGACTTCGGAGTAAAGGATATTGAAATATCCTCAATAAGGGAGACGTTGAATGGGAGTCAGACTGCAACAGTACAGGTCCCAAAGAGAATTGCAGGGCTTCTTGATAAGAGGGGAGACGTAAGGATTGGATGGTTAAATTGCAGAGTCAGGAAAAAGGTTATTATCGTCAGGTGCTTTAAATGCTTGCAGTTTGGGCACAGGGCAAGAACGTGTACGGGGGAGGATAGAAGCGAGGACTGCCTAAGATGTGGAGAAGAGGGACACAGGGTAAAGGATTGTAATAAACCTGAATACTGTGGGAATTGTAAAGCAGGGGGACACAGAAGTGATTCTATGAAATGCCCAAAATACAGGGGCGTGATATACGAAAAAGGATGAAGACCTCAGCTATAAAATCGAGATGGATAAATGGATATTAAAAGTTGTGAGCCTTGAAAGAACTTACAAAATGAGACCTATTTCATCAAAATCGGTTAATTTGTTTATGAGTCATAGCAAAAGAATTTGTTAAAATAGTTGTTTGTTCAATTGTTAATGAACAATAGAAAAATATGTTTCATATACTTCCTACTACAGGAAGAGAAGGCTCCTGTAGCATAGACAAGGCACGCGAAATCGGGAGCCATATGGTCGAATAGTTTTTGCACAATAAATTTGTTAATAATTTTTTGACTTCACGGCAATTTGCAGGTGCGCAAATTAAATTTGCCACATTAACGGTTTTTAAATATAGGATTCTTTGAATATTTCTCTCTAGATTCCAGCTAAAATAATTATTTAATATCAATAAACAACGCCACAGCGATTTTAAAAAAATGTATCTCAGCTTCCATTGGTCGTAAAGACTTTTTTCAATTCGTGAAAAAATGTCAGCTCTCAGATGCTTTTGTCAGCATTTCGACACCATGCATCTCCAAAGAGATATTCTATTTGTTTATAACGAAAAAATTTATGCTAACTTTGATAATTGTTTTCAAAAATTTAAAACTATACTTCATTTGGTTCTTTTTTGATATTGATAATATAAATCATGAACTTTAATTTGCGCACCCGCAGATTGCTGTAAAAAAGTCAAAAAATTATTAACAAGTTGATTGTGCAAAAACTATTCGAACATATGGCTCCCGATCATTTGCTTCTTTTCTGATATTGATAATATAAATCATGAACTTTAATTTGCGCAGCCGCAGATTGCTGTAGAAGCGTCATATCGTTGAGAAAGAAGCGTTAAAAAAAGTCAAAAAGTTATTAACAAATTGATTGTGCAAAAACTATTCGACCACATGGCTCCCAATTTGTGAACATGCTGCTGACAGGTGATGTTGGTCTCAACGATGTGTTGAAAGAAAGT
Source organism: Leptura quadrifasciata (assembly GCA_963675555.1). Taxonomy (NCBI): domain Eukaryota; kingdom Metazoa; phylum Arthropoda; class Insecta; order Coleoptera; family Cerambycidae; genus Leptura; species Leptura quadrifasciata. The sequence continues at coordinate 68,699,926 of OY776676.1, forward strand.
GAAATTATCGACGCTAATATAAATAATAATTGTGGTCATTGTAAAAGACCAGTAAGAGAAAAGTGCAGTGTAAAAAATGTAAGTTGATTTTTCATCCCGGCTGTATGTCAGCAGCCAACAAATTACAAAACAGAGTGTGTACACACGACTGTGATGAACGCCATGATATGGTTGAAAAATTTACGTCGGAAATTAAGCTGCTAAAGAAAATAATCAAAGAACAAGAGGAAAAGTATGATCTTCTTAAACGAAATAACAAGCTATTGGAGGAAAACAGTAAGTTGCTAAAAGAAAATAATATCTTATTACAAGAAAAACTGAGAGATAGGAGTGTAAAAACATACAGTGCTGCTACTGCGGCTATTAACAGTGAGATGGCACCACTAGACCAGGAAAGAAAACAAAAGGCAGGAAATATTCCACACAGAATAACACGACAGCAGACAGCAGAGGAATCTGTAGTAGCTTCAACCTCGAAATCAGAGACGCATACCAAAACTTCCCAACATCAACAAGTAAATCAAGAAACAAGTAAAGAAAACATAACGGATCAAAATTCAAACCAAACCCAGGAAGAATCTTGGCAATTCCCAAATCGCAAAAGACAGGTAAATAACAGAAAGAGAAAGCAACCTCTCTCTTATGGTACCTCGGATGAGAACGAAATTAGAGGGATACCTAGGAAAACTTGGTTCTTTGTATCGAGACTAAATCCCGAAATGACCGAGCAAGATTTAAAAAATACATTTCAGAAGAAATGTCCGAATACGGATATTGTTATAGAAAAGCAAAAGCTGTTTCATGAATTTCAAAGTGCTTTCAAAGTTGGAATACCTGTAGAATATGAAGAATATTCAAAACAAGCAAATTTTTGGCCTAAGGACTCGCGAGTAGATAAGTTTAATTTTTTCCTTTATCGAAAGAAGACGGTTCAAACCGGGTAACTAAGAAACTCGTTAGCATTATTCATCAAAATGTCCAGTCTATTGGAAATAGTATTGACATTTTAAATATATTTCTTACTGAACATCCAGAATGTTATTTCCTAGTAATAACTGAACACTGGAAAACGGAAAGGCAGTTAGAAACATATGTCATAAAGGGTTTTAAGTTGGTATCATGGTTTTGTAGGCCAGATGGACTACACGGAGGTGCGGCAGTGTACGGCCGTAATCGTATACAATGTAAAGTGCGTAAAAATATAAACAATCTGTCACGGTGTGGTGTCTTTGAATGTGCGGCAGCTGAATTTAATGTAAATAATCAACAAATTTTAGTGATGTGTTTATAGACCACCAAGTGGAAATCTAGAACGTTTTTTCATAATATTGGAACAATTGCTGTCAAACATATTTGTGGAGAAGAAATTAACTTTTATTGCGGGTGATTTTAACATCGAATTAAAGGACAATGTAAAAAATAGGACAAAAATAGAATTATTATTAAGTTCTTTTAATTATTCAATAGCAGTAAATGACTACACTAGAATTACACATTCAACGAAAAGTTGTATTGATAACGTATTTACAAACTGTAATCAACAATATAATACCGATATTTTACATTCGTTTATTTCAGACCATACAGCGTAAAAACTAACCTTCACGCTAGACGAAATCAGTGAATCGAAATATAAATACTGTAGAATATTTTCTGATAGCAATAAAAACAATTTTATATTAAGATTGCAAGAAGAAACTTGGGAAAATACATACAAAATAAACAAAAATAATGTAAATGAACAATGGAATTGTTTTATTAATAATTTTTTAAATATTTTTAATGAATGTTTTTCGTACAAATATGTACAAATTAAAAAAGAAGATAATCAATATTATGCAGGTTCTGAAGTAAAGGAGTGTAAAAATAGGTTAGATATATTATTAACTTTATATAGAAATAATGGAAATTATAAAGAAGTGTATAATGAGACGAAAAAGGATTATAATAATTTATTAATGAAGGCAAGGACTAAATACTATGAAAATAAAATAAAAAAGTCTGACAATAAAACTAAATGTATGTGGAGTATTCATAATGAAATTATAGGAAAAAATAAAAACAAAGATATACAATTAAGAGGACGTCCGTCAACCATTGCTAATGAGTATAACAATTTTTTATTAAATATTGTACCAGAACTATTAAGTAAAATAGAAAGAATACCATTCAATTGTAATATAAAAAATAATCCCAAATCTATGTTTGTAAAACCCATGACACCGAAAGAATTGAATAATTTATCACAAAGACTAAAAAATAAAATGAGCAGTGGTGACGATGAAATTCCCACAAATATTATTAAAATGTGCATAACTATTATCGAAAAACCTTTATGTTATATAATTAATAATTCGTTCAAATTTGGTATATTTCCTGAGCAGTTGAAATTGGCATCAATTAAACCTCTATATAAAAAAGGAGATCCTGAACTTATGGAAAGTCATAGGCCTATAAGTATGTTGCCTTCATTTTCAAAAATATTTGAAATGTCTATGTGTGACATAGTGATGAGTTTCATGACAGCGTGTAATAATCTTAATAATATTCAGCATGGTTATATTAAGGGCCGTTCCGTAGAAACGGCTATTTTTCAATTTACAGAAAAAATTTTAAAATCGTTCGAACAAAATGAACTCTCTCATTGGGAATATTCTTAGATTTGTCGAAAGCGTATGACTGTCTTAATCATGAATTTCTATTAGAAAAATTTGAGCTATATGGAATACGTGGGAAAGCATTGGAATGGTTTAAGTCATATCTTACATCTCGTCGGCAAAGAGTTGTAATCGATGAAAACGGTAGTAAAGTTAAATCTGAAATTTTAGAAACAAACATAGGCATCCCGCAAGGTAGTGTAGTGGGACCAATTTTATTTATTATTTTTATGAATGATTTATCCACAATACTAACGAACACTAATACTATGATAACAAATTATGCTGATGACACGAATCTTTTGATATCTTCAGAAAATTATCCAAATATTATTACTGAGAGTAATATGTTGTTTTTAAAAGTCAGAGATTGGTTCATAAAAAACGGCTTTTTATTAAATATAGATAAAACAAACGTCATGTTATATAGAACAAAACAATTACAAAGTGAATCCCTAAGAACATAAAAATTGTTGAAGATTCTGTTGACCTGAAAAATGATATCAAATTCTTGGGTGTGCAAATTGATGCCAATTTAGACTGGTCAATTCAGGTAGGTATAATATGTCAAAAACTGAATAAAACTTGCTACAGTATGAGAGTCATAAAGAAATATTTAAGTGAGAAATCTATGAGAGACATATACTTTGCTAATTTTGAGTCAGTAGCTAGATTTGGAATTATTTTTTGGGGTAGCAACAAGGACATAAATAATGTTTTTATTATACAAAAGAGAGTTCTGAGGTTAATGTATGACATGAAATTTACGGAAACATGTAGAGGAGTTTTTAAATCAAAAAACATATGTACAGTAATTGCTATTTATATATATGAATGCCTTTTATTTATTTTTAAAAACAAGCAAATTTTATTTAACTACAATGTTGAACATAAGTATAATACAAGAACTATAAATATAAACTATCCAATACATAGGCTAACTTTAACAGAAAAAAATCCACATTACATGTGCGTCAAACTGTACAACAACTTGCCTGAGAAGTTTAAATACATTGAAAATCTTAATGTATTTAAAAAGAAATTAAAACGATACCTAGTAAAATTAGAACCTTATACTTTGAATGAGTATCTTGCAAATAGAAGTTAGATAGATGTTTCATATTGACGTTATTTCATTTTTATGTTTTACATGTATGATGATAATGTAAGACTTTCTTTGAAATAAATTTGTTATTATTATTATTATTATAATTTCGCGTGCCTTGTCTATGCTACAAGGGTCTTCTCTTAATGTGGTAAGAAGTATATGAAACATATTTTTCTATTGTTCAATAACAATTGAACAAACAACCATTTTAGCATGTTCTTTTGCAATGACTCATAAACAAGTTAACCGATTTTTGACGAGATAGGTCTCATTTTGTAGGTCTTTTCAAGGCTCACAACTTTTAAGAAACACATTTTTTCTAAAATCAATAGTTTTTCTGAAACGAAAAAACCATTTTCCTACCGTCCGTCATTCTGAACATCCTGGATTCGGCTTATACCTAGAAACATTTTTTTTGTCAAAATGCTAATTCGACTGGAGTAATATTTATTTCTTTAAGTATTAGTATTAAGTATTAGTATTAAGTATTAGTATTAAGTATTAGTATTAAGGTACCGTCATTCTGAACATCATGGATTCGGCTTATACCTAGAAAAAAAAATTTTATTGTCAAAATGCTAATTCGACTGGAGTAATATTTATTTCTTTAAGTATTAGTATTAAGGTATCTGTAAGCCAGGGTGGAGGTGGTTTAATTACGCTATCAGGACCCGTTTTAAGAGGAGCGTGCTTCTGGCAAAAGTTAGGAGTATTGTTAGTCAATAATTGTTCTTTTTCACCTAAATCCCGAATATAGTAAACATCATCCCAGTTAATATCATTATGCCACAAATTTTGTTGATCTCTGATATAAGAAAATATTATTCTATGTTTTAAGTATTTACTTTACTATTTTTATATATTGTACTTTGTTTTTGTCAATCGTTGTAATAAACCCTTTTGCTTTAAATACAATAAAGTATTATATTTCTCTACATCTAAAGTAAATTTACATGTTTTTTAAATATTTGTAATAGCGTTGGTACAAATATAACACTGTCTTCTAACTATTCAATAGTATAATAATCTTGATAAACGACGTCTATACCGACCCGCTGTAGAACTAATGACAATGACAAATATAATAACGGGTAGGTTTGAACACGATAGCGAAATTCTCCTCTTCTCACGCCTGCTAATGATGGCGCCACGTGCACAACTACTTTTGATTGTTTCCGACTGACCGGATCTTCTGAAAAAGATGCAAGCGCGACTAATCGGCTGCGTGCCGTCCGCGCTATAAAAATCACAAAAATATTTGCATAATTGTCGTAAACATAAAGTTCTAATGGGGCATATTAGTTAAACTGGAGTTTTATTGTTTAGATGGGTCTATTGATAAATGATTTAAATGGGGCGGACAAATTGAATATTTGCATTATACGAACAGAACATTTTCTTTACATTTTTTAATATTGTAATGAATAAAAAGTAAGTGAACATCAACTTTCTGCTAAAGCCGATGCTCAAGAACGCTATATATAATATTTTTATATAAAATTATCATTATGACAAATAAAATAATAGACTAATAATTTATTAGCCCGAAAATTTAAGATTTGAGGAACATAAAATAAGATAAATTCCAAGAAATGTTTTACTCTCAAAACTATGTAATCATGAAACACCTCACACAACATTAAACATTTAATTAATTGTCAATTACGATTGTCATTAGCATTATATATTTTAAATAATTATTAGCAGAATGCAAGGTGAGCCATCACTCAAACCTAAATTAATTTCAAATTAAACTAATAGCGATAGAATAGATGTATCTAACATCTATAAATTTTAAAAAAATCGCTTTAAATTATGCACTCTCAACACCTTCCCTAAATTTTTTTTTAGAAGCAAGTAGTTATGCTATCTTTTAGTGCTACTAAAGAACTATTCTTATGCCAAATTTGATTGCAACCGTTACAACTGTTTTAAAGAAAAAAAATATGTAATCCTAACAACCTTAGCCCCCACAGTCTCCGTTCCTGAGCTTTTCAGGACTAATGAATCATGGTATTAAGGGAGTATTTATGTGTCGAATTTGATCAATATCGCTAGAGCCGTTTTTGAGAAAGAAACTATTTAATTCCCATTACTTTACTCCCCACAACCTCCATCCCTGCATTTTTCAGGACTAACGAGTTATGACATCTTATACTGGTACTAAGGGATTATTTATGTGATAAATTTGATCAAAGTCGATAAAATCGTTTTTGAAAAAAAATTATTCTGCATTTTTTTATCGGTTTTTAGGGGTTAAATTCCCCCATATTCGAGCTAGATTCGATTTCGCGATTTAGCTTTGAGCAAAATCAATTCAGTACATTAAACCCTAGATGAAACCACACACTGTGACGGGTTTTTCTCCTCCTCAACTGGTGATGAGGAGAAAAAGGGCCACTCTTTGCCACTCGAGCTCCTGAAACGGGTTTTCGGATTTAGCTCAGGCGTCAGTCCTAATTTAAGTGATAGGGCACACTACCCACAAACCGGACACACGAGACTGAGTATCACAAGTGGAGAAACGGTACTCCAGTGGGTCAATTTGGGAAATTAAAGGTTCACACACAAACAGTAAAACTAAGAATTTTATAAATAATATCAGTTTATTGAATTAAACTTACTATATACAAATACATGTATTTACTAATTGGTTACTTTGTACCAAACTCTACATGATCTAAATACCGGGATGAGGGTAAGCGATGCAACGAAAAGAGCAGCTCCAGATGACTCAAATAACAGGGATAGCATACACAAAATTAGCACAGAATAAGCGATGATACAGGGAAACTGGTAAAGCATTAAACCGGGTGCAGACTAAGTTCCTCTTCTGGGCTTCCGAGCCAGTGGAGGAGAAAGTGGTCAGGGACCGTCTCAAGAAGCAAAATGCAGGCTTGAACACGGAGAAATGGCTGCTGATGAGTCGCAGAGTCGAGGAGAAGGGGCAAACGCTGGCCTACTCCTTAGGCGAAAAGTCGGTCCAGGTGCTTGAAGGTTTGGACTTCAAGCCCTATCTTGACCTGGGGAGGGTAACCTTCAGAAAACTTCAGGAGAAGGAAAGAGGCGAACTCAATCCGGATGCTGAGGGTGGTGCAGATAAACCTGCATCATAGCAAGGCGGCCACGGCGGTCTTTGCTAAAGTTATGCAGGGGTGTGATGTGGCGCTGATCCAGGAACCTTGGATTCACAAGGGACAGGTAAGTGGCTTGAAAGGAGTTGGCGGTGAACTTATTTGTTGTAGAACCGCTGCAATTCCCAGAGCATGCATATTAGTTAAAAATAACTGTAAAATAATGTCACTAATTGATTTCTGTTCTAGGGATCTAGCGGCAGTCAAAATCAGGGCTTCGTGTGGGGGTGTGCCGAGAGAGTTTATACTGGCCTCTGCGTATCTTCCATATGATGACCCTGAGCCACCACCAACCAGAGCCGTGGAGGAACTGGTGAGGAGCTGTAAAGGAAGAGGATCTCAGGTCATCATCGGGTGCGATGCAAACGCGCATCACACGATCTGAGGAAGTACGTACGAACACTAACACTAGAGGTGAGTCAATTTTTGAATTTATTATGGAATATAATTTAGACATAGCAAATGTAGGTAATACTCCTACCTTTGTAACCACACAAAGGCAAGAAGTGATAGATATAACAATAGGAACAACGTACGCGTGTAACCTAGTTAGCGACTGGCATGTGTCTGAGGAGGAGAGCTGTTCAGACCACAGACACATACGATTTAATATAACGGGTATGGACCGTGTGACTGAAACATATCGTAACCCACGTAGGATGGACTGGGAAGGTTACAAAGTAGACCTTGCCCAGGAACTTGCCAGGGTTATGAACACTGTTAAAAATAAGGAGGATGTGGAGTTACTTGCGGAACAAATACAGAACGCAATAATCTCCGCATATGAGAACAACTGCCCTCTAATGGTAAGGAAATCCACTAGGAACGTGCCCTGGTGGAACAATGACCTTGCCACAATGAGGAAGGAAATGAGAAAGAAATTTAATATTGCAAAAAGATCGGCAAATTGGGATGATTACAGGTCCTCTTTGACTGAGTACAACCGAGCATTGAGGAAGGCCAAGAGAGACGCCTGGAGGAAACATTGCGAGAGCATCGAGGGCATCTCGGAATGTGCCAGACTCCAGAGAATTCTTTCAAAGGACAATCGGTGCGTAGTAAACTCTCTCGTAACTGAGAGAGGGAAATATACCGAAACAGGTAAGGAAACAATGTAGGAATTACTCCTCGTGCACTTTCCTGGTTCCACAATAATTGAAAAATCACCAGAGGAATGGCTAGGAACGGAACTGGAGACAACTGGTAACAGGGTCACCAGGGTGGACTGAGCAGTGTCTAAAAGGGTGATTGATCAATCGAAAATCAGATGGGCAATAAACTCGTTTGAACTGTACAAATCACCGGGATATGACGGAATTTGGCCAATAATGCTTCAGCAAGGTTTAGACTTGCTAGCATCAAAGCTATGTATGCTCTGTAGAGCCAGCCTAGCGCTGGGCTGTATACCAAAAATTTGGAAACCAGTTAAGGTGGTATTCATACCAAAGGCGGGGAGAAACTCCCACACTCACGCCAAGTCCTTAAGACCTATAAGTCTTATGTCATTCCAACTTAAGACGATGGAAAAAATGCTTGACAGACATATCAGGGATGATGTATTTGTTAGAAGCCCACTACATCAAGACCAATATGCATACAGAGCAGGCATGTCCACAGAAACGGCACTTCACCATCTAATTAGAAGGGTGGAAAAGACGTTGGAACATAAGGAGGTGGCACTGGGTGCCTTTCTTGACATAGAGGGGGCATTCGACAACACCTCCTTCAACTCCATCATCAGAACTGCAAGAGAGCGTGGCGTTGAGGACACCTGCTGCAGGTGGGTTGGCTGCATGCTCGAGGGCAGGATGGTATTTACTACCATGATGGGTGAAACTTTAGGTGCCTCAGTTAAGGGGGTTGCCCGCAGGGGGGTGTGTTATCTCCCTTGCTATGGAACCTGGTAGTTGACGACCTATTAGTGAAACTTACCAATGAGGGGCTTGAAGCTCCGGAGTATGCTGATGATATAGTCATCATATCAAGAGGAAAGTTCAATAACATAGTTAAGGACCGTTTACAAAAGACCCTGAATATGGTCAAGAAATGGACCGATGAAGAGGGGCTGAGAATAAGTCCCTCAAAGACCAATATCGCTCCATTTACTAGAAGGAGAAACCTGGAGGGATTCGGTCCTCTGGTTCTTCAAGGTACAATACTGAGGATGTCGGGGGAGGTAAAGTATCTTGGAGTTATCATAGACTCTAAACTTACCTGGAACCAACATCTAGACAGGATAACACATAAATCGGTGGCCATATTGGCCACATGTAGACGATCATATGGCAAAACATGGGAGCTCAAGCCTGGTATGGTGCACTGGCTCTATACCAGTGTAATAAGACCCTCCATTACATACGCTGCCTTAGTTTGGTAGCCTAAAGCCACTCAAATAACTGCAGCCAACAAGCTAAGCCGGGTACAGAGACTGGCTTGCTTGGGAATCACGGGTGCCATGAAAAGCACCCCCACAGCAGCCATGGAGACCCTATTGGACCTCCCCCCACTCAGCGTAGTGATTCAGGGAGAGGCAAGAATGGGGGCATACAGGGTACAAAACTCACGTGACGTGGCTCTCCATACAGGGGAGTTAGGACATATGAGGATAATCAACATTGTAGTAGATCCCCTATTGAGCATGAGGTCAGACTACATGGTCCCAAAAATCACATTTAACAAGCCCTTCAGTATCTCTATTGGAGAGAGAGGGGATTGGTCAACAGGAGCTCCTGAGTTACTACGCAAAGGCCTGGCCTGATATACTGATGGGCCTAGGATGGAATCAGGAGCTGGAGCAGGAATACATGGAGTGAGACCAAGGGAAAGTATTAGCCTTTCTCTTGGACTTCACGCCACTGTATTTCATACTGAAATTCTGGCTATACTTGAGTGTATACGTGAGAATGTCAAACGACGATATGTGAACCAGCAGATCTGCATTGCATCTGACAGTCAGGCGGTATTAAAGGCATTAGCCTCTAACAAAGTGTCCTCCAGACTGGTATGGGACTGCCATAAAGAGTTCGAAGTTCTGGGTGAGCAGAACAGAGTTAAACTACTCTGGGTGCCGGGACACACCAGAATAGACGGCAACGAAAAAGCTGATGAACTTGCTAGACAAGCAGCGGCTAACAAATTCTATGGCCCAGAACCCGTGCTGGGCATCACCAAATGCTCAGCTAGAGGGGTAATTAAAGACTGGGTCAGGAATAAACACAATTATTACTGGAGGAACATACCAGGTAATCGACATGGGAAAACACTTATTGAAGGACCATGCCCAAAACAAACTGCAGAACTGCTCCCAAAGAACAGGTTACAGTTGAGAATTATAACAGGCCTCTTGACGGGACATTTTCCTGTTAAGAAGCACCTGCACAGAATTGGCAAGTTCGATGGCGACCTTGACTGCAGATTATGTGGCAAGGTACCAGAGTCGGCAGACCATATCATATATGAATGTGAGGCATTGGCCCGCAGAAGATATAATATTTACGGGCAAACACAAACAGACCCGCAAAGCGTTAAAACTCGCCCATTCTCAGACCTGTATCACCTTATCAGTGGCACGGGAGTATTAAAATGGGCAGTGTAAATCGGAACAGGGAGTGCACAATAAGCCCAAGAGGCTGCAGTGCCTTCGGAGTGTTACAGACGACCCTGTGGGGAGGGGTTTTAGTCAGTAAGAGTCTGACACTGACCCAACTCAGGTTGGGAGCCCATGAGGGTTTCCTCTCCTCGTCAAAAAAAAAAAAAAGTACGGATACCAAGTATACGAAGCAAGACCCAGATATATAAAAAAGACACAGTGCAAAATTATAGAGAAATTATATATAGTACTTGGCTAGTACAGCAGTTTACTTACTCCTCAATGGACTTAATGACTTCCTGTGGTTACGATCGGGAACGTCTGCTGCGGTGGAGCGGTCGGAACAGAATGAACTCGACGGTCGACGGTATTCTCGGAATAGTTGCCAGACAAGTGCACTGCTGGTCGATGGCGTAGTATGGATTATGCAAAAATTCTGCTGTTCGGAAACAATATGGCAATAACTGTGCCTGGGTTCGAGTCTCAGCGTGGACAGGTCTGTTGTCGATGAGTCGCTCTGGCTGCCTGCCAATACGGAACGAATTCAACTATTTCCTTCATTTAAGCAGAAGAGAGAGAAAACGGCGCTGATAGATGCGCTACGGATCGTAATGACGTCAAAGTGAAAATATTTTGGAATAATATCGAGTTAGCGAAAATAATTTATTAACTGTATGTTGGCACTTATAATAATTACAGATCGGAGTAGGACGGCGAACACGTCTTACGCATAGAACGGCAACTGGTGGACTGAATGTCGGATGGCTTCAATTGTTCCTTTACGGAGAGGATGGCGTTATACGGGTGACGTCAGATCAACATCTATTCTATTACCTTACTTTGAGACTATTTCATATAGACCGATACAGGACGGGGAGTTCGCAGATCTAATACGCGAGATGGTTGGATGCCTACTGAAATTTGGTCCGCGTGAATGTACTTATTAATTTTCTATCTAATTCGCTCAAGATGATACTATATTTTAATATTTTATTTTGCTTGCAATAGAATGCAAGAACAATTATATGAAGGGTAACAGAATGAATATATAAATCATATTTCGGTGACGAAAAACAAAAAAAAAATAATGAAAATGATTTTTGAGCGATATTGTCCCCCCCCCCCCGGTGTTCCAGGGGGCGGGCGAGGGGAAAAATTAGTATATCTAAAAGAGACCTATAATGAACTGGTTCCCACAGTAAAAATTTTTGCCCGATTTAAAACGATATTAATCTACCTGACAACTGGCCTAAAAAACAATTCAAAGTTTTAAATTTCATTAAAATAAAAAAATATTAAATTTTTTTTTATAAATATCTAAGTCCAAAAATATAATTTTAATGTGTTTTATGTTTAGAAAAGTGCAACAATTTTGTTTGAAATAAAATAAGCATTAAAATATCAATATTTTTTCATTTTAGTAAATTCTGAACAATTTCAATTAGTGAAATTTTCCGATCAAAAATGCCCAATATGTTTGATTGTTTCAGTTTATCTTCATATGGTATGGTGGTATTGTAGATGCATCGGGGCAAACGTTGTTTTGGGCAATGGTGTTACACTTTTAAGTCCGACACACTGTATACTAAAAGATATACAAAAAACCTAAATATATTCATATTATAAATATGAAACAAAATTATCTACTTAACATTCTAATTGTTAAACAATTTTCTGAAGCGATAGCGACGATGTCAGAGTCCATATAAAATAGTGCAATGAGGTTCCTCTTATTGGCTATATGTAGTATAAGACCCAAATAATTGTATTATTTGACTTTACTATTTATGCGTTTTATATTTTGAAACGAACCTCAATGCACATTTACTAAGTTCTTATCTTTATTTGAATCCAAATTTAATACTTTTAAAAAAGTGACTAGACAATGGCATGAGATATAAATTTAAGAATTTATAGCACAACTATCTAATTGTCGTTGTCTACATAATGTGGCTATGAACTAAGCAAGTATAAAAAACTGCTGCCCAAGGAATCACTACTTCCACATCCAGATTTTCTATCCAAGTGTTATACACAATGTAATTGTTTACTCCATTTAAAATAGGGTCGGGTGGCAATGGGGGTGGTACGGGGGGTGGATAATGCCAAAAATTTTTTAGAGGTCCTTGGTTCTCTTATACACACTAAATCTCAATTTAATTTTTTACTCCCTGTAATAATAGGGTGGCGGTGGCAATGAGAGTGGTAGAGGGGGCAGCTAATGCCGAAAAAAATATTTGAGACGTTTCGTTCACATTTTAATTTTTTTACTCCTTTCATAATAGTGTGGGGGTGGTATTGGGGGTAATAGTGGGAGGGGGGGCTGATGCCAAAAAAAAAAAATTTGAGACCTAAATTTCAATTTTATGGACTCTTACCTGTTTGCTTTGCCTATTTACCCTTATTTGCCCCATTTACCCCCGAACCGTTCAACAGAATTAGATCAAAATACAATCTAGTTCCAGATCTCGTTATAATACATAAGTGTACCAAATTGCAAGTCAATATCATAGAGAGTTCCAGAGTAAACGTGCGCACAAAAAAAAAGTTACAGACCGACATACAGAAATTTTTTTCACTCAAATTTAAAATCTCGACGTTTCATGACATTTTAAGCGTATTTCAACAACAACAAAAAAATTGCGTTACTATACTTCCACTGGACGTGTAATTCGTTTATCTAGAGTCGAATAGAATCTGATTTTTTCATTTCTTCTGCATTAAAGGAATAGGGAAATATTGAGTTCAGTTTTGTAGTGTCAGATTGTATGTTCGGACTAGGCGTGATTTTCTTTGCAAGTACTTTTCCGATTCCACTGAAGAAAGAGTTAAAATGTTACCCTATTCATTATCATTTGTAAACGTTTTTGTCAAATCATGCCCAAACTTTATTTAATAGAAAAATGATTATTTATGATATAAATGTTAAAAGTGAAATTTTTTTGGATGGGTGAGGAGCAAACTCTACGTACAAAATAAAATCACTTTTAACAGGCATATAATATAATACTTTTTATAGGACTGTATTGCTACATATCAATAAATTGATTTATAAAATTAATTTCCTGTTACTTTTAACAGTTTGTTAAAAAAAATATTTTTATAAAACACGTATTTTCTGACGCTGAAAAAATTATATAACTTATACCTACACTTACAGTTTTATTATCAATCTTTTTAATTATCGATTTTATTTCTCCAGTTACCAAAATTAAAAACATCATTTTTAATGATAGTGGTTATTTTTATTGGCAAACATTATAATGCCTCCTTATTCTAGTATACAAACGTACTGTTTTAAATTGCAACATTGTGGTTAAGGTAGAAGAGACCTTTTCTGATCAGATCCTTTTGAGTATAATGATAAAAATCTTTGTCAGTTTATGAAAAATGCCGGCATCGTCAAATTTTCTGACATTCTTTAGTTCCGTAAACTGAAAGGCGAGTGTTAAAAATGAGTGTAGAGCGATGAGTAAAACACAGAAGACATTTGTAAAATGTGATATAATCTAAAAAAATGATGCGAATGCCTGGATCCTCGATTCCATTTCACCGCACAATACACTCCGTCGACCTATCTCAAATCGGGAGACATTCTTTTTTGATTAATGTCGAACCAAAAGCAGGTAAACGCGACCCAGAGAAAATTAACTAGCAAATAACTATAAATCAAATAAAAACTGAAAAGTTTTTAAAATTTATTATTTATCTTGACATCTCCTCCACCTACAATATGTTTACTTTTGTTAGAATGTCCTTATGAGGTTGAATGTGCAGGACTATGTTAAATTCGAATTAGTTTGGGTCTTCAATTTAAGATCGGACTAAATTTTGACAGTGAATAACTCGATTATGTTGGATTCTTAGAGGGTTATAAATTTAATCGTCCTCGGCATTCCCGTGAGATATCTTTGACACATACAGGTATTTACACGAACTCTATTACGTTTTGAGATTATAGTTGAAAGGTTATTCATATTTAAATAAGAATTAATATATTACAATTAATAATCTGTTGTCGACAAATATTATTATTTAATTATTCTTTATTTGGCTCGAATGAGTTGAAAATTTTTATAATACAGTGAAAATAAAAGAAACATTAAGGGATCACCGAATCTTTGTAGAGTTATTTATTTTTACTCATACTTCTTGAGAAAGCAATGGGTCCACAATCCAGGGATATTTTTTTAAGAGCGAAGGGAAGAGGTGAGGATAAGTTTTTGTGAATATCTCAAATAATAAGCATTTTAGTGAAAAGTGCCAACATATTTTTTGAAATTTATAAAAGTTCCGTTAATACGAAGTTTATCAGATTCATTATCGACAAAAATTGGGTTAATACAACATTTTCTATTTATGATCTTTTATCTCCTTGAATAAATCAAATTTTGAATAGATCAAGTACTACTGAAGTTTTCAGTGAGCAGCTGAGAACTTCCTTGAACTAATGGTGCATAATCCTGTTTAAGGAGACAACCCTACGCTGGCTCTGGGTCCTGGCGGTGGTGGTGCTCTCATGTGAGGGCTCTTTTTCACAAATCAATATTTTGGTGTTTAAAAACCACTATTACTAAACGCAAAAACAATCTCAGGACTCTGGAATCTGGAATTGGCTGGGAGGGTGGTCACTGAAAATTATTGAACCACAGCACTTAGACCCCTTGTGCTTCCTGCCTGTAGGCAGACCCTCGCCTAGTCCTCCAACCAACCTAATCTTGCGAAATAGGCGGTGATGCTGCCTAGGGGCATCTCCCTTAGATCGGTCAAAGTAGGCCAACGTTCTCCCAAAACGGATTCTCTGATTGATGAGACGGCAGAACACTCACAGAGTACATGTGGAACCGCTTCATCTTCTTGTTCACAACCTCTACAAAGAAATGTTTTGCTTAATCTCATATTATGTAGATATTTCCTTAACGGATAGTGTCCAGTCTGGATTCCCGTTATAAAACGTAAGTTCCTTCTGGATATTGCCAGATAAGTCCATTGCTGAACTGTTGTTGGATATTTTAATTGTTCCCTAGCAATCTAACAGCTGTTTCTTTCATCCCACAGCTTCTTGAATTCATTGTGGGTGTCTTTTTAATTATTTGTGTTATCGCCGTGATCGGTAACAGACTGACCGGGCCTGGTCCAAAGATACTTAGGCCTGCTGCCTTCTTAGCCAGTCTGTCGGCTACTTTGTTGCCACTACACTGTGCGTGCGTGTCCTTTCATCCAGCATACCAGTATGCTATTCATGCTAGAGGCACCCACAAGTGCTTGGTGACATTCCCGTACTGTTCCTGTGGTAATTTTGTAACTTCTCAGAGCCAGTAATGATTGCTACAATCCCAGGACTCATTTTGCCAATTTGTCCAGTGGCGTCTCATGTTTAAGTTCCCGGGCCGTCAACGTGGGATGTACTTCATTCTTTGGACGTCCTAAAAATATTTATCGTGACCATCCTATTGTGACATTACCAACCATGTATGAGTATCTCAGGGATATTGTGTACTAGTTTTGTAGAAGTTCAATAACCGAAATGAATTAGTTTAGAGAATATTTGATGATAATAATAATTTATTCCAAACAGCCACATTACAAAATGTAATATATATTATATATATAATATATTTAACAACGTCAAAAGGAACAAAGTGATTACAAAGTATACGATTACAACAAAATTTAATACAAGTAGATAAAAAAATAACTACAAATTAAACAATTAAAAAAACACGATAATTGTTATAAGCGTGCTCTATTATACTCAAGAAATTTTTTACATTGTATGGTTCAATTTCTATTAACAAATGAAAAAGTTCTCTTTTATATTTTTATACTTTTTAATTTTTTATTCTATTTGGTTGAATATTAAAATATTTCATATCGGCATAACAAGGACCATTTTCGATCATGTGAATTCGAAACTGTAAATGGGGAAATTATAATTATTATTGCGTATGGCTTCATACTGTAGGTGACACTATTCATTATTTTTCTAATTGTAATATATGTTACGTCCAACTTAAAGTGGTGTCTGTAATTATACCTAGAAATTTTGTTGTTAATGTAAATTGTACATTGTCATTGTTGATTGGAGCATTTAATGGGAAATCTCTTGTTGACCTATTTGTTTTAAATATTATAAAATTCGTCTTTTCTTTATTAATAACTAAATTGTTCCCTAGGAGTCAATTTTGAATCAAGTTTAGAACAAAACTTGCTTCAAATATTAATTGTTGTTAGTTACAGTTATTAGCTCTTACCAACAGCGTAGTATCGTCTTCATAATTTACCATTATATGCCTGCTGTTATATAATAAGTTGCACAAGTCGGTAATGAAGATGTTAAACAATAGGGGCCCTATAATGCTACCTTGGATGACTCCCACTTTGGCATTTCTTACTGTCGACTTGACTTTTTTACCTTGCGAATTTAACTTTACTAATTGTTTACAATTTTCTAGGTATGATTTTAACCAATCTAGCGCTATCAGTATATAACTCCATACTTTTCCAGTTTTTGTAGCAGAATATCGTGATTTATACTATCACGCGCTTTCGATAGATCTAAAAATATGCCTAAAGGTATTTCATTTTTTTCAAAGGTGATTAAAATTTGATTTACATAATCACTCACTGATTTACTAATCATTGACACTGCAGTGTCAATACTTTTTCCTTACATAAATATTACAGTGGATATTTATTGTAATCCACAAGCACGAGATAATCTGACAAACTCCATATCTCGCCACGAGCAATTGTTATATAAGTCGCTGGTGATCATTATGAATCATTATTACGCCTTATTTAGTTACTGTTCTTTCAACTTTCCGTCCGCTTTTAATTACGTATGTTTTAATAAATGTATGAATTCTCTTAGAATTTTCTCCAACTATGGGCCATAACTCGATTATATTTTTTAGTAAGACCTATGTTAGTATAGATTTTTATTTAAAATTACTCAAGGAACACATCCCTAACGTTTGCCAAATTTCTTCTGGGATACACTGTATTAATACTAAACATGTTAAGTATTAATGACGCTTTAAGCTCACCGCCGTACTATATCCTTAATGCGCATGGCATGTTCGTACAGCTCAGTTGTGATTTGCCGAACTTATTTGTACAAGCATAATTTTTGTTCTAGCACCTCGTATATACATATTTTAGTACATGTAAAATCTGGGTGTCGCTTCAGAATGGCCAACAGGGAAACAACGCCTTCAGGACTAACCCAAGAAAAATAAGAATAAAGAAACTGGGGCAGCTCAGGGCGGTGGACTGATATTTTATGTCAAAAGTCAATATGTTAGTAAAATTAACGACATTGCTTAAAACTCATCACAACATGAATAAGAACCAATGTAGAAAATTAACTGATTATAAATTTCTTCAAATGATAAAGTTCTACACCAATTATTATCGAGTAATGCATCAAATGTCAAACTTGCAAAGAATTTTTTACCATGTAAAGGTATGACTTCTTAAAGACTGGACTATAAATGTTCGTCTCATCTTTAACCTTCTAAGAACTATTAATTTGTCAAAATTTATTATTATGGTTATTATTTGAAGAATCAATTCTTATTAGCAATTATTTTTTCAATAGTATTTAGGATTACAAAAAAATATTCTTATTGAAATAAGTATAGCGCTACATCAAATTTTGCTTTGTAGTTGTCACCTGTTAAATAACTTGTTCAGAAAACTTATATACGAGCCTATATATTATAAAATTAAATATGGTTTTACTAAATCACCAGTTATGTAATTATTCTATTTTATTCTGTAACTTCTGTGCGTAATAAATAAACTACTGACAATAGAGAATGTCATATTGAAATAAAGATAACATGTTAAGCTTGAACAGAAAGAGACGTTATTTATTACATTCAAGAAGTATCGCTATTTATTTATGTTGTAAAATATTACCATAAACCACGTTTTAAAACTCAGTTATATGGTGCTCCTTCGATCCCATTGAAAATGGAAATTTATTAATTTTTACCCGTTCTCACCATATTACTTAGTATAGGTTTTAGCGTTATTCCATAAATGAGCTAAATTTAACGTCTTAATCGTTCTGCGGTTAATCATCTAAAATTAATTTCAAACAAACACATTACTTATTTAATTAGTATTGCACCATGTTAGACTCATTTGGACATGGGACGTAACCGGCTTGATTGAATTATATCACGGTTCATCGAAGCAAGGCAAGCAATCAAGCAAGGATATTACTTACTAGCTGACTCGACAGACGTCCTGTCACAAAAGCATTTTCAGTTTTTCCAGAATTTTCCGGGCAACTGTTTCAACTTTTCTTTCCCTAAAAACATGCATCGGACTATTATGAACATCCCTGCCACAAAAAGCACTTTCAGTTTTTCCAGAATTTTTCAATTTTCCGGGCAACTTTTTCCATTTTCCTTTCCCTAAAAACTTTCTTCGGGCTATTACAAGCATTTAAAAAAATTAGCCAAACGAACAGCATTTCAGTTTTATTTATATAGATAACCATATCCAGATGGTGCCAGCATGGTTGGCGATGCTCGTATCGGGTAGAGTGTTCGAGTGCCAAGTATTTCGGCATTTTTGGAAACTCATTCATATAGGAATCATTATTAAATTTTAACTTGTTTTAATAAATATCAACAGTAAGACGTAACACTTTATTCATATTTTGTACTATTTGCAGTCAAAATTCTCTACGACTTTATTAAAAATAAACAGATAATTTAGAATTAGAAAAAGAAATGGCTCAACTTTAATTACGCAGAAATTGCTAAAGGTATATCTAATATTTTCTTTCTGCTTATTATTTATTATTTTGCATTTTTAGTTATTTTATTTGAGCACTATTTTTTTCAAGTTGGCTTTTTGCATGATTTACTATTAAATGAGAGTAGGTTTTTGATTCAAAAGATTTTATTTTTTACCAACACTGATATTCACTCAATGGAGTCTTAGTGCATTCTGTGAGTCGGATAGAACCTCGAAAAATGTGAATATTTGCTAATCTAATGAGATTATGTCTCCTCCCCGTTTTCCAGGATTCTGAACACGATGGCGGTGATAAAATTTCTCTCCGAGGTTACCCAACCCCCCCACATGGACAAGAACCATCCCCGAAAGGGGTAAACCGCCTATACACCGTCTCCTACCATCCAAACCTGTGTTACCTCCATTTTCGAGGATGCTGAGTACGATGGCGATGTCGTGATCTCCCCTCGATCCCCGCCAACCCCCCAAACGGCCAAAACCCACCCCCGAAAGGAATAAACCGCGGAGAGGTCGTCTTCTCTCAGCTAAATCCGTGTTACCCCCGTTTTTGAGAATGCTGAACATGATGGTGATGTAGAGACCCCTCCGCGGTTTACCGATTTCGGGGGTGGATATTGGTCATTTGGGGTGTTGGCGGGGATCGAGGAGTGGTATCTACTTCACCATCGTGCTCCTCGAAAAGTGGGAGTAACATGGGTTTAGCCGAGAGAAGATGGCATATCCGTGGTTTACCCTATTCGAGGGTCGTTTTTGGCCGTTTGGGGGTTGGTGGGGGTCTAGAAGGGGTCTCGACATCACCATCATGCTCAGCATCCTCGAAAACGGGGGTAACATAGGTTTGGATGGTAGGCGACGGCGGATACGCGGTTTACCCCTTTCGGGGGTGGTTTTTGTCCGTGTGGGGAGTTGGGTGACCTCAGTGAGAAATTTTACTACCGCCATCGTGTTCAGCATCTTCGAAAACGGGGGGAGATTAGCAAATATTCACATTCCTGTCCGACTTACAAAATGCACATTTCTTAGGTAAAAGTAGTTTCGGTCAAATAAACTGAAATTCGAATATATTGTACTTCTTGTCATTGTGAACAAGAGCCTCAATGGGCAACCTCCGAATATGGACAGTTTTTGAACTACACTGTAAAAAGATAGTATGGATGATAGTGTGTATTTACTATGAGATTTGTTTAAACTGCATCGTAGCGGAGATATGGCTCAGTGGCAGAGAGTTGCATGTGAAACGCCCCCGGTTCGATCACTGGTGTCACCAGAATTTCTTTCATAGTTTCTGTTTAATTACTATCATTTTTAAAACTGCATATATAATTTTACAATTATAATTAATATTAAACTAAAAAATTAAAAGAACAGGGCCACTAGACATAATTAAAATGGATTATATTTTTATTCCTGCTCCATAACTGCTACTGGATGTATATACTCTTGTCGCGGTCTATGACTTGCATCAATAATATTTACAAGCATTGCGGTGCTAGGATATTTAAGTCGTGCCTGATGTCTGGCATATTCTAAGAACCACAATACACTTGCAACATGTGCACATGAACCAAGTGTTCTGGCTTCAGTTTTACAAATGCAGTAATACCCTAAGATCGGTTCATTATCTTCAACTTAATCTTGTTCGTTAGCTTGTTGGATTACATCGTCATCAATATGATATGCTATCCAGAGTTGGTATTTGGTTACATTTCTGAAATGAGAATAAATCCGCACTCTAATTAGACCTGGTTCATTTCCAAGTTCATCGTATTCAAATCTGTCTGAATCCTCTCTTTGTAGTTTATCTTGAACGTAAGCAGGTGCCAAGTTGACTTGATAAATTCCTACTGTCAGCTCCTTTAAATAATCTAAATTAAATCTGGGAAAAGGGGGTATATGATTTTCAGTTAAATGAACCCATCTTGCATTTCTAGTGTGAAGGTTGTCTATTTCAACTCTGGCTTGAAGAACGTTAGGTGTCTGAGATTTCTCTAGCATTATTTGAGCTAATTCTGCGTTTGCTCCCTCCATAAGTATTGGCTCTCGATATTTATTAAGTATTGCTCCAGCAATCCAATAAAAGTCTCCGAAATCAATAGCATAGTGTATAGGAATGATTTTTTCAAAAAAATTAAAAACAGATTTTATGTGACCATTACGTGCCTCTACTATCCACACCCTTTCATGTATGCATCCGCAGTAAAAAAAAATCTAAAGAATTTAGGTCTGGTAACCTGGGTGGCCACAGAATTAGGGCTAAGCGACCAACCCATCTTTCCGGATATTTCACATTTTGGTATGCTCTCACCTCTCTTCCGTAATGTGAGGGCATCCGTCGTTCTGTAGCCACATTGTCCGCGTGAGAGATAAAGAAAAGTCTTCTAGTAAGACCGGTAGGTCGCTTTGAAGCAATTCCAAATAATTGTCGGACGCTAATGTTGGTGGCAATTCGAATGGGCCTACCGCTTGACCATTCAGGATGCCTGTCCACAAATTTACTTTAAATTGGTATTGTGACCAATCTTCCCTCATCAAGTGGGGATTTTCCAACCACCAGCTATGCAGATTATGTAAATTTACAAAGCCATCTCTCCTGTATGATGATTCGTCAGACCATTTTATTTATTAAAAATCTGGATCCACTCGTACCATTCGCAGTATTCGCCGGCAAAATTCCACTCTCAGATGATAATCTCTGGGTAGTAAACTCTGCACACGTTGCACATATAAAGGATGGAATTGATACTGTTTTAGAATCCTATGCACCACGCCAGTGCGACGTGATGATACGCACAGAAGCACTTCGTCGGCGAAATCTTGACGAGGTCTTCCTTCATTGGCACCACCAATACCAAGCAGAATAAAAATCCGTATCTCGTAATATGCATTATGCACTCTAATAAGCACACGATAGTCAGGGTGGCGTATGTCCGGGTAACTTTCTCGACAACCCAGAGCGGATGCACTACCGTTGCCTCGACATTCGCCGTAAATTGAATGCATATTAGCATACTCACGTTTTGTGTACTGGATACGAGGCATTGTGGTTCTCAACAAGTTCCAATATGTCCAGAAATACCAAACCGTTGTTATCGACAAAAACAAAGTCTGAATCGGTAACCAAATAGAGTTCAAGTCCAGACCACAAAGTGTATGTAAACGTTACAGTCAGATCTCAAAGAATTTAAATAATTTCAGAAGAATGACAGGTAGTTACTAACGCCAGACGTACAAAATGACATGTGTCACATGCGAGAATACAATACAATTAAAAACGAGGCTTACTTGTTAAAAATTTCAACTGATAAATTTAGCAATAGCTGTATCTTTTTTTCTAACAATCAATCAATCAATCAACAAACCTTTATTATAAATTAAAAGTACAACAGTACCTCCCAAGAACCCATCCCGGGACCGACCGTGCATCCATCGCGTTAGTCGCGGTAGCGGATTGCAGGATCGGGTGGAATAGGCCTGGTTCGGTTAAACAAACATTAATAAAACTTAACCTAAACACCTTCTGCAAAAGCAGATAAAAGAAGGTAATAAAATTCTTACATATCTAATTACAAAAAACTTAAGACAACTAAAAATACACTTTAAAAATTGGGGCACAAACACTTTTTAAAATGCTGCAGCTGACACAGGCGCCTCAATCCAAACGAGGAGCCTTCTGCGAGATCTATGAACGCCGGACTGCGCAAGGCTGGCCTAAACTTTAACTTTAAAAATTTTCGATACCACGAGGTTTTGATTTTGTGAATAATTGATGACAAGAAAACGAATTTAGAGACAAAAATGTACAAAAAAAACCAAGAAAAATCAAACGCGACAAAAAGAATACAAACAGAAAGGAAGAAGGGGGATAGGAAATATTTAAAGATACGAAAGATATGAAATATCAGTAAAGGTGAATAGAGTAAGCGGAAGTTATAGTTGGTGAAGTTTGTCTACAGAGGTTACCGGAAAATCGGTAACGTCTGGTACGGTAAAGGGTGTTTAATTCGAAATGGGGCATTATGCTCTCTAATTTGTGTTATGTGCCTTGTTAGCGCACTATCGCCCAGCTTAAAAGAGTAGAAGTTTTGAGAGACCTACTGGACATAATCCGCTATCGGGGTTAGGTCGTTGCAACGTGCGTATAGGTCTCTGAGGGAGGTGCACCTTCCAGAATTTGATATGAGGCGCATAAATATGTGTTCAAACACTTTTAGTTTTTTCATTGTCGTGGCCGGTATGCTGCACCACACCGGCGCCGCGTATGTGATGGACGACCTGACCACCATTGTGTATAACAACTTTTTATTTTCTCTGTTAAGTCTGCTACCCCTGGCCATTAGCGGATACAGACTTCTGAACAGGGAGTAGACCGTCCGTATTGTCTCATTAACGTGGGTATTAAATGTTAGTCTTTGGTCGAGTCTTACCCCCAAGTACTTCACGCATCTCTTGGTTGGAATTTTGTTTCCCCTGATCGAAATGGGTGTTATGATCTTATTTTCGGTGAAACGACGCGTGAAGACTATCGCCTCGGATTTTCAGCGTTCACCCGAATCTTTCACTGGTCGTAAAAGCCGTGGCACGAGCCATGTGCGCCTTCAGCAGCATATCCGCTGCTTTTGCGTTATGTGAATGCGCATACATGACTGTGTCATCGGCGTACTTGGCCAGCTTTGTATTCGGGAACTCTGGGAAGTGGGAAACGTACAAGTTGTACAACTTTGGTGACAGGCACGATCCTTGCGGGACTCCCGCTCGAATGTTCCGCCGTGTTGATAGTTTGTTAAAAATTTCAACTGATAAATTTAGCAATAGCTGTACAGGACAATTCAGAATTTTTATACCATTTTAAAATTTAATAATAAGTGGGCAGGTTTTTAGGATAAGTGGCAAGTATCGCTTGGCACTTTTCTTTACACCATAAAAGGTCAAAGTGAGCAGGTGGAATCTTCGCGGAACCGAAATTTAAGAAGAAATTTTTTTTTTGAGATACTGTCAGCGTTATCAAAAAATTGCTATACACGTTTGATAGCACAACTATTCTAGAATACTCACCAAAAAAGATAATGAAAAAATTCGTACTTTGAGGCAGTGGAATGCAAATTACTATCGTAGAGTAAAAATTGCCGAAATTTCAAACAGTGCATCTCGAAAACCGTAGGGTTTTCAATAGGGTCAAGTAGTGATATTTTGATAGGTTTTAGTCTAGCCTATTACCAATCCATTATTTACGGGACACTCTGTATACTCGAACTTCTTTCTGTTCATTAGTTCTCCAAATGCCATGTTGAAAAGCAAAAAAGAACCAAAGTCCCTAAAAATCTCTTTTAAAGTCTATAGATACACCCGTTTTACTAGGTAAGGACAAAATAATGCGAACGTATGCATTCTATCTACTAAATCCTAGTAATTCGCAGAACCCATTATTTTTGTGGAATCAACTAAATTATATCTATCAGTTCTATTTCGTTACTGCATGGCTATTTAAATGACTCTAAAGCAACTATGTGCATGTACCAAACTAGTTTTGCTACAAAAATCTCATAAAATAGAGCAATTGTTAGTCTTTTAAACTTACGCATAACGTTAAAGACAATTCATTAATCTGAAAGCGTATTTAATGTAGTGTCTGCTGTAAAATATTGACGTAAGTATAGACACTAAATAATTCAACAGTTTAAACCTTATTTTAGTTGTTCGTAAATCATTTTCAGTGTGTTTTCTATTGTGTTCGTCTTTCATTGTATAATAAATGCATTATTAAATCGGTCCGATTTCACGGTGTTGTCCGTATTTGTTATTCAACCAACTTCAATAAATTAAACCGTAATGAATTCAAAATCAAAAGAGCGCAAACAAAATAAAGTATGAGGCTGATCTGTAAATTAATTTAATAAATCCGTGGTCAGTTCAGCAACTACCGTATAATGTTTTCATGCCACTTTTAACTTATGGTTTATTCATAAACGGAGAGGATTGTTGCGGTTATCATTAATTTTTGTTTTAGAACTTTTTAATTGATAAAGTGGCATTGGGATTTTGTTTATTAATATTTACATAAATGCATATCATTATTTTTAAATGTCCACATAATACCAATTTCGAAATGTACTCAGGGCCTGCTGAATATTTATCTGATTAAAAGTTTCCAGACGTTATGTGCCAGGTGCTTAAGTATTTATGTTTGATTAGTTGATTTGGGAAATCCTGGCATTTGTGCAGACCCATTAGTAATATCGAGTTTTTAAGCTGCAGTTCAATATCTGTGACATTTTCTGTGCTAGTATTTTAATTTTGTGTCACTACGATTATTATTTAATATTAAAAATATAAGGAAGTTGGTTATAAGTAGTATAAGAAGTAGGAAAATAATTTATTTCTATTATACATATGGAATTTGTAAAAAAAGACACGTTTGTCCACTATCAATATTTCTGTATTAAGCAAACCAATATTATTCTAAGTGAGATAAAGGATGTTGCAACTAGTAGGGAAACGTTTATTATAGGGTGTTTTTAAAATAAATGCATATATTCATATCTATGAATAGTCCTCTCTTCCTTATCCACTTAAAAATATTAAAATGCTTAAATACGCAGATATAAGCGAAGAAATAAATTTTAAAAATTGCAATTGCAAGTTAAATTAAAAAATTATCTAGACAGAGTATTATTTCATTTCCATCAAGCCACAGGGTATTCTTCATATAAAATTGTTAATGTCACCTCTGCGTTTTCCATTACAACCCCATCTGTTAAAAGGATTAAAGGTTCAGGACTGAGTTTCTCTTACCTTCTTCTATCGCTCTCATAATACAATTTATTGAATCTACCACCTTCTTCCAATTCCCTTCCAACTCTAGCATGTTGGAACCTAGTTAAATTATCATGGCTCCAATGGTCTTCTCTTACTTTCTCAGTCCTTCATCGATTGCAATAGAACACGGTATGTTCTGCGTCGACGTTCTTCTTGCAATACACACGCTCCTCTTTAGTATTATAAACAGATATCTCTTAAAACTTCCGTCTCCAGTAGGGTATGAATGAGGTGAAAGCTCACGTCCCCATGCCTTCTTTCCGCATATGTTCTTATGTCTAGAATAAGGCTTCTTGGCCACCTCCTTTTAGTTGAGTTGTCCCCCTTAGTCTGCCTTCTCTAGAAGAGTTTCGTCCTTGCTTCTTGTCTCACCATCCCCTCATATAACTCTCTCCTCTCCTTGGCCACTAAATCTATCCGCTACCAAGACTGCCTAGTACGACACAGTTCTCTGCGCACTACAAGCCAAGCAATAAGCGCAGCACTACAGCCAAGACCTAAGCGCAACACTATAGTGTCCCCTTTCTAGTCTCCTTTTCTCCCTCTGTACCTGCACCGAACTCTCTCTACAATTAGATGAAATGCATCACATAGCACAATATTCTTCTTTTGCTGATCTTTGGTTATTTCGGGTTGATGCATGCAGTCCACCATGTTTCTAGATATTTTAAGCCCATGTTGGGTTTAAACTTCACCTACCTTGGTCGTAAGTAAATGGTGGCAGAATTCTCTTCCTGCTGATAATGGTACATTCTATTTACCACGGGACCAGTTCCAGCTTCATTCTCCTGATTGTTTCCCTTACCTCTGCTTTCACCACAGCCCCTGTCGCATTGGTATCTCCCGCAGCTGTAGAACTCCGTTGAACATCAGATTCCACAAGATCAGACTAAGAACCGATCTTGTAGTACCCCGCAGATGACCTTTCTCCATTGTGCAACACCTTCCGCCTCCCACCTAAGCCTGTATCGAGCCGCTCCCAACCACCTCAGATTATTGATTAAACGCATTTCTGATGGCTAGTATTACTGTTACAAAAATCTCCTTAGTACGCAAGGCCTCTCTCACGATCTGCGTAGTCCTCCTTCGATTTGACTTTTCTAAAGTCGTGCTGATTCTCCGCCCATTCTCCTTTCTGTTCTAATTCAGTCTCTCGTCTTCCCAATAAACGGCACTTCAGTTTGCTTCTCGCGCCCAACAAACGCACTGGTCTGTTGTAAGATGTTTGGTCTGGCGGTTTAGTTCCATTTGCTATCAATACCACCCTTCCTACACTCCAACTCCCTGGAAAAACTCCATTCTCCAGTACCTGATTCATAATTTTCGGAGTAACTCTGAGATACTCCTTTGCTACTATCTCGGGTGGGACATCATCCGGATCCGGGACATTGACACATTTAAGACTGCTACAAACAGTCTTAACCTCTTCCTCCGTAAAGAGATGAACTTCCGTCATCTCCATCTCTCTTCATCTAAGTTCCTCCCTCTCAGGAAATAAGGTGTCTACTATTTCCTCTAGCCTTTCAGGGGGGATAATTCTCTCGGGGTGTGATATTATACTCGTCGCCCCACACGTTCCTGCCGATAACCTCACACATTTTCCTCCATTTATCCCTTTTGGAATTCTTTATCGCATCTCTGAATTTCTTCCTTGCTTCTCGGTAATCTTGGACAGATAAGGTTTCTCCTTCCATTCCTTGCCTCCTGTTTTTCCTAACACATCGTTTCCTGGCTGCTACACATTGCCCCCTGATGCTGTTGATTTCATTTGTTCACCATTAAACTCCCACTTTCTCCTCACCGTTACCTTCCTGGACATTGCTTGATCGCAAGCTCTAGAGACAACTCGTATCAAGGTCATCCATTGTCGCCATACCACTTGTCACTTGTTCTTCTAGTGATCCATTGAGGGCTTCTTTGTCTAGTAGACCCATCTTCATAAATATGTCATAGTCATCATAAACTTTTAATTTTTGTAAACCAATTGCCTTATATTATGATATGAACACCGGTGCTAAAAATCCCCTAGGGGTGAGCGTATGTGCATCTTTACTATACACGTATTTCAATATGCGATGTAAAGCAACGTTAAGCAAGGTTAGTACTTGGCCGGGTGACTGATACAAGGAAATACAGTGTCCTCGTCTCATCATCTAGCTGCTTATATATCAGTGTATGTACAGAAGCCATGCAATCTTGAGCGAGGGTTGCGTAGTGGATATACCATCCTACGGAGGGGATGTAAAGCTGTAGGGTCCTTGTCTATTAAATGTTAGGCAAGTAATAGTTGCTACGTCAAATTTTAAAACTCAATCTGTCGTAACTAGTTGGTCGTTGTCTGTTGACATAACGGTATTTGCCGGCCGACTAACAGTGGAGATGGTCGGGGTTCTAAATTACTATGATGTATCAGGGCGCCAAGTAAATTTTTCCTCTCCAAATACCAGCTCAAGTACAATGTAACCTTAAATTTACTAAATAAATTACTTAGCGAGACGATAATGAAAAATTCAAATTCAGTTTTATCTTTTAATAACAATAAACGAAGTAACTTTATAACATTCAAGAGTACAATAACGTAGGGGATGGTAGACAAATTCACACAAAAAAAAAATATATCTAACTGGGTATACGCGTCTTACGTAAGTGCTTAAACCCCCAACAAATATCATAGATGTTATAATTAGTTGACAGAATATTTTCATAAAATGTTTAGCAAAATTTAAAAAAAATATATATAGGTACAGTGGTGAAATTTTTTTAGTAAAATTTATAATATATTTTTAAGAAAAATTCAATGTATATATGGCGCAAGAAGGATACAAACTGCAGGCAGCAGGGCTTCAGCTTCGGCTCAATTTTCAGGAATGGGCAACTTCCAGCCTATCAATTAACCCAAAAAAATGGATGGCTCTCCACAAAAAAGAAATTCCAGTCCAGTAAGGAGGAGTAACATAAGTACGTGTAGACCAGTGGAAAAAAGTTATTCGTTCGTATCAGGAGACAAAAAAAAAATCGTATGAAAAACTACGAAATCCTAGACGAAACCGTAGGTGAAAATAAAACCCTAAAAATAAATTTTTACCATTGAACAATTTACTACAAGTGATATTTTGCTAGTTTGAATATAAAAATAAAATAATTACCTCGTTTCGGAGGGTTTTCCTAGAGAAATGTTGTTGACCTTGGATGTCCTTGGCCTCGTGTAAATTTGGCAAAAATGGCTTTTACGTATAGATCCTTCCAATGAAGACAATCGATTTCCAATACCATAAACATATGCACTCGTCCAAACATAAATGGAAAATCGAAAAGTAACGTTGCGAAAATATCCCAAAATGGTGAAATTACTTGTTTCAAAAATCGCAACGAGCACGTAAAATTACCACTTAATAAATTGCCAAGCGTTCGAGCCAATTACACGTGAAAAGTGACAGACTACCGGAAGACAAAACCTAAGCCAAAAACTATTGTGAAGAAATAAATCTGTGTTACCGATCGTCAGTCGGTTATAGGAATCTACCTATAAACTAATTAAAAGTTATTGGTTTCCTAGCTTAAGAATTACAGAAATAGAGAGCTTAAGTATATGCAACACGCTACACAACAAAATGTATAAAGCAAGCAACAATTCCTTACAATTGCGAATTCATATAGACAACTAAATAATAAATATTACGCGTGACGACGGATAACACGAATTCGTTAGACATTAAACGTAAGAGATAAAGTAATGATTTAGAAATTTTTTTAAATAATGTATAAATGTTAAATTGAACTGTAACAACCACCCCCCTTCACAAAGGAATTTACCCCGTAAATTTCTCCAAAAAGAAAAAAACAATGAAAGACGCACACAATAGGTTTATACGCACAACCATCTTAACACTATGAGGCTTAAAATGCTTGGGGTTACCTCACCTCACAGTTAACCCACTTGCAACTAAAACTTGCGGGAGTGTTCTCCTATCTGCCACAGCGGCCACCCTTCCACCAGCAACTAGATGACAGTCACGTCAGAGCACTGCACTGAGGGACTTGACATGGTGTTAACCGACCTCGACCAAGCCAACCAAAACAAAGACCCATGGCAAGCTGATCCCCAGCTCAATGACTGACCCCCTGGCATCCAGTTTGCCATTTAAGACAGCCAGTGAAATGTAACCGCTCCCAGCAAGATCGGAGTCCCTCTAAGCATTAAAAAACAAAAAACTAAGTGGCCGTTCAGGGGGCTTTTACCCCACATAGGACAATCCCATGGTGGTAGAATTTTTTTACAACCCCCTTACCACAGAGGTTAAAAAAAATGACACCTTACTTAGTGGGTTCCAGCCAGCTAAGTAAGTTATAGTAAATCCTAAAATCAAGAAAGAAAACCTAATCAAATACTATAGCTCGCGACACCCTACAGATAGACAGGCACATTAAAATCCAGTAACAGGTAAACAAAATGTTATAATAAATTTAATTACTAGATGAAATTACTGATTAGTAGATCAATGTCCAAAGGGACGTGAAATTAAATAACTTACGGCCATATACGACCTACGACACAAAAAATATTTCACTGTTAGTAGAGACTAAGCGAAAATCCCTTACTAACCCACTACTATGGCAATAACATTCATACTCAA
Source organism: Leptura quadrifasciata (assembly GCA_963675555.1). Taxonomy (NCBI): domain Eukaryota; kingdom Metazoa; phylum Arthropoda; class Insecta; order Coleoptera; family Cerambycidae; genus Leptura; species Leptura quadrifasciata. Next base: position 68,730,639 of record OY776676.1, read on the forward strand.
GACAAACAAGAGATCAAGATCTGAAAAGCTTTTATTTTCCAAAAATGATCTATCTAATGGCGGTATATGAAACACCAACCAAGGTAACATATTATAACTATTATACTGGATCTAAGTGCTCGTCTGGTTCTATATAAGGTTTTAAATCCTTAACGTGCCAGCTACCATTACACTCTGTACCAGATAAATCTTCTAAAATATACACGCAATAGCCTATTTTCTTTTTGACTTTATAAGGTCCCTCGAATTTCCCTGCTAGTTTGGCAGTGAAATAATTTGCAGCATCAGACTGTGCATACTTTCGTTTCCAAACTAAGTCACCAATCTTAAATTCAACTTCTCTACGCCGTAAATTATATTTTTCTCGAGATTTATCGTAAGCTTTTTCTAATCGTTCCGCAACTGACGTACGCATTTTCACAAGAGCAGCAAATCTTTCCGACACAGAGGGTGAATTATCATTGTCGTTATCGATATTATTATGTTTATATTCTGAACCATGAATACACATTTCTTTGCCAAAATTTATGAAATATGGCGTTTGACCCGTAACTTCATGACGTGCAGTGCGTAATGCGCAACCTAGTGCACTTAAATTTACGTCCCAGTCTCTTTGATGTTCTTTAATGTAAGCGGACATCATAGTTTTCATTACTCGATTATATCTTTCAGTGGTATTCGGAGCAGGATGATAATTTGGGTTAAAAAGAATTTTTATATCGTATTTTTCAGCAAGATTAGCAAAGTCTTTGCTCGTGAATTGTACTCCGTTATCACAACGAATGATTTGTGGTACACCGAATATATGAAATACTTGTTCTTCTAGTAAAGGAATGAGTTTATTAGCTAAAGCTCGTTTTATCGGGAAAAATAAATTAAATTTACTGAAGTTGTCAGTTACTACGAAAATATGCATATTACCTTTCTTACTTTTGGGTAATGGGCCAAATAAATCCATACTAATAACTTGCCAACAACGGTCAGCTATTACCCTCTTACCCATCAATCCAGCAGGTCGTTTTTGTTCCGGTTTTATTCTCTGGCAAATCTCACACGATCTTACATAATTACTAACGTCAGCTTTCATTCGTGGCCAATAATATAACCGAGCAATACGACTAAAACTTTTGAATATCCCGAGATGTCCTGCTGTCTCTAAATCATGGTTATTATGCATAATTTCGCGCCGTTTTTCTTTAGGAACAACTAATTTCCAGAAATCATTGTTACTGCGTAGTTCAGGGAACTCAAGTTCAGTATATTTATACAATTTATTGTCTAATATCCGCCATTTAGGAAATTTTAAAGGACTGTTTTTGACATTTTCTAACATTTTAAGATACCATTTATCCTGTATTACCTCGACCTTCATGTTACTCACCACAATATCGACATTATCTTTATCTACTATTAAACGTGACAAAGCGTCTGGCACTACATTGTCTTTGCCTTCACGATGAACTACTGTATAGTCAAACTGTTGCAATCTAAGTGCCCATCTACCTAATCTACCCTGTAGATTTTGCAGATTATCCAACCATTGTAAACTATAACAGTCTGTTACTACCGAAAATTTAGCTCCTTCTAAGAAGCAACGCAGCTTTTCTATACTCCACAGCACCGACAATAACTCTCTTTCGACAGCTGAGTACTTACGCTCTTGTTTGGTTAAAGTACGTGATAAATAACAAATAACATGCTCGCTATCTCCGATTTTTTGTGTGAGAACCGAGCCTAATGCAAATGAAGATGCGTCTGTTTGCAATATAAAAGGATACTCAAAATTTGGACACGTTAATATAGGAGCTGATACTAAAGCATTTTTAATATTTCTAAAAGAATTTTCACAATTTTTATCCCAAATAAATTTAGAGCCTTTCTTTAATAAATTAGTTAGCGGAGCTATCAAGTCAAATGCTGGTATGAAACGTCGATACCATGAAACCATACCGATGATTCGACGAACTTCGGTAACTGAGGTAGGAGCAGGCATATTTGAAATGCAGCTAACTTTTTCGGGGTCAACATGTAGACCATCACGATTGACTACGTAACCTAAATATTTTAATTCTGGCCTACAGAAAAAGCATTTTTCACGATTAAGCGTTAATCCAGCTTCATATAGACGTTTAAAAACCTCTGACAAAATTTCAATATGCTTATCAAAATCTGGGGCTATAACGATAATGTCATCTAAGTAGCAAAAAACGAAAGGTTCGAGTTCAGGACCTAATACAGTGTCAATTAGTCTTTGGAATGCAATCCAAAAGGAAGGCGAGTAAATTGATACAACCCTCTACCAGGTACTGTAAATGCCGTATATTGTTTACTGTCTTCACTTAAAGAAATTTGCCAAAAAGCGCTTTCAATATCTAAACTGGTTAGATATTTTGCAGAGCTTAATTTTGATAAAATCGAATTTATATACGGTAATGGATAAGCGTCTCTTTCTGTTACTGCATTTAATTTCCTAAAATCAACGCAGAAACGTTGGCTACCATCTTTCTTTGGTACCAATAACACAGGAGAAGACCAACCTGACTTACTATGTTCAACAATACCTTGCTTTAACATTTTATCTAGTTCTTCATCGATAATTTTCTGTTTGAAAGGTGAAACCGGGTAATATCTTTGTTTAATTGGTGGACTAGAAGTAATAATTTTGTGTTTTACCAGGGTGGTACAACCTTTTTTGTCGCCAATTTTAGAAAAATAATCATTCACGACTTTATCCAAGTCTGCTTGTTGTTTATCGCTTAAATTAAATTCAATGGAATTAACTACAGGTACTTCCAAATTTTCGGACGAAAAATACCATTCACCAAGTCTCATATCAGGTACTATTCCCATATTAACCCAAAAATTTATACCCAAAACTAAACTGTGCCTCAGCGCTGGTACAACATATAAATCCATAACCTTTACGATATCACGTAATCTAATCGGAATGGTAACTACTCCTATACATTCACATAAATCATTATTAGCTATTGTGCACGAAATATTACAACTATTTAATTTAACACCTAAAGACTGTAAAATTTTCCATCCTGAATTACCTAAAAATGATTTGTTTGCTCCCGAATCCAATAAACCAAAGAAATCTTGACCTAAAATATTTACTTTTAAATATGGACATTCATTGTCACCAACATGTGCTAAAATGTAATCAAGTACAGGGGATAATTTATTTTCAATACAAATGACCTGGGCATCCGTAGAAGGCAGAATTTGGCCTAGTTCTGTCTTCTTGATCCGTTTCCCGAATTACAGTCAGGGCAAGTGTTCTTAGTGAAGCCTGGTTTATTACATCTAAAACACTTAATGTCTAATCTCATTCTACAATTACGCGCTATATGATTTGGTTTACCACAACGAAAGCAATTTTTAGGTGTTACTTTTTGTACTTGTATTTCATGTACAACTGGTTTATTACTTTGTGGTTTACTAAGTACTGGTAGTTTATAATCTAAGTCAGGTTCACAAGTAAGACTACCTGGAATTGGAGGTATAAATTCATCAATATTCTCTTTAATTTTCTCTATTTTCCTGCACGATTTAACTAACTCATAAGAAGATTCTATATTATCAATGTTAGTGCTTAAACGTTCTTGATAAAAAGGTGCTATATTTTTGCGTAATATTTCCATACGTTTATGCTCTGGTACAGCGTAAGGCATTCTATCAAACAAATTAGACATCGTGGCAATATAAATACCAATAGGTTCATCCCCTTGGGTACGTTTTTCGATTTGACGCCAGAGTTTTTCTGAAGACGGTGTAAATTGCTCCCTCATAAACTGAACTAACTCATCCCAATTAGAAGCGTTTTTCCCAACAAAATGATAAAACTTTAAGGCATCACCTTCAAATAATTGAGAAGCATTATAATATAATTGTTGCTTATTTAAATTATAGGCTTTACTACTATCATCAACACGCTGTAAAAATGCATTAAAACTAAGAAGTCCTTGATCTCCGGAGAATTTTAGACCCCATTTGTGCACAGGTACAGTGTTAAAGTAATTTGGAATTTGTAAAACTCCCGAATTGATATCCAAATTAGGAGACGTTATATTTTCCTCAACTGTATTGCTACCCGTTGCACTATTATTGGCAAGCGTAACATCTTCCGGTTTAGGATCAGATTCAAAACTTTTCGATTTTGAGGTATAATTTGAAACTAGTTCAGTCACATGAGTGAGTGCTCTACAACGTCTTGCAGTTAATGCTTCATCTTTACTCGATATGCGTTCCACTCTTTTTAAGACATGTGTTAATTTGCATTCAATTTTTTTAATTTGAGTAGGTGAACCAGAAAATGAATTAATATCTTCCTCAATATCAAGCAATTTTTTCTCACATTCACTCAACTCTTTCTCAGCATCTAACTTTACTGGACTACGTATGACCGTCCCAGCTTTTTCTAAAATCAAAGCACCACGCAAACATTTTCTTAACGTCTCGACATTACCTATTTCAGAAAGTCCTCTTATACGTAACTCATACTCTAATTCATCTTTCACTAGTCTATCTACGTCAAGCTTAAACCTACCTGCCATTTTTAAATTTTAAATATTTTTTTTTTAAACAAAATCAAATTTATACCAATATATGTCTATGTAAATGAATATTTTGCTTGTTAATACTATTTTTCTCTCTGCCAACTCAACCCTACGTCATGTATTCTTGAATTTCAAAACAAATAAATTGAAAAAAAAAATGTAATATAACTAAACCACGTTGGGCGCCAAAACTGCTACGTCAAATTTTAAAACTCAATCTGTCGTAACTAGTTGGTCGTTGTTTGTTGACATAACGGTATTTGCCGGCCGACTAACAGTGGAGATGGTCGGGGTTCTAAATTACTATGATGTATCAGGGCGCCAAGTAAATTTTTCCTCTCCAAATACCAGCTCAAGTACAATGTAACCTTAAATTTACTAAATAAATTACTTAGCGAGACGATAATGAAAAATTCAAATTCAGTTTTATCTTTTAATAACAATAAACGAAGTAACTTTATAACATTCAAGAGTACAATAACGTAGGGGATGGTAGACAAATTCACACAAAAAAAAAATATATCTAACTGGGTATACGCGTCTTACGTAAGTGCTTAAACCCCCAACAAATATCATAGATGTTATAATTAGTTGACAGAATATTTTCATAAAATGTTTAGCAAAATTTAAAAAAAATATATATAGGTACAGTGGTGAAATTTTTTTAGTAAAATTTATAATATATTTTTAAGAAAAATTCAATGTATATATGGCGCAAGAAGGATACAAACTGCAGGCAGCAGGGCTTCAGCTTCGGCTCAATTTTCAGGAATGGGCAACTTCCAGCCTATCAATTAACCCAAAAAAATGGATGGCTCTCCACAAAAAAGAAATTCCAGTCCAGTAAGGAGAAGTAACATAAGTACGTGTAGACCAGTGGAAAAAAGTTATTCGTTCGTATCAGGAGACAAAAAAAAAAATCGTATGAAAAACTACGAAATCCTAGACGAAACCGTAGGTGAAAATAAAACCCTAAAAATAAATTTTTACCATTGAACAATTTACTACAAGTGATATTTTGCTAGTTTGAATATAAAAATAAAATAATTACCTCGTTTCGGAGGGTTTTCCTAGAGAAATGTTGTTGACCTTGGATGTCCTTGGCCTCGTGTAAATTTGGCAAAAATGGCTTTTACGTATAGATCCTTCCAATGAAGACAATCGATTTCCAATACCATAAACATATGCACTCGTCCAAACATAAATGGAAAATCGAAAAGTAACGTTGCGAAAATATCCCAAAATGGTGAAATTACTTGTTTCAAAAATCGCAACGAGCACGTAAAATTACCACTTAATAAATTGCCAAGCGTTCGAGCCAATTACACGTGAAAAGTGACAGACTACCGGAAGACAAAACCTAAGCCAAAAACTATTGTGAAGAAATAAATCTGTGTTACCGATCGTCAGTCGGTTATAGGAATCTACCTATAAACTAATTAAAAGTTATTGGTTTCCTAGCTTAAGAATTACAGAAATAGAGAGCTTAAGTATATGCAACACGCTACACAACAAAATGTATAAAGCCATGCCTATACCTGCAACAATTCCTTACAATTGCGAATTCATATAGACAACTAAATAATAAATATTACGCGTGACGACGGATAACACGAATTCGTTAGACATTAAACGTAAGAGATAAAGTAATGATTTAGAAATTTTTTTAAATAATGTATAAATGTTAAATTGAACTGTAACATAGTCCCCTACTCTTCAAAATTTCTGGTTGGGGGTTATTCGTCTACAGCCCTCGGAGGTAGGCCCAGTAAAACGTCGTTAAATAAATGTAAAAAAACAAATTTCCTAATATTATTCAAGATGAGAAACTGTTCAAAGCATGGAAAACACCACTTCACTTTATAGTGTAACAAATGAGTTTTATACACACAATTCTCTAGTTCAATTACAATTCTAAATAATTTTAACGTAGACCTAAAACAACATTTAGATAGAAAAATCCCATATTCATCATATAGTGTAGTATATTTTAACTTGGCCTGTGTATGAGTTGATAGTGCGCGTACGATTTAATTTTCTCTTGCACACAAAGTTACAGCAATACCCAAAAAGATTGTTCAGGTATGGACATACACGAGCAATGTTTTTGAGCTATTGCTTTAACTTTGAGTGCAAGAGAAAACGAAATCTTACACGCAGTATCTTTTTGGGCTATTGCTGTAACTTTGTGTGCATAACAAATATTTATAATGGCATACCGCGTTTATGCTACTTTCCCATTCGGTGGAAATATGCGCGAATCATTATGATTCCAAAGCCTGGCAGGCCTCTAACCGAACCCAACTCATATAGACCAATCAACCTCTTACCTATTTTCCAAGGTATTTGAGAAACTCATCCTTAATAGTATATACGTGATAGTACCCACAAATAATTTAATCTCCGAACACCAGTTTGGATTCATACATAAGTACTCTACCATACAACAATTTCACAGAATCATAAATAAAACCAAACAGTACTTTGAAGAGAAAAAAATGTGTGCCTCAGTCTTTCTTGACATACAACAGGCCTTTGACAAAGTCTGGCACGAGGGATTATTATACAAACTGAAAATGAACCTACCTGATCAACTGAACCTAATATTAAAATCCTACTTAAATGACCACTACTTTCAAATTAAATTTGATGGTGTCTTATCTGATTATCACATCATAAAATCCGGTGAACCACAGGGCAGTATTCTAGGGCTCTTCCTATACTTAATATTTACAGCAGATGCTCCAACAGCGACAAATGACACTAATAGCGACATTCGCAGATGTTGCTGCAATCATATCAGTAAATCATATAAAAGCATCCGAAAAACTGCAAAACCATCTTCTTGCTACAAAGCTGCCTCATAGATTGAAAAACTAACGTTAACATCAATAAATCTTCTCAAATAACCTTTACCACGAAACGAAACACTTGTCCAAAGTCAGCATAAACAACGCTCATATACCAGTGAAATAGAACTAAAATAACTTGCGCTCCATTTAGACGAAAAATTAACCTGGAGAATACACATGAAAATGAAAAGACACCAATTAGACCTAAAAGTAAGAAACATGCACTGATTAATGAATAAAAAATCACAGTTATCTCTAGAAAGTAAATTAATTATATACAAGACAATACCGAAACCAGTATGGACCTATGGAATAGAGTTATGGGGTTGTAGAAACTCTTCCAGCACAAAGATCCTTCAAACATTTCTGTCCAAAACTTTGAGAATGATAGAAGATGCCTGTGGCGTACACGCCTACCTAACGTGTACGTGGATGGCCAACTATTTTTGAATTTGGATAACCATAGAAAAAGAAGAATAACGAAAATTATTATTACTTATAGAATTACAACTGACTTACGAATTAAACTGATAGATTGAATAAACCACGTAATATTATCCATATTTATCTTTTATTTTATAGTTTAACCGTTATAATGCCCCATGGTATGTGTCCAACCAATCTTTGCATAATGATCTCAAGATACCACTTATCAAAGTAGTAATAAGGCCATACTCAGTTAAACACGAAACCCTAGTAACCGGTTCATAAGCGAACTTTTCAGTCAACCACTCGCTAGGAGATTAAGAAAATTGTGGCTAGAAGACCTCAGAGAACCGTCAGTGGATGGTGCCTGACTCAAGCCTCACTCCTTACATAACATTTACTAATTATTTTGCATTTGTCTAAAAAAAACTCAATTGTAAATATGCATTAAATAAATACTTAAAAAAAGAGAGAAAACAAAATCGTTCTTGATTATTGCTTTAGTTTAAAGATCCGCAGAAATAAATTAAACTTAAACATCTGTTAATGTATCTAATCGAAATTTTCTCTTTACAATAAGCGAATGAAAACAATTAACTTCTGAACATGGAAATAAATATTTGTTTCTAATATATGAAGTATTACTGGAAGTTTTCTACTGCCAAATATTGCCAAAAGAATGTGCATTTTTTTATCATAAGTGAATTCACGAGCACAGCAGCTATAAACTATATTCAGAAAATTCTTTTCAATAAATAAAATCGTTTTTCATGGCCTGACCCATAAGGAACGAGCAGATAGTGGCTTCCTGTGGAGTAAGCAGAATTATTGCGCGTTAAAGGCCTTATCACAAGGCGGCGCTCTTTCGCCGTACACGCTTGTGCCCTTTTTTATATCCAGCCAGCACAATAAACAATAGCTACTGTCCGCTTTCTGCTCTGCCGAAAAAACCATCCTCTCTCATTCTTGGAATCACAAACAGAATGTTTTTTTTTAATTTTTAGTTTTCTCGGGCATGTCATCGATGTGATTACTTATCTATGCAGTGGCGTGCACAGATTTCTGGATTTAAAACAGATGTTTTCTGATCTGATATGATTTTGGAAGAACATCTTATTTAAAAATATTGAATAATAATCATTGAATATAACAGTTTGTATATGTATTAGTCTTGAAATTGTAACTTTAAATAATTGTAGTTAAGTTGAATACAAACATTTTAAAAGGTAATAGTTTTTATTTATTTTGTGCAGTTCCAAAGAAAATTAAAATTTACTGTGCGCATTACGTTCCATTTTTTGACAGACACATAATTAATTTATTATCTATTCTTATGTTCTGGTGGTATACATATATTTATAGAGGCTAGTAATTCTACGACTTAACAAATACCTCTTTCAATTTCAATGTTAAGGATTTGAGAGAACTAGCTATTTTTAAGCTTTAACCGCCATCTTACATCGTTAAAATTTACTTTCAAGAAAAATATATAAGTATTTCTTATTTTTCATTTTAACGCCTTATTTATATTAACATAATACACATAGACAATTATACAACGACCATTCCCTACGACATCACCATCTGCCGCAGCTGAGTATCGAACTCAGGAGTGGTACAGCAACTAGCCGTGTTGTCCCTCACGCAACCTCGTCTAGTCCACTGCTACTAAAACTCAGTAACACATGAAAAACACCACTGAACATCCATACCCTAGCCAGGATTCGAACCCGGGGCTCGTTGGTTGCAAGCCTAACAATTACCGATTACCAATTAAAATAAATTTATTGAATACTGTATACGTAAACGTTGAGCCACTGAGATAAGTTTGAACAGGCTAACTAACTTTAAAGGTTTGGTAGACTGTTTTGACGTTCAAGGTACCATTTACAATTTCGAGATTTTAGCTCTTACAATCCGCACTCTGCGTTGACCACTCTTTAAGAACACTTAACCTTATACAGGATGCACCGAAATTTATGAACTTGTTAGATTACGGTTGTATTTGAAATTGAAATTTCTGTACGCAATTTTGTTTGCTTGTAATTCTGCATAACACAAACATATTTAGAAATGTATGGTTCGTATTCATTTACCGGACATTAACTTTTGTTACGGGTTAAAATAAAATTAAGACATGAGATTGATGATTAATACTTAAAATTTTAAGCACCAGATAATTTCAATTAATATTCCACTTCACAAATTCCACAAATAATGTTTAGCATAGAACAATAAGCTTATTCTAAATAAAAAAATAATACGAACATAGTACAAAATGGATACATAAATGAAGCATCCCTTATTTGATTTTGATTTGTTGTTAAACAGGCAGACTCCAATGGTAAGTATTAATGTGAACAATCTGGTGATGTTACCACTTACTAATAGTAAATAAAATAAATTTCGATATATGTTAAAAAGTAAATGGGTGTATAAATGCTAACAAGGCAATACTCAATTTTTATAAGCATACAGAATATGCAAGTAACAAATCCATGGATTAATATTACAATTAATTTAGGTATTTATTAATCGTCATAATATTAAACTTAAAAATCATTTGTCCAACCATCTGCGCCCAAGGTAGTGAAAGTAACAAAGAATCCCGGATCTTCGGATGAAGTTACGTCGTGTTAAGTCCAGCATACTCTTAGATCTTAGTCTCGGTACTAATATATAGGTTCGGCAAAAGTAGTTTTACATAATGCATAAATAAATAAACGAATGCAAGAAACAAGACATAAGAGATTGAAGGATAGATATACCCCATCATCAGTAATTCATCCTTTCCAACGCTCCCTCGAATACCGCCACCCTCATATACAAAATCCACATCCGTTCTATCTTAATCTACACCGCTCCCATTTGGTATCATTTCACCTCAAAATCCTATCAGTGCAACCTCCAATATGTCCAAAACAAAACCCTCAGAATTGCCACAAGTCTCCCATCCACTTCCCCAGTACAATCTCCACGACTTGACAGAAACGCCGACCTTAAACAATTTTATTTTAAAAATCCTATTACCCAACCTCGCCCAATCCCTCGTCCGATCCACAAATCCACTCTTATAAATGCTCTCACCTCACACTATTATTATGTCAATGGAAAATTCAAAAATGAAAGGGCCATTAAAATAAAAACATTCAAAAGAGCCATTACGGTACACGCATCCATTCATTTACTTACATCCTAACCCAATAATATTAACATGAAACACATCATCAACCAAGAAACACATATAAACAAAAATAACATCCAACAATACCGTCAGCTACTGAGCAAAGCTATTCCAGAATAAAACGACCCAGAGACAAGCATCAGATTTTGATGGAAAGCATCAGGTATCGCCACACATTGCACAAGCTCCTTTACATCGCTTACGTGAAAGTGGGACAAATGATTGTTATATCACTAGCGTACGAATGAAAGTCTCTCGAACTTTCTTCTTACCGCGACCGCATTCTACTATACCGTTTACAGCGATAATATCAAATACCGATGTCCCGCATCTGTTTCTAATCTTTGTTTTCTTTCTCGCACTCATTTACTTAGGATATATAAATTCAGGGACTCATTTGAGTTCGTAAAATGAGTCTTTTCCGAACTCAATCCCAAAAAGTTGCCTTGGCAACTTTTGAGGATTATTTAGGTAAATAAAACAAAATGGTTCGAACAATTAAACCATCTAGTTACTATGGTCGTATGTATGGTAATTAAAATTCGCAGGTCACTAAATTTCAAGAAATATTTGCTCTGATCAAAAATTTGAATATGTTTTAGGGACTTTTAACAAAAAATGTTATTTGTAACACGTACCTAAATCAGTTTTTTGGCAATCATCAAGTATTACAATTCGTCCCAAAAAACATGATTTTAGGTACTTGTTACAAAACTAACTATTGCCGAATCTGTATATGGTAGTAGTATCCTCGTTACCTATAACAGCGACTTTCCATATAATATTGGCATGTAGCCCTCCAACAAAAATCTTTTATAAAAAATTCCCTCAAGGCTTGAAATTACTTTATCCACAATTCTTGGGCAGAATTATCAACCATACAAAATTTGCCGATATAAAGTAATAAAGCGTTATAGATGTCTTTAGATATTTTAAGAAAATTTGCTAGAATTCTTAGCCAATAAAATGGTGTGGATTCGATAACTTCATTTTTAAAACCATCTTCATTACTGTTATGTTAAAATACAACAAAATCCTCCCCAGAACCCACTCCGGGACTGGTCCTGCAGCTACAACGCTAAGCGTAGTGGTAACTGTAGGACAAGGTGAAGGAGGCGTAGCGAAAACAATAATAATGCAAATAACAAGCCTAGTTCCTTTTGCCAAAAAACAATATAAGCAATACTAACAAATTTTCAATAATGGTTAAAAATATTTAAATCTAAAACTGACAATAAGATACTATAAAAACGCGCACTAATTAACATCGGTTGCCGGTGAGGGAGGTACAATCTTAATGAAAGAACCCGTAACTAGATGACTACTGACGGACTTCGCCTCAGCTGCCTAATCTGTTGCTTCTTTAACATTTTGACATAAAAGAAGTTTTGACCCTAACGGCGATTGACAATACAAATTTGATGAGAGAAAAAATTATAAAACGAAAAAAAGTGACAAACAGAAACGAAGAGGGGACATGAAAGCGCGAAATAATCACAAGAAATATATTTCAGAAAGGAGGATAGAGTAAGCGGTATTTATAGCAAGTGAAGGTTGGCAAGAATGGTTGCCAGAAAATGGGCAGCGTCTGATAAGGCAGGATGTTCTTTTTAAAAAAAAAAATTCATTATGCTGTCTTATATGTGCTATGTTTCTGGTTATCTGGCTACCATCTAGTTAGAAGGTCAGCAGTTCAGCAAGTATATCAGAGTTTCGCCCGATAGAGAGGTTAAATCTGATTTTTTTTCAGCATATTATTTCGCCATTTCTCTTCTCTTGTCTTATATAGGCATCGATTCAATATTTTTACCTGCCAATACTGATTGAATGTCGGTCGCTAGTCTTAAGTGTTAAATACTTCACATACCTTTTGATTGAATTAGGTTACCCCCGACTAATTACCATTAAAATTCTGTTCTCAATTAAGGGTGCGTTACCAAGGTCAAATAGTGCGTAAAATATCCTCATTCTTATTTTACACTCTTCTTAAAAATGAGCCAACCGAATTCAGAATAGATTTTATTATATAAATTAGCAAACTTAAGACAAGGACCTATTATATTTTATATTGCAATCCTAGGTAAAATTAAGTTTCTCCCCCTTGATTATTCAACTCGAGCATTCTACTTATTCGTCCCAAATTCACCATAAATTATTTTATATTCAAATAAAATGTAATACGATGTAGTATAAAATAGAATAACATAAAAAAAATAAAAAGTCTGCATAATATTTCCTATTAAAGTTTAATATCGAATACGAATTTGTTAAATTTCATCTAAAATAGTTGGGCATTTTGCTACTAGAGGCAGCACCATAGCGATGACCATTGCTAGACATGTGTCAAAGTAGGGTCGGGCTCATAATTTTTCGTTTAGCCTGAGAGCTTCGAGTGGCGGTATCATATGTAAGTAAATATGTTATGTGTTCCTGATAGCTAAATTCGGTGAGTTACTTAATATTTCGTCTTTTATTCTAACTAAATTCGCGCAACCCACAACACTTCAAGATGTTTTGTATATCACCGAAGTTTTGTTTGTAACTGGTACGTATAAATATAAAATCACGTCGCGATTACCTTCTTACGCCGCTTAGACTCGTGTGGCTTCTGTGTTATCGACAGGACGATGTAATTCGATTACTTACAAATTTACTCACGACAAACTGGTGCGTCCAAACCCACTCTTAATCGACGCGTGAAGACTATCGTCTCCAACTTCTCAGCGTTCATCCGAATCTTCCATAATACGCTGTAACATGAGTCATGTGTGCCTTGAGGAGCATGTTTGCTGCTTACCCGCTGTTAGAATGTGCGTACATGGTGTGACATCTGCATACATGAAACTCGGAGACGTATAAGTTGTACAGTTTTGGTGACGGATACGACCCCTGAATGACACCTGTGCGAATGTCCCGTTGTGTTGATAGTTTTTTAGTCACTCTTACCTGTAGGGACCTACCTTATAGGAACGAATGAATGAGTTTCATGATGTAAATCGGCAAGTTATAGGTGGATGAGCTTATCCACCAACTTGGAGATCGCTGACAGCAGCGAGATATGTCAATAACTGCCAACAAGCTCTGCGTTCTTAGTTGTTTTAAGGATAGGTACAACCACAGCACATTTTCACTGGTTAGGCCAATGTTGTAGTCGCAGAATCCCGTTCACGATGTACATCAAATATTGTTCAACACCTTTCTCTGGAAGATATTTGGGCAGCTTATATTCAATATCATCTTTACTCGGGGCTTTATTGTTCGCTAGTGTCTTGACAATATATGTTATTGCCGAAGCTTGGCTATGATCAGAAATTCGCATCTCGTCATTTATATATGCCATGTCCAATGATTTTGTTGCATCGTTTTCGATGCGGTCGTGCTCTAAGTTATTGGAGACGTTAAGTATTTCTTATAATACTCTCAAAATGTGTGGTTAAGTCATTCGCCTTCTGCGAGTCTGCTTGTTAGCGAGTATCAGCGCGGGTATAGCTTTCGTGTATTTCGTAAGACTTCCACAACGAGTTGTGTTGAGAATTAAATGTTTCTATTTTCATCCCTTCTCCGATTCTTATGAGTATTGAGGGCGATACAGGTATAATAAAGCTGAAACCTACGCTAGCCCCATATCTGCATATCTGCATGTGTTTAGGACAGTAAACCAACGTAAAACCAACCTTTTATGAAATAAGAGCCATTTTGAAAAAGTAGGATCTCCGTAGAAGTGTCTGTGTAGCTTTTATTTCATATATAAAAGATTCTGAATACACTGGTGTACTGTAAATTTTAATGAAATAAAAATATTGCCGACTTCGTAAGTATTAAACTGTCTTCATCTTGCATTTTTCAAGCCGTGTAAAACCTTTATGATTTCTATATCAAATGAATCATTAATATTTTACATGAATCAAATATATTCGATGTTTGAAGTTATGATGATGTAACATAAACAGAATAAAATTTATTTAAAATATCCCGAAGTATTTCTATTACAATAAAAGTTGTACGCCAATGCTTAAAAATTGTTATGCAGAATTCCTATCTAGAGAAGCTATCTTGTTCTGAAATTATCAGATGATATTTTTGTGATTTTAACTTTCATGCAGAGAACATTTCAACAACTATTTTGTATTAATGGACCCAGCAAAATGTAAATTAACTTCCTGTAACATCGAGGGTTGATTTTTCCTAAGACATAGTTCTTATCTTGTAGTAGCCGATATTAGCATACTTAATTAAAAAGTAAAGTTGTCAGGCTTGATTTTTACTATGAGAAAGTGTATTTTTAATTTGAAAATACAAAAATTTATGCATCGGAATTTGGTTCTTTATTGTGAGAAACTAGAAAAAAAAATGCTGAATGAATCGTACTGTGATTTGAATATGTTAGCTAAACAGAAGTATATTAATTTTGATTTTTATTGCAAAGGACACCATTTAAATTTAAATTATTATAATTTATACAAATGATTGCTTATATAATTTTGCCCTAGCAATATAAATTATATAGCGTATCTCTAAAAGGTCTGCGCATTACTATTATTTAACCTATATTTGGCTTTTAAACCAGTCAGAGGCAAAAGTTCGAGAGACATACTTAAAGTAACTATTTTCGGAAGTGCCATAAAATTTTATAGGGGAAAAAAATTCAAGGTTGCATGCAGCGTCGAGTGAGTCTCTAGGAATTCTTAAGTATATCAAAAATTGACAGTATAAAATTTTAGAATGATACATAAAACAGCTCCTCGGACGCTTTTAATCGAAACTGCATCAAAAATTAACTTTGCAAACAGGAATTTTCGCGACGTCACAGTGGATAGAAGTACATAGCATTAGTACAGTACTTTTAGCCTCTATATAAGACATACATTTTTTGTTACATTTAGGTGTAAATAAGTATAATATGAACAACTCAATGGTGCATATAGATACAGAGTATAAATTAGTAGTGGGCCATCCTTGTAACTTCGATATTTTTAAAGCTGTCGGAATGAAATTCTATATGGCGAAATTAATTATGATTTCCAACTTTTCGAAACCTATCTGACATATCTGTCACTTTCGGTTCACCGGACGTGGTTCCAATAAATCATTTTAAAAGGACCATTCTGTATTTTTTTATAGTTTTGAAATTAATACCGTATTTTGGATATATCTGTTTCATTTTAAAAACTTACTACAATATTGTAGGACAAATAATTCGAATTCTACTTATTAATGTAGTTGGCTGTGAAAATGCTAAAATTATTTTTGTTCCAATGTAATTCATAAAACGTCAATATGGCCATAATACTTATACGGACATTCTAAATTCATTTCAATTACATATTTTTCAAAAATATTTAATTTTTGAAAATGAGCCGCCAGAATATTCACAGAGCCTTTTTGGCGACGGGCGTAAAGAATGTCGCAAGTTCCGCACATTATTTAAAGTACGTTTAGATTGGGCACAAGTATCTGGATTTGTACCGAGATTTATCCATATACATGTATCAGAAAAGACTTTGTTTAAAATACTTGTATATGCATATATGTTTGAGGTATTACCGTATGTTTAGATTGAGCACAAGTATCTGGATTTGTATCCATATATTTATCGATATATCTATCAGAAAAGCCTTTGTTTAAAAAACTTATATGTCTGAGGTATGATAAATTGACATTTAAAAAGTAGTTAGTCAATATGTCTCACGAAATTGCGAACAACTTTCTCTTTTTAAGTGCATTCTCTGTTATTATTTATAAATTAAAAAAGAAGTCAAAAACGCAAATGGCGGCAACGTACATTTCTGAAAAACAGGGAAAATCAAGGGGCCTACAACATATTAATTTCTGAATTAACGTTGTAGGATGGAACTCGTTTCAGGAACAATGTGAGAATGGGACTTGATGACTTCGAATATCTGTTTCAAAAAGTCGCACGGCATATTAACTGAAAAAAGATACAAATCTCTTCGTATATATCACCTCGAACTTTTGCGCCTTTATACTGCTTACTCCTTACATCCCAAATGTTGGATTGTCTTGCCTTTTCAATGAGTAACAGGGTTTTTTCTTTCATCACGATGACATTTTTCATATGGCATGGCTTCCAAAAACCAACATAAATTATAAAAGTATGCGCTGATTTGTCACGTATATTGAAATAATTCCATATACACAATGTATGAGGGACAATCAGCACACAAAATGTGTGAAAAGAAGTATGAGGATTTGTATCACGATTTGTGAAATAAACAAGTATCTCGCACAAATCCAGATACTTGTATCTAAGCGACGCTTTATCGACAGAATGACAGTTATTCTTAAGAAATTTGCATACAGTAAGTATAAATTAAGAGTGTAAGTCCCACGTCTCTGTCCTTGAAGGAGCGACTAATGCATCAGAAAATAAAATTTCAAAGTCAAGTCCATCAGAGGCCAAGACAGATTTAGTCAAAGTTATCTCTATCAATAAAGAACGCTCCGTTGAGGCATTAATGACAAATACTTCATTTTTTTTAATAACAAAATATCGCTTTTGAAGATTGATGTCAAAAAGTTGCAAGTTGTTGAGTGCAAAGAAACTCTTATTCTTTTAGCGGGTTGGTCAAGGGACTTAATTTTTCTTTATTATTGAAGATTCTTATTTCAAACAATTCCTCTTTTTTATGCAATTTTGCTACTTCATAATTTGGCGCAAGAAGTTGGTTTGCTCCACGTCATGCACTAGAACCGCAATTTCTCAAGGAATTCTCGAATTTCACTATTTTCGTGACCTTTAAAGCTATAGCGGATATATCCCGACAACCAAAATCCGCGTCTTACAGTTAGAAAATTTCATTGGGAATCGAATTTTATTTAAGATGTTATGGTTCTTATGATATTCTGTGAATCAGAGATACAACCAAATTTCAGAGGCGTTATCAAAATTCAATCAGGTTCCAGAGCAACCAAGCAGATTTCCAAAGACAGTTCATCATTAATCGATGGATACCTTCTGGCCCATTATTAAGCATTAAATAAAGATATACATATATTCCAATTCAAACTGCTTGGACTTTTCCCGAAGTGAAATTCTTTAGTCCCTTTAATAATAGGGTGAGGGTAAGAACGGGAGGTGGTAGAGGGGGTGGCTAATACCAAAATAAATTTTAAAGGCCCAATTTAATTTTTTACTCCCTTTAATAATAAGGTGGGGGTGGTATTGGGGGTGATAGTGGGGGTGGCTGATGCCAAAAAAAATTTTGAGACATTAAGTTTTCGTACATGTCCTAAAGCGAAATTTTATAGACTCTTACCTGCTTGATTATTTACCCTTATTTACCCCATTTACCACCGAACCCTTCAACGAAATTATATCAGAATATAATCTAGTTCCAAATCTCGTTATAATACAAAAGTATACCAAATTTCAAGTTAATATCATAAACGGTTCCAGAGTAAACGTACACATAAAAAAAAAGTTACAGACCGACAGACAGAAATTTTTTTCGCTCAAATTTAAAATCTCGGCGTTTCATGACATTTTAAGTCTATTTCAACAAAAATACATATATATTTTTTTGCGTTACTATACTTCCACTGGTCGTGGAATTAATTATATAAATAACGTAAAAAGATACAGTAACATAAACAATTTAAAGTTTTCTGGATAAAAAACAATTTTGCTTCCTACCACACAGGTTCATTGCGTACAGGGCCGACTTCCAGTTTAGTTCATGTTTGTTTGTTTTGTGATGCGCTTGTGAAACCTGAGGTAATTTTAAGAAAAAATTAAAGATTCAGCAATAATACTACTAAATGAAAATATTCAATTATTCTGTACATTTTTGTACAACTTGGTGACCGGTGTACAAGATATTAATATTGTTTGTGTAAAAATAGCTATCTTCTATAGATATAACATGAGCAAAATGTTAACGCACTTCTTTATTAAAGCTTTGTTAAAGAAAATAAAGTCTCCTTTCGAAATATAAATGAAATACATTATTTCTATATTTATATTATTTGTCAGAAAACACTCCGTAACTATTTTTTTGGCGTATAGTCACTGATGCGGTGTAGGGTATTTTTTACAGTCAACGAATTTATTTTTTTAATTCTTATTTAATCGACTTATTTTTTAGATTATCGTCCTGGCGGAGTTTAGCATTAGCTGTTCCATCACTCAGCCAGGACACAGGCACATAGACAATTACACAACGACCATTCCCGATGACATTGCCATTTGCTTTAGCTGAGACTCGAACTCAGGAATGATTTATTAAACTATTTTAACGAAAGTATTAAAATCATCGGAAAAGGATAGAACTCCATTTAAAATGATTTCTCATATAAGGACTTACATTTTATTTTTTGGTTGGTTTTAAGTATTTTTCTTTTGTAAAATAATTTTAAGTACTTATTGAAAGAAATTTAAATTTCAAGATTTATGATTTAAATACTACTTTATAGAGAAAAGTATTTTTCATTTGAATTGTTTGATATAAATTAAAGTTTTGATTTAAATTTATTTTAAAGCAATTCATGACAGATTTGAAACGTATTGACCAAGACACTAAAAAAATATGGGCTTCTTTGTATGTGGGTGGGTGATCTTTTTTGACCACTCATGTAAAACCCACTAACAAGAGATTATGTCAAAAAACACTTTTTTCTCCCAAACTTAATCCACATCGCTAAAAGCAATCTTTTGTTATTTAAAAAAACACGTTTTTTAAAAATGTTTGCCCTTCGAATATGTTTTAACAGTACATTTTTAGATAGATGCAAATTTGGTCGGATCATTATATTTTTGTCTCAGAAATAATATGTAATAGGTTTTTGCTCAGACCTTTTGAAGGCACCACGGTCAAAAATGTTACTTTAACCATTACTTTTGAGAAATAATATGCCCTGTTACTCCCAATGTAAGCCACGCGTGATAAAATTTAGTAAAACCATTGACTCGCAAAATTGCTGTGTTGTTGATTGTTGGTTGAAAATAATGTAAGTAATACGAAATTGTATTTTTAGCGATTCCCTAATAAAAAAACTAAAGAAATAGTAGGTTATTTCTATTAAGCGAATGTTTAAATTGTACTACAACTCTTGCGACCAAATTATTCGACGGCATCAATTCACCTGTTAAATGTCTATTCCCATTTACAAGCTTCTGTTATCACAGTACCATTAAAATCTGTGCTGTTAGAAAATACTTGTGACACGTGTTTAATGGTGCGTATTGTAGCATTGTCAGTTGAGTGTTAAATGTTACGGTGACAACACAAAAATTATTCCAAAACAGGAAAACGAAGCCACAAAACAAGCGCTTCCATTACATTAATTTTAGTCGTTGATTTTACGTTTACAGGTCCCCAATTCCTAAAGTACTTTTCCCAGAGACCACAAAAATGTTCTATTGATGAATTAAAAGAATTATTACTTCTTGTTTTACTTCACAAATAAGCCAATATTTAGTTGCTGCCTTGATGTTTTATTGCACTCATTATTGACCGATCGACTGTTTATTGTCCACCGCTATTAAAATATAGTAGTTGACTAAAAGCCTTAAATGCATTAAAAAAAATTAAATTGTTCCCCCAAAATTACAACCACTAAGAGTCTCTATACATTTTTCCCTTTAGAGAATCTGGTATCACAGACAGTGAGGAGTAAAAGTATTATTAAAATATTATTCACTTATACTAATATCGGTGCAGTTAGAATTAGAATACATGTAAAAATGTTAAAATGCAAAGTGCACTTATAAACAAAGAAAACAAAAACAAATATAATATCTGAAATATGGACTAATAATACTGACATTAATGTATGTAAAAACATCCTTTTTTAAAATTATTATATCCTTTACCTAAAATATCCGTACTGTTCCCTGGTTGGAAAAAATATAAATCTCAAAAATGTACTTAACACTGATTTAACAGAAATTTTGTTGACCTTCATTAAACCTACCATCTGAAGTTAGAAGTTAGTAGTCAGATATCTGTTGCCCCTAACTTTTTGATTAATTATTTTATTTTTTATTTGTCTGAATCATCTGTACGTGAACATTTGAATTTTCCAGTATAAGACACTTGTGCCTTCAGCAAACATGTACTTAAAAATTATAATTTTTAAAATTTCTTTACCATTTCATCTCTAAATTTCAAAGCGCATCTTGTGAGTCACCGTTGCACTGCATCATATTAAACAGATAATTTGATGGAATTAAGCAGACATATGTATTTTTATTTTCTTATTTATATAAACGTCCTGATTGAATTTAGACACCACTGCTTTACCACTGCGTTACAGTACACACGTACGGACAACAACCATTCACTATGATATTGCCATCTGCCGCATCTGAGTCATAGAAGTAGTAACAGCAGTTAGCCGTGTTGTCGCTAGCAAAACTGCGGTCCGGTGTACTACTACATTCTCGATAATACATAAAAATGGCAATAAATATATCTACTCTAGTTAGAATTTGAATCCGGGTCTCCTTGATCTCAAATCAAATTGAAGTAGTTAACTTTCAGGAACACTCGTGTTTGGAGTCAGGCAGATATTCACCATAAAAACGATTTTGTACCAGCCATTTTAAACTAGTTTCTGTAAAATAGCAGTTGATCCCATTGTGTTCAGCGAAGAGGACTTTTAATAAGGAGCCCCCTCACCTTCCTTACACTCCTGGTCGAATTTTATTTTGGTCAATGCCATGATAAACAGTTGATACTAAATAAAGACCAAATTTGATATCTGTGGAACAAAGTGTTACTGGAATATTTAAAAAAATCTGCATACTCAAAGGGCCGTAACTCCCTTATAGGAAGCATTCCCTGCCATAGCATTTTTTATATTTTTGCAAATACTATCATAATCCAAAACAAATGATAGGTATTTCCAGATACCCTGTATAATGTTAATAGTATTAATATAGGAGATAATAATCTTTGTCTACATATTTTACACAAAAAATACACAAAATCTTACAAACACTTTTAGATTTCTGCATATCTTCTCTTGGAGTATACTACATTTTTAGGACTACTGAACGCTAAAAGAATAAAATCTCTTACACAATTCAGTATAGTGCAGACTCACTTCGACAAAATTGAATACGATGCTGTCGCAGTGACCACATTCGCACACATAAGTAAATTAACCGTAAAATTGGGGGAAGTGGGTACATAGTAAAATTAATTAACGACCTCTAACCATTTGGCCACTTAACCACCAAAGGAAATTAAAGTGGGTAGTCAATAAAATGTCCTTACATGTTTGAATTCCGGAAAAATTTTAACACCGCATGAGCGTTATCTTGATACTCTTGATGGTTATTGGTCATGTTTGAATTGTAAATGGTAAACTCGGTAGGTACTTACTTAAATTTAAAAAGATGACAAAATACTCAAATCAATTACTTCTCCAAATTTTTATATTTTATTACTAGAAGTATTGCAATAAAGTCGATATTATAGTAGAGAGCTCGCACCACAAAATTCTTCTGAAAATTGAATTCTGTGGGGGTTTTGATACTAAAATATGCGACCGGTTTTATTTGATAGCTTTTAATTAATTGTATTTATGTGTAAAGTTGGACAAAAATTGGCCTGGGAAAAAGGGCGTTATTCAAAATTTTCGAGATATTACTGAACGATTGTTACAAGTAAAGTAAATATTTTGGCACAAAAATTATCGAAAAGTCTGTAGCCGTTGCTCTTAAAAAAATATATATTTAATAAAAGAAATAGCACTGACGCTTATGACAATTTAACACTTTGAACGCTTGGAGAACCTTAACAAATTGTAATTTTTCGTTGTATTTTAGCGTTCCACAACAATATTTCGAAAACAAGAACTTAAATCGAAAAATACCTCTCTTACAATATATAATATTTTATAATTTTTGAACGTAAGATAGCTTAGGAAAATTAATAAATGTAAAGCAATCCGTGAATCTATTTACATCGCGGCAGCCGACCGTCGAGCTACCTTCCGCGTCCCGCGCGCTTCAATTGTCTATGTTCTGTGTAAACTAAATTAATAATAATTGTTAGATTTTATATTATTCTGTGTTCATATTAATGCCCATAGATAATATAATATAAGTGTCTAAGGTGTTAGAGGTTTTATCAGTTCTAAATAAATTTTATCGTGTTAAAAACTAACATTTTGGATTTGACTTGTAGTTGTTATTCTATTGTTAGTTAAATCACACAAAGAATAGTTTCAGTTAGTGTTCAGGTAAGTCGATTTTCTGAAATTAAAAAATTAAATAAAAAACAACATATGCATCATTTTAGTGCAGTCTACCATAAATAATTATAAATGGATCGAAGTGGAAGTTCAACATTCGACAGTTGGTATATATAGTCAACATTTCGTGTTTTACAAACAGAAAATGTTAAAAATTGTTTAATACGTAGAAAGTCTTCCGGTAGCTTAGTAGAAGGCTCTGAGAAAACGTTAAAAGTCTGAGACAAATGCTACAAATTAGAGAGAGTATCTGTTAGCAACATCCGTTTGCCTCAAAATATTGCTAACATTTAAAATGGGGACAAAACATTATTAATTTGGCACAAATCATGTTACTGTAGTTAGCAAATAAGTATTGAAGTGCTGTATCGAAATTTTGAAAATTAAATTCTATCGGAGGAATGTAAAGTTTACGGAACCGAACCTTCAGTTTCAGTACGAAAAGGAATATTTAATATAAATAAGTGTGTATTATGGCAAAAGAGGCGTAATGACGAAAATATATGACACGTTCTGACTACCAATATTGAAAGTAAAATAAATGATGGCCCAAAACTACAGCTCTCTTACGAAACGCTTTGGCGATAATAATTTAATTGCTATGGAAATGAAATATTGAAAAATGCTTTATAAAATCTTGGAGGGTGTGAAAAAAGGGTACAGATTCATAGGTTTCCTCTAAGGACAATGCAGCACATACAGATCGCATTGAAATATTGTTTTATAAAGAATCGAGTACTGGATTTGTGAAACAACAGGGATACTCTGTTTCGTCAATATATGCTAGGTATACAGACCTCGGAAGAAATTTATCAAAGAAACAGTTAATTAACAAATCAAAGATACATTTCGGTGATGCCCTTCAAATTGTCAAGTCTACAAAGGCTAGATCAGACATTGTATTTGATATTTACAGGATTTTCCGAATATTCTGTTCTGTATAATAATATTAATAATATTAAGTTGGTTTTGAACAACATTGCAGAGTTTGATACGTTAAAAAATTTGGACTTGATTAATTTTAGAAAATATATTCCCAAGGGCTTAATTTGGCTCACCTCCCTTCACACCTAATACATATATTTTGAATGAATGAACTAACTATACTTGTAAGCTATTTTTGGTTTTTTGATGAAAAGTCAGCCTCCATTAAAACTACTGCTTATTCCGAAAAGTCCTTAGTCATTCTTTGGATTAAGATTTAAAATGCAGGGTGATCGGAAATTAAAAAAATATACAGTTTTACTACTTTACTAAGTTTTACCTTTCTGCGCAATGAATTTAATCAAATCTTATACAGAGCTTTCAATAATGATCACAAGACACGTGATTTTTTAGTTCATCTTTTAGGCTTGTCATGTTTTAGCCATGTCAGAACCTTCCATACTAGGGATTTTTAATTCGTATGTATCTAAGGGTGCGTTTTCAAATATCTTTGCTGACGGATTTTTTTCGACGAAGTTACACGAAATCTCGACGAAACGCACGGCTTAATTGGCTCTGAAGCAGAACACGCCCAGCGGAACCAATAAGGCAACGGTTTGCCTACGCAGAATATTTAGGGCTGTACGTGTACAGTCTTCTTGTAGACATATCCTAACATTTAACTATTTATTTTAATCTGTAATGTCATATCATAGACGTAGTAGTAGTGTTTTGGTGAATATTGCATAATTATCAGTTCTTTTTCACGGGTTTTGAATTGTTTTAATTATTATTTGAGTACTAATCAGTTCTTTTCAGAACTACATAATTTACATCAGTTATCTTCTGGTGAGTAATGATAAAGAGAAAAAGAATGTTAGGTTAAGTAATATTTTTTAAATTTTATTCTAGTCCTGTCTTGCCATGGCTTTTACGCCAGAGCAAGATGGCTTCATTTTGATGGCTCATTCTCGAAGTGGAACTCGCAACGAAGATGGATCATGGAAGTATTCATTGCAATCATGCATCGAACAATTTATGGAAAAATTTCCTGACGCAAATATTCCCATATGACACATTTTCAAATCGTAAATATGTACTCGTTGATCGTTTTGCAAAGACACACTACACTGCCTTTGCAAAGGAAAATCCACTGGTAGGCCAACTGTTTTAACTGAAGTGGTTATGAACGACGTTCGAGAAAGAATGAATCAAAGCCCGACAAAATCCATACCAAAGTTGTCCGCTCAAACAGGTAGGTACTTTTACACTAAATTTTTTAATTACTGAATACGTTACATACCAAATTTAGTTTCTTTAAAATATAAAATATGAATTTCTTTAGTGAAAATTATTATCAACAACTAGTAACGATACCTACTAAAACTCTTGTTTATATATAAAACCTGAATGTAAATAAAAAAATATATAAAACTGGGAATCGGTTCTCTTCAGATGTCTTAATATACCTAAACGACAAATCAACGAAATTTTTTTTTTTAGGTCTTTCAGTTGGAACAACACATAAAGCACTCAAAAAACTCCATTTGCATCCATACAAGGTAACCGTTGTTCAAGAACTATTACCCCCTGATTTTGAAAGTCGAGTATGATATTGTCGTTGGTTCAACGGAAATTTAAATAACAACAATGTATTGGATTTAACCTATTTTACTGATGAAGCGTGGTTCCACTTAACAGGTTATATCAATAGTCAGAACTACAGGACATGGGCTACAGAAAACTCTCACACTTACGTAGAAACTAGTTTACACCCCTTAAAAGTTGGTGTATGGGTGGCAATATCCAGAAGGCGAATTATAGGCCCTATATTTTTTCGTGAAACAATTAATGCCCAAAGGTATCAAACCCTTATTTTAGAGCCATTTCTGGCGCAGTTGCATGATGATGAACTGCAAGATGGTTATTTCCAGCAAGACGGTGCTACTGCCCATACAGCAAGAGTTTCACTTGATTTTTTACGGGAGTTTTACGATGACCGATTAGTCAGCCAGGGATTATGGCCTGCACGGTCTCCAGATCTAACGCCCTGTGATTATTTCTTATTTGGACACGTGAAGAACAATGTTTTTAAAAATAGACTACATACCATTGACGAATTATAAGAGGCAATAGAAAGAGAAATCCGCATATTACTGTTGATCAGTTACAGAACGTATTCGAAAATATGAAACGAAGAGTCCATGTGTGTTTAGAAACTCAAGGCAGCCATTTTGAGCATTTGTTATAATTTCTTGGCATTTCGTATTAAAATATATTCATCCATCTTCTAATTTAAATCTCATGTAACAAAAGTTTTTATTATGTAATTTCTTTTATTTACTGTGGATTGTTCGATTCGAAAGTTTATATTCATGTTGTCTGTGGAAATAAAGATTATTTTGAATTAGGTGTAACAATTTATTTCTTGCGAACATTTTTCTAATTGAGATAAAAAGCATCCCATTTAAATTTGCTTTTAATATTAAAAAATTCTTAAATTTGATGAATAAATGAATTATCATAAATTTCTTCCCTTTAACTAGAACGCCAATGGATTTAGGGTATTTCTGTTTAGTGCAATACCATCGTGCATAGTTGGTTGTCTATATTCTTGTGGTCACATGTCCTGTGATCATTATTGAAAGCTCTGTATATGTTGTTTGTTGTACCTCACGATTTTGTTAAAAATTGTGTCACTTTTTTTTAACATATTTTTACAATTTGTAATGTCAGAATAACTAGAAAGTGTAATATATATTTATGCCTTTTTAACACCAGTATTATTGCTATTTCATTTGCAGTGATATTGTTGTTAAAAAAACAAACAAACAATAAAATGCAAGTTACGGTAATTGTAAGTTCCGTCTTATTCACACAGGTACATAGGCAACTGGATCGCGTGAGATGCGAAACGTAAAGGAGGGAGGTCGACGACGGTTATTAATTTTTCTAAGCTATCTTACGTATAAAAATTATAAAAGTTATACGTTATTGTAAGCAGGAAACTCTAATCGACAATATTGTGCGAGAGGTATTTATCAATTTAAGTACTCGTTTTGGAAATATTGGCTGTAGAACGCTAAAATACAACGAAAAATTACAATTTGTTAAGATTTTCGAAGCAAGATACAGACGTTCAAAGTTTTAAATTGCCATAAGCGTCAATACTGATTCTTTTATTAAATATTTTTTTTTGAGAAACGGCTACAACTTTTCGATAATTTTTGTGCCAAATTTACTTGTAATAGTCGTTCAGTATCAATATCTCAAAAATTTTGAATAGCGCCCTTTTTCCCAGACCAATTTTTGGCCAACTTTACGCATAAACACAATTAATTATAAGCTATCAAATAAGACCGGTCGCATATTTTACTATCGAAACCCCCACAGAGTGACACATTTTGCTCAGCCGTGCTCTCTACTATTACACATACAATAAAATATACACTGTGTCCCCGGAAAAAATTAGAAAAATTTGTAGTCGATTTTAATTAAACTACCTTTTTATAATCTTAATTAAAATTGTATTTAACAAAGTTTTTTCAGTTGCAAAGAAAACCTTCAACGTGGAGTTTCCTTGCAAAATAAGTAAAAGCTCTTTTCGAAAAAATAATATTTTATTAAACTAAATTGAACACTACTCTACATGTAGACCTCTTCCTACTATATATTTTTTAAATCCTTTTCTGAATTCTATATACACATATAAGGTCTTCATCTATGATTGTATCAACTAAGTTGAATAAATCGTTATTTTTTTAAATAGAAGTCTTTCCTTATTTTGCAAGTAAACTTCGTATTTAAGCTTTCTGCATACTTGAAAAACTTTATTAAATAAAATTTTCATTAAAAATGTAAGTTTGCGTTACGTGTGACTTTATCTTAAGTTTGACAACTTCCTATATAAGCCAAACTTTCTATAGAGAATGACCTTCTTAGCAAATCAAAAATAAGAAAATTTACAAGAGTGCGGCCCCATCCGGAGACACAGTGTATATGTATATTTGAATCCAAATATTTTTATTCAATTTTGAAAATGAATCAGAAATTATTATCTTTATTTTTTTATAAATAAATACTACACTAAACCATGTCATAGGAATGGATTTTTTAACATCACCACAATAAAATTGTGAGAGGTTACTAAAATTGGCCCAAAAACCCAAAAATGGAAATTGAGATAACATCAAATCTTTACGTTTTGAGGTCCTAGGAACCCAAAAAGTGGTTTTTGAAAAATATCTGTGTGCGTGCGTGTGTGATGGTGTGTATATATGTATGCATGTATGTGTGTTAACACGATAGCGCCGGAACGGATTTGGATGAAACTTTGCATAGGGGTTTCCTTAGTGCTCCAGAAGATCTGAGAAGGTTTTGGTTGAGATCGGATTACATTTAGTGTCATTTTGGCAAAGCAAGGCAAATGTGAAGCGTAGATTGCATTTCGCGTGGCATGGTCGAAACTCGTCACATCTCGTGTCACGTGCATTCCTGTTCAACAACTATGCAGCTTTACTATCGCATTTAATTTCAAATATTTTGAATTGAAGAAAGGATTTGGATACAAGTTTACATGAGAGTTTTTTCAGTGCTCTAGAAGATCTGGAAAAGTTTTGGTTGAGATCGGATTACGTTTAGTGCCGTTTTTAAATATGTATATACAGACACATCGAAGAATTACACTACATACATCTTAAATCTAGTAAAATTACTGAAATGCAAGCTAACTAATGTTTCATTTAACAAAGACAGCGATCGGTTTGCAATGAACAAATCTTGACGATTGTCGTTTATTTCCTGCGCCATATTTTATAATAGTTTGTCATCCGATAACGTTGGTGTCACGTCATGTTAATAAGATTTCGGCATATTTGTAACTTTAGTGGCTGTGCACCAGTGGATTGTCACAAACTTTAATGACAGGTGTAATACTAGCAATATCATATGCTCTCTGTACCTACGTTGGTGAATAGATTATCACTTTACCAATTTTCAGTTTGTTACTTTACGAATCTGTAATGTTTAGGGTAACTAGACTTTCTTAGTTATTCGAATGATGTTAATAAACTTGTTACTATGATGATAGTACATTATTCAACGGTAGTAGGTAATAACTTTCGCAAGTGAACTTGAAATTTATCAAGTTGAGGGTTTCTTTACTGCTCCAGAAGATCTGAAAAGATTTTGGTTAAAATCGGATTACGTTTACGCCGTTGCGTAACGTTACGTTACGTTGCCGTCGTCGATTATTATTAACTGCTTTTTTCAGGTTTTTTTTTAATGCATTTATTTAATGTCAGCCTATTTTCGCTGCTGAGGCCTAACACCGACGCCTGTAGACGAGCTACCCCCAACCAGGAATTTTGCCTAACCGAGTAGGAATCTTTTATTTGCCTAATATTTAATAGACAAGGGACCGACGGCTTTGGCTTTACATTCCCTCTAAAGGATGGTATATCCCCTATACAACCCCCGCCTAAAGTTGTATAGCTTCCGCGTACACACTGATATACAAGTCGCTGGAAGATGTGTGAGGCGAGGACGCGGTCTCTGTTGGAACGGTCACCCATCCAACTACTAACCGCGCCTGGCATTGCTTTACATCGCATATCGAAGTATGTAGGTACATAGTAAAGAGGCATCTACGCTCGCACATTTTTCAGGGTTACTCTGGTTATATTACCGCAAGTCACTCTAATGCGCCCACGAAATTCGTCTGTTTCTTGTGGTCAACTTCATTTTTAATTGTCACTCATAGAAAGGAATCTAACTACGAGAGGTCAGTGATCGCGCCTGCAAAAACATTAAAGGGAGATTTATTGGGAAAATTAAATTTAACCAATTCCTCACGATAACAGCATTATGATTTGTCAAATTGTGGATGTAAATTATATCGACATCCAGAGGTAATTCATCAGCATCGTTACTAAACTCATTTTGAAAAAATCTAATAAACACTGTAAGTTCAAATTTTCATTATAAACGTAAGGTTCAAGGATTTTTTTACTGATGATTCAGCACCAGACATATAGTCTCTTGCATTCCACTAGTCAATGTGAATTTTCGACACACCATATCCTAATATTTTGTGAAGTTATAACACCATTTGTGGTGAAGGTTGCTTCGTCAGTGTATATTTTTTTCAGAAAATTAGGACTTTCTATATACATACCTTGCAGCCACAATCAGAATTTCATTTTTCTTTCCGGGTCGCCAACTTCGAGCGTATGCACAAACTTGGATTTGTAGAGATTCTTTCCATTTTTCTTTAAGCATCTCCAAATACGGTTTTCGGAATATTTAAATTTATGCTGATTAAAATATTGAAGAATTATTTGATTTCATGGTAGCACGTGATTTTGGTGTTGGGCTTTTATAGTTACATTTTGATTAGAATACTTGCTACCGTAGTGGTGAATTTTATGGTCAGAGTGTATCCATTAAATTCTGCAGCAGCTCACGAACACTTCATGTTCGTTTATCAGCTAATTGCACAATTTTCACTTTTTCTTGTAAAGAATAACGAGTCGCTTTTTTATGATAATACCTAATAAGTTGTTTTAGTTCAAATAACTACGATGCAAAATAAATGATGCAGTGGCAGCTATTTTTCAACTTACATTTTTTTGTTTTCCGCTCCTACTAAGCTTTAATAACAACAACCGCACAGGTTATTACAAAAACAGACCTTTTGTAAAATCCTAAAAATCTTTTTTAGGTTTATAATTATTTATGAACTTTTTACGTATAATAATTAATATAAAAATTTAAATAATAATTTTGGCAATAAATAACTTAAATATTACAATAAATATTTTTTTAAATTATGTTAATTTAAAAAAGCATTTTAAAAGTTTTGGGCCACTCTGTACTACTATCACCATAAAAATTTGTATACTAGAGATTTAGGTGATCTTCCCGAATCAGCAGAACATGCCTTTTAGCGAAATGTATACAGGGTTACAGTTATCAGAAAATATCGTAATAAGAAAAATATGGATAAATAAATTCAGTGACCTGCCTGCTGGTAAGTCCCTGAATAATAAAGTAGGTTGCCGATGATGGCTTATGATAGCTCTTATTAGTGTAATAGTAGTGTAATATACCAAAATGCATACCTTGGCTCAAATTGTATCTAAAGAAATAGAATAAAATTTACTTTATGGGCGCCATCAAAGGTCTCTAGCGCCCTTGGGACACATTTGCGAATCTATGTTCTTACGAACTTTTTTAAATATTTTTGAAATCTGTCCATACATAAACATTTTCTCAACTAGTTATTAAGTAGGATATATTGTATATCGTGTTACTTTCTTCTTTAAATGATAATGTCACGGTTTATCTCTTTTTTAAATGTTAACATAACGGAATATTGTTATATAAGTTTTATTCGTCATTGTACTTATATCGATTTTTATATTTGTAATGCATAGCTTTTGTACTGAGTAGGTATTTTTTAGATTTATTTGTTTTATTTAAGTATATATTACTTCAACATTTTTCACAACTTTACATTTTTACAATTATATGCAATTGATATATTTATTGTATTAGAATTACATATTATACTAATTGTATCAGTTATGACACTCGAGGGGACTTCGTGTTGTGTTAACATCATTATTGTTCATACTTATCGTTATCCAGATGTCCACAACATAAATGTTCGTCGCAAAGGTCATTTCACAATTCCTCAGCATAACACCGCTATCTTTCAAATCGTCATATTCATGCAAGAAAAACTGTTACTGGGCAATTTTAAATTTTGATTTTGACTGTTATATTTTAAATTAGTTCAATTTTGTAATATTTTAAATTTGTCTTGCATTCAGCTTAGTCCATCTAGTCCAATTTAATTCTTTATCGACTTATGTATATCTGCGTGTGTGTTTAAGTGTATGTGTGTAGGTATACACTACGGGCATCGCTACTAGGTGTATAGGAAAATCCTAAACACTTATGTACATGTGCAAAATCACGAGCTGATATGAAATGGATGGTAGGGCATAGGCATTACAGCTAGTCGATCCGCTGCCGCCTCCGGTTAGTAATGTAAATGTATTTGGAACGGAAGGTGTAGGTGACCGATCGTCAAATAAGGAATTTACGCATTACCACGTATCATCCCAAGATATTAATTTGTTGAAATTAATTATGGTGGTCAACAAATAACCAGAATAAACAAAAGTATCTATCTCAAAATAACTGGGAGCGGGTCGATTTTCATACGCTACAATAAATAAATTTATTTTATCACATAGTGAATGCACACCATAGTACAATTTAATTACTTTTACTTTCTCTTCTGTTAAATTAATATCCATTTCAATAGATTAATATTATTTTGAGTGCTATAATACTTAAATTTCGTAAGGTTACCTGTGACCTAAGCCCAACGGATTCTGGTAAATAATAAATAAATCGTAGCATTGACAATCACAGCAGCGCCAGGGTACAGCCTATTTGATCGCCCCACCCCAATCACATTCCATTAGAACACATTCTCACCCGTATTGCACATAAATATAAGTATTCAGGATTTTCCTATACACCTAGTAGCGATCCACGTCCTATATCTATAAATTATTTAGTCTTTAAGAAATTAGTCCACCTTGAAAAATGGTAACGAAGTCCATATTGTTCTCAATTTAAATCTTAAGTTGCCTTCCTGGTCCATTTATCCTCGGTGGTTTAGTGGAAGAGTGCAGTCCCTCATATTCTGCGAAACAGCGGACTCTGCCCTTTGATAGACCTACAATTCATCATAATTTTGCAATTATTTTGTATTTAGTTATCTATGAATAAAATCAATTATTATCTATCTGTCTATTTTCTTGTATTTTATAGGGATTTTTGCAATATAGTAGTACTGTCACGTGTTTACACCCTTTAATAAACACCCCAAGCGTGGTTTCAATAATTGCAACACAATTAGCACTAACTACTGATTTACTTAATAATAATTAATCCTTATAATTGTGTAATTATAGTAGTGAAGTAGTAATTAGTGGTGTCACTAATTACTACTTCACACCACTATAACTCACTCTTGTCACTGTACTTTTTACTAATCTGATCACTTTATTCTTTCTTTTGATCTGATCATTTTACTATCTTAACTAGAGCTGCTCCAGTGCGCTGGATTTGGTCCTTTTATACTCTGTAACTCTTGTTCTAGATCCTTCCCTATTATTCTGCCCGTCATTCTAGTCCAAACTATCTATTACAAAATTGATCTATGGCAGTAGCGCCATCTCTGGGCCAACTGGCTAACTACCACTCTGTTGGTAGCTTCTGTATACTAAGGGGATTTCCTCCAGAGACCTTTGCCTGATAGGGAGTATACACATAACATATACATACCCTTCTGACTGCGTTGACCAAATATTTTTATCCATTTGCCTTCTCATTTTATAAAAAATATAGAAAGGATGGGATAATATCATCATCCTGAGCATTCATTACCTAAAATATTTTGTTGATATATTAAACCAATCCGATATTATTTGCCATATTTCTTTCCAGATTTCAATTTTTTCAGACATTTTTAGACTTCAACATAATGCCTGTTTTGTAAACGCTGAAGCAATGACGTTATTTCCATACTCAAACAATTGTAAATATATTACCAGGTATTAAATTAAATATGAACAAACAAGAACTACAAATCAGTTGAGTTAAAGTTAAAATGCCTTGTACTTCCTTAATACATATGTATCGGCGATATAGATCAGTTACATTTAAAACATATCACCATTGTCAAATCTAAATCATTGGCAAAGTGAAAAACCACCGGAATATATAAATACAAAGCGTAAAATAGTCTGAGGTTAAGATTAAAAATAGATAAGTCACCTCTAGGAAATCAAAAATTTGAAATTCAAATATTATTGCCCGGTAGTTGTTTATATTTCGGCACAGTTTAAATCAAAATCATCACATTAGTTATTAGCCTGTTGATGAGACTAATAGGCATGGTTAGTATTCCGACAAACCCCCATTTCAAAAACTGGGTGACAGACATTTAACATATCATTAATAAT
The DNA here is from genome assembly GCA_963675555.1 of Leptura quadrifasciata. Classification (NCBI taxonomy): domain Eukaryota; kingdom Metazoa; phylum Arthropoda; class Insecta; order Coleoptera; family Cerambycidae; genus Leptura; species Leptura quadrifasciata. The sequence goes on from OY776676.1 coordinate 68,764,858, forward strand.
TTATACATGTCAAATTTAATGTTCGTCTGCTGCTTTTAAAATCTGAATTTAAAATTGATTGTTATCTATTGACACCCTTTAATGCTAATGAGAAACAGAATATACTATTATTGAAACCGTTACCTCAACAGAGCGCAGTTAGTTTTTGACGGGACTAAATTGTGAGTTTAATGTACCTACCCCTACACGCACATCTAATATGTCTAAACTAGACATCTATTAGGATATCTATTAGGTGTACTTATACAATAATTGAATTGAAATAAATTACCTTTTAATAATACAGGGAGAGTGTCAAAGGATGGAAGAAGTTTCCGTTTTTTATTGTATTCAAGTGAAATGTAATTCAACATCTTAGTTATTTATATTATGCTAAGAAATCTAAAGTGTTTTACATTTTTGATTAATTTAGTTTCCATTAGTGCATATGATATTATAACTTATTTCAGTTACCAAAATTTAATTGAAGTGTTAACGGTCGATAGTAAATCTCCCTTCATCGCACAAATTATTAGATAATAGACTAAAATGCAAAGTTGTGTAATTGTTCATGAACACTTATTGCTTCAAAATATAAAATCTGACAGTAAATTTTAGCGACATCGACAGCATTGAAAATAACTGAAAATACATTCTTGTTATAAATTAAAAAAAATATATTTTAAAACAAAAGCTTTTATTTAAAAAAAATGCTCTAAAAAGTAGAAAATAAACTTTGAAGTAAATCAAACCCATCATTTTGTTAAAATGTTTTCTTAAAATTACATTATATAATTTTTTTATGATATAAAAGCTGGTTGCGAGATTTCCTATGTAAGGAGATTGCTCGCGACAAGCTTTTATATCATAAAAAAACATGTAATGTAACAAAATGATGGGTTTGATTTACTTCAAAGTTTATTTTCTACTTTTTAGAGTATGTTTTAAATAAAAGCTTTTTTTTAAATATATATTTATTAATTTTATTTTTTACTTTTTAGTCTCTTGATATGCTGTAATCCCCAGATATCGATTTGGGGACTAATCGGATCATAAACAATAAAGTCGTCCGCCATCTTGAACTAAATTTTTTACTAGAAATTCGTAATCCGCGACCCCAAAACCCCCAGATATCGATTTTGATCGATTTGAATCTAAATGACAAAAGTCGTCAGCCGTATTGGCGCCGCCATTTTGAATTTCTGAATTTTGACCAACAATTCATAATTGGCGATCTCGAAAACCCCCCAGATGTCGATTTTGAGTCAAATCGGATCATAAACGATAAAGTCGTCCGCCATCTTGACCTAAATTGTTGACTAGAAATTCGGAATCAGCGAACCCGAAAACCCCCAAATAACTATTTTGATCGATTTGGACCATAAATGACAAAATTCGTCCGTCATATTGGCGCCGCCATTTGGAATTTCTAAATTTTCACCAAGAATTCATAATTGGCTATCTCTAAAACTTCCAGATATCGATTTTGAGTCGAATTGGATCATAAACGATAAAGTCGTCCGCCATATTGAAGCCGTCATTTTGTTTTCTTATTATATGAAAATGTTAAAGTGTATTATCGCCGGACTTATACACGTGCAAAATTTCAAAGCTTGAGCTTAATTAAAACTAATCGAAATTTTGATTGCAAGATTTGCTCTAAACAAACTGACAAACATGATGATTCGCGGTTTCTGGAAAAATGATGGTGCTATAGTTTTGGTGTTATCGAAGTCTATATTATGGCCTGTTAGGAGGCGGTGTTGTGCAAGTGATGATGTGTGATCGGATTTTCTAACTGCAAGACGATGTTCATATATTCTATTGTTAATCCGTCTATTGGTTTGTCCAATGTAGGTTTGGGGACAGTTTGAGCAAGATATTTCGTATACACCGTGGGAATCATTAGGTATTTGGTCTTTTGGGGTTCTGATTAAATTGGAAATTGTTTGGTGTGTTGTGAATATGGTTTTTATGTTATTGGATTTCAGGACTTTTGAAATTTTGTCTGTGACACCTTTGATGTAGGGTAGGAAAGTTTTTTGCTGAGGAAGAGTTTCTGTCTGTTGAATTTGGGAACGATTTTGTGCTTTGTGTATGGATAGCGTTATATGTCCTTTGTCGTAACCGTTTTGTAGAAGTGCTTCTTCTAATGTTTGTAGTTCGGATTGTCTGTTGTGATTGTCTGTTAGTCTGAGAGATCTGGTTACAAGAGTGTTGACAACGGAATTTATTTGTGATGGATGATAGTGTGATTTTGAGTTAAGGTAGCGGTTGGTGTGGGTTGGTTTTCTATACAGAGAGTAGGAGAATTGATTGTTGTTTTGTTTTGTAATGAGGACGTCTAGGAAAGGGAGGGAACAATTGTTTTAGATTTCAATAGTGAACTGGATCTGAGGGTGTATATGATTAATGTGAGGAAGTTGTTTAGAGAATCTCTACCATGTGGCCAGATAACGAAGATGTCATCTGCGTATCTTAGCCAGCAGGTAGGCTTCAGTTCGAATGAATTCAGGGCTTGGGTTTCGAAGTTGTCCATGTAGATGTTGGCTATGACGGGGGCCAGAGGTGATCCCATTGGAGCTCCTCTCACTTGTTTGTAGTAGTTCCCTTGAAAGAGAAAATAGGTGTTGGACAGACAATGTTCTAGAAGGGTCAGAGTGCTGGGAGAAATATTGTGTTTAGTTTTGAGAACGTTTAGGGCTTCGGTGAGTGGGATATTGGTGAATAATGACACAATATCGAAACTGACTAGAATGTCATTCTGGGAAATAGAGTAATTTTGAAGAAATGAAATGGGTGGAATTTTTGACATACGAAGGGGCTTGTTCAGCAATGGGTTGTAGAGTATGGGCTAGATGTCTCGCTAATTTGTGAGTTGGGGAACGAAAAGCACTAACTATTGGTCGTAAAGGAATGTTGGTTTTGTGAATTTTAGGAAGACCGTATATTCTAGGAGTTCTAGACGATTTCTCTCGAGGAATGAGGGATTTTCGAATATCTGAATGGAGGTCAAAATGGTCAGAAGTATGTGGTGGGATTGCGCTGGATGCGCTTGTAGTCCGGGGTATTGAGTAAATCGTTCATTTTTGTCAAGTAATCGGAGGTGTTTAGTATGACAGTGGAGTTGCCTTTGTCGGCTGGGAGAATGATACGGTCGTCATTGTTATATAGGTCTTTTAGGGCTTGTCTTTCTCCAGAAGGTAGGTTAGAAGTGGGAGATTTGGCAGTTCGAAGTATTCTAGCGATATCTTGTCTGGTGTCCTCAGCTTGATTGTTTGGAAGGTGGGATATAGAATCTTCGACTTGGGAAATAATGGTTTCAACTGGGATAGTTTTGGGAGAAACTACAAAATTGAAACCTTTAGCTAAGCCTTGAAGGGCGGCATCGCTGATGGAGAAGTCAGAAAAGTTGTGAACTACCTTGTTAGGATCTAATGTGGATGAGGAGTTAGGTTTCTGTTGGGCAATGAGTTGTAAGATTCGTTTTTCTGTATGTTGGTCTTTTGTTCTGAGATATGTAGGGCTTTGTCGTTGGATAATCGGTCAAAGGTGTCCCAGAGAATTGGGTGAATACAGGAAGCGTGAATCTGTAGATAGGTTTTGTATAGACGTGTGCTGGTAGTGTTGAGGTTCATTCTGGTGTTATGTATGGAATTTCGAACTAGGGCAAAACTTGCTTTGTTTAGAATTTTTGAAATAGAGGGGTAGTTAGAGAGATTTTGGGATGACTTGGTGATCTCGATACGCTTTCAGGAAAGTAAGATCACAAAGAAGTCTGGTTTTACGAAGATGAAGTGTACTATAGGATTTATTCAGTGAATGAATTTCCTCTCCGCAGAGGCGAATAAAATGTTCCGATACTCTACAAGTAAAGATCTTGATAATTTATTAAAACTTGAAAGTTTTATTGTCAGGGCGATTTGTTCATACATGTGTAAGTTGCAAGTTAAAAGTTGATGATAAAATAGAAATGGCATTTAAACATTTAAATCTCTGTGTACGCACTTTTTATTCGCAATAAATCCGAATATCTGAATGTAATTTTTTCATATAAACATTTGTTGCTCTTGCCTACATACTTCTTTTGTATTACATCATCGGATCATTTAATTTTATCCTTAATAAATCTAGAATTTACTATTCTCCTGGCAACTTATTATTACACATTGAGAAGGAAATACATGATATTAAAATATTCCCAACGACATTATGATCATTTTCGTAAACTCACATTATAGAGCCGTAGGTGCTTTCTGACTTATTCTTGATAAGTTTATCTCGATATGGCTGCTTTACTTAACAAACAGCTGATATAAATCAGTAATCCTCTCACAAAATAATTAAAAAAGTCCCATTACAAAAAGTCTATCTGAAAAAATACACAATAAAGTCAGAATCCAATAACACTAAAAATGGTATACGACTTCGAATCTCCCATTATGAGCGGACCTAGAAAAGAATCTCATAATAACAGAAGAAAACCGAAAGACATAAAAACTAAAATAAACAACCATCAAACAGTAATATTAGTAAAAAATGGAGAGCCCCGTAGCGTCGAACGGACACAAGATGCAGTGTTTACGGCATTGTTTATGGGGTACTCACAGTGGGGGCCCCGCCCGCGATTTACAGAGCCCCTCAAACTCCCGCTGGAGCATTTTTAGACCCGGTCACACGTCTGCACAGGTCCTTTTGTTTATCCATGCCCGACTATGCCCTTTACGCGGTTATTGTGCATTTTGACACTATGTGGTGAGATAGAATTTAATGTTCACGCTGACTATGTATAGTCATGATATGTAAGATACTGTCGCCACGTTGTTTTTACTGGCTGTAATAGAAAAAACACTAAAGACATTATATTATTGGTGCTATTAATTCAGTAGACATATTTGCTGGTTACTTTCTTTCTATGTACATAGTCTCAGCCTGATATCTAAATCACAATGATTTATTTTAGAAATAATTTGCTCTTTAAGTGAACTAAATATTTGTTACGTTTTAAGAAATTCGTATAGAAAGAGAACCTATTAATAGGATTTAAGTAACGAAGATAAAAGTAAAATCAACTTTTTAGTACTTATATTCGATATCCTTATTTGAAGCCATTGGTAAAAGTTTTCAGTCAGAACTTATGGTATCTATAACCAAAATAATACAATCGGGATTATTTAATTATAATACATTTACGTGGCAATAATAATAGTGAGATTTACATTACAAACTAAAATAATATAATCACCAAGAGCTACACGGTCCTGGCGGTGGGGACGTTTTCGTATGATAGCTATTTTTCATAAATCAATATCTGTGGTGTATGAAAACCACTTTTATCTACTCATATTAGATTATATTGATTAATCAACTGCTTTTGAACAAGTAATATTATCCATAAACAAATAGCGTAAGTTATATATTATAATTCACTAGATACAGCCAATCATCTTTCCTATACGGTCCATTATTATTATTATTGAGGGAAGGAAGGTCATTCGACATGTTTCGACTAATTTTGACGTTTAACTGTTGACATTTGTAAATGTTATTTCTTTATACTTGCAATTTAATATTAATTGTTATAATCGTAGATTATAACTATACTTGCTATAATGGTAATAACTCACTTGATGAATTTACGTGCTGCAAATTTCATCTACGTGAGTTACTACCTACATTACCGCTCATTGAACAATATACTATTACAAAACTCAGACTCAGATGATTAAAACTGAAAACCAGTCTTATTAGTCTCACGATGCTGATGGGAAGCAGTACTTGGATATGAATTAAATTTAATATCATGCACATAAGGCTTTTACTCTCTAGAATCTACTGACGATCTAAAAATAGTACTTAAGGGGTGATTCGCGAACATGATATCAGAGCCCTAAATATTGTCGACAGATGGTGGATTAAGGAAAGACTTTCTATAAATTTCAACAAAGCCCCAGCCGTCACTTTCATACGGAAAAGAGCACTGAAAGGCCTAAAACTCCTAATGCTCAATGTAGTGGAAATTCTATTTTCCTGTGAGTCATATTTGAGCAAAATTAATATAGAATCCAGGCAAATATGTGGAAAAAACTGGGGATTAAACCTAAAATGATCCTACACTATGGTAGCAAGGCCCATAATGATGGGATGTGATAAGGTGGGCTAAGACACTGCAGTTGGGAGTAATAAGGTTATATGGCTCCAAAGACTTACTTGCTTCTGCACCACGAGGGCCATTAAAGCCAATCCTACAGCCGCACTGGAGGTTCTACATATATTTATACAAAGAGAAGCTCGGTTAGTGGTGCACAGGGTACTGCAAGCCCTAATACTGATCAGTCAGCAACACGGAACAGGGCAACAGAAGTTACACTCAGAGATAAAGGCAGATCCCATTCTAGGAATGCCTACGGACATAGTGGTCCCAAGGATTTGTAATACCAGACAGGATAGATTGGGAAAATGGTCCACATATATGTAGGAATAATACGGTATACGGACGGCTCGAAGACAGAACAGGGATAGGGGTCGAGATATACGGGACAAGGCTAAAAGCCTAATAAGTCTAGGTAATATGCAACAGTTTCAGGCTAAAGTGACCGCCGTACGCTGTTATATGAAGAACATAATAAGGCAATGTACTGTTTATCAGTCGATCACCATTTTCTCCGATAGCCTGGGGTGTGTGGGAGTTAGAATAAAATGAGCATAGCATAGGTACCAGGACATGAAGGATGCAAGGAAAATAAAATAGCAGATGAATTGGCCAGAGAAGAAGCGCTTAAAGATCTAATAGGACCTGAACCCTTCTGCGGTGTGGCAAAGCCATGCATACGAACAGACATTAACTAAAGTGTGCAAAATAAATAAGTCTCTATATTGTTGGAAGAACTTTCCAAGATAGAGTCAGGCCATAGGGTTCATTAAAGAACGATCAGCCTTTACAGAAGGCCTACTAAGCCAAAACATAAAGGCCGTTAGGAGATTATCGGCTTAATATACATAGGAGTCTAATGGGCCTGGCGGAGGACGCAACATGCAGATTCTGCCATGAGAAGGAGGAAACCTCAGGTTAAGTACATTGCCAGTGTGGAGGCTTAGTGAGGCTAAGATTTCAATTATTCGGATAAGAAAACCAAGCTGTAGAATCTGATACAAAGGACAGAGTTCAACGATGTATAGTAAGAAAAGATTCCTTAGGATTGCCACAATAAATCTGAAAAGGTCCCAGTGGTAAAGGCCAACCAACCGGCTCCTACACTTATATCTATCTATCTATCTATTATCATCCACTTGCAAGAACTGTTATTTTAAGATATCGTTGTATAAAAGCTGGGGTAACTTGTTCGTTTATATGTAATATTTACTAAAGGTATAATTATTTAAATTGCAAGTAGGATCAAGCGCTCAGAATAAAATTATGTATATTTTTTTAACTATCTATTAAATATTTTCTATAAGATTGAATATTTTGACATAACTATGATAAGATTTTACTCATGAAAATATATTCTATTTCTTTAGTATTAGTATTTTATAATATACATTCAGTTAAAATTATAAATAATGTAATTCTTTAGCGGCAATAGTTTCTACGTGGGGAGACTCAAGAGCAGTTAGTAGTCTTAGTAATAATGTTACGTCCATTATCATTTTCGTATTGTTCTTCATCATCGCTTACATTAATTTCATCAAAATTATTAGGTTCAATCAAATGCCGTGCTCGATCCTGCTAGTTTAAAAAGTTACACTCTTGATAAATTTTATATATAGACAAATAATTTATACCGGCTTTGATACATCTTAAGATAGCATAATATTTCGCCTAAGCCCATTATTTTAAATTTAATGTGGATTCAGGTGCCACTTCCAAAGTTGTTTTTACCGGCTGCAAGAATCCATTTCTTCTAGTTCAGATCCACAGCTCCGGCTTTTAAAAATTCAAAATTCAATGCTTCTGCTCAATCTGTTGGCATCAAATCTTGGACCTTCTTAATGTAGTATGGATAGTAATCCTCTCTTTTCAATGCTAACTGATCTTATTATGTACAATGCGAGTGCTGATGGCACCCACAACAATTTATCTCACCTTCCGAATAATATTTTAGGTTAAAATTAAAAAGTGGAATTTTCCACTTTTACACTGTGTGCCCAAAAAAAATTAAATTTTCGATATGAAATCTACTTTTGTCTTCTAAACATTTCAGGCTCAGATATGTAAAAATAGTGTTAATGTGCCGCCCTCTTACGGAGAGAGTTTTAATCCCCGACAACAAAGTGAAAGGAGGCCTGTCTAATTAGTTAACAGTATCCCTCCACGGATGGAGTAGAAAACGGAAGAATAATTGAGAAGTTGTCTGGAAGAATCTGAAGTGAAATAGAGAAATCTAGAAGAAACGCCACGGATATATAAGAAGCGCATCCAACGCACGGAGGGAAGTACAGTTTTCAATGAGATAAGAAGTGATCGGATAAGATAAAGAACAGTAATAAGTTGTGAATTATAGTAGTGAGACTACAGTAGACAAAAGTTATAACTAGTGTATTATTGTAAGGACTAATTATTGTAATTTAGTGATAATAAATCAGTGGTTGGAGACAACTGTTGTAATTATTGAACCTACGTTTGTAAGTATTTACTACAGAGTGTAAACACGTAACAATAGTAATTAGTGAAGTTATATATTTTTTCCATAAAGATACCGCCAATGTGTTTTACATAGTTTTTAAAGTAGGTAGTAAATTATTGGTTTCTTTTATACAATAATTAATCTATTTATAATAAAGAAATAAGTGATAACAGTTAATTAAATTTTTTATATATGATCGTTTATTGAAACATCCCATATAATCCCAACAATTCAATAATGGAGGCTAAGTAATATAAATTCATCTGTATGAAACTAAACTAGCCATAAATATGTTAGACAAGTTGTTCTTAAACTGTTTTAGTAGAAACAACACTATCCGAAACTGACGGACATAGCCAAAAACACATCAATATTGATCAAAGCAAAACCTTTACCGCAATTGAATAGTTCCCACTTAACAGGTGGCATCTTAGATTTATGGCATGAAATGTGCAACACGCCCCATTTGAAAATGCCTCTAGCGCTTACCTGCATCTGCATTGCCAATATTCTTATAGGTTTACATTGTTTTGAAACTAATTTACCACAGTTCAATAGCTTACCTACCTGTTATTAAATAATAAAAGCGAATATCCTTCCTTTTGTGTCGCAAATAACTATATAAAAATTGTTGAAAAGTATCAAGCCACTAATTCTTTTTTATAAATTTTTTGGTTGTCTCGTGTACGACTTATTTCTACGATTGATAGATATTCAATTATTCTTATCAAACACTAATGGTAATTCGGAAATTTTAGCAATAAAAGCAGCCTATTTCATATTTTTTAAGCAAAACTATACACATAGTTTCATTTTTGTACCATATTGTAAAATGTAAATGTTCTAAAAATTCCTATCTAGCACCTAGAAGGCGAGGCATCGATGAAAACGAACATGTTAATGACAAGTCAAGAAGAACCTAGAATTCAAATTTAAGTATTTATTTTTTGGTAGGCATTATTATTTTGTCTTTTACGTCACTACGTAGTATTGTCGCTATGTCTGTCTACCTCTATGTATGAACGCCCTGATATCGAGAACCACTAAGGGCCGGTTAACACTTAACAACAGGATAAATGTAAAACGAAACAATGGCTATATATTATTTTGTTTGACATTTATCCTTTGGTTACGACTTAACCTTGCGCTGATAAACCGGCTTAATCTATTTAGGCGCAAATATTATCATAAGGTTCAAGTATAAAAATTTACAGTTACATTATCTTGAAGAATCTTTTAAAATGGATCTATTCAATTGTGCAAGCATTATTGTCCGTAAAATGTTTCTCTAAATTTCTTTATGGCACCTTTTTGTACGATTCTAGAAAGTAACTAAAATAACCAATGGGATATTCATATTAACGGTACCTAGTGCTAAAATTATAACACAAGAGCTTCTTATAACTTGTCCTATTATAATTTTTATTTGATTGACATTTGACAGCGAACACAAATTTGATATTTTGTAGTTTATATTTCCAATGGTAAATTTTATTAAGTACAGGTAATTGATAACAATTACCAAATAAATTTATAATATCAAACGAATGTATAGTTATAACACTAATCAATTGTCAATAGACGTACCGTTGGTGACGTCGCAGAAGTCGAAGTATTGTAATTTTTGTTGCTGTACTTGACAACAATTACTTCGTATTATTGTTTCTTTTTTATTGTCAAAAATATTACGTACCAAAATTTGAACTTCGAATGAGTGGAGTTAGTCTCAGAGTCAGTCCTTGGTATTTACCAATATACAATATTACAATCTAGTAAAGAATTTAATTAATTCGCCTAAACTACATTAATAATCCATATTGGTTAACTGTTTAGGAAAACAATAATTTGGCGAATAAAAATGTGCCTAATACAGTGTTATCTTTCCTTTCAAAATGTTTCTTTTCTCTGAGTGCTTATCTAGGAGAAGTAATATTAAAAATTGAACTTACTTTTAAATATTTTCGTAATTTGAATTTTTAACAGTTATGATTATATTCAACGACGATTTGATAAAAGAAACTATTTCTGAATTATAAATGATTATCACAGCTGAATATATCTTTAAATTGAAAATTCTATATTTCTTTAAAACAATATACCTATACAAATAGATAAATGTGTTGTGATACCAATACAATTTTAACTTCGATTAGTAAAACAATTATCGTGATGGTTATACGGCATCAGCTAGATTGTTTTTGTATGATTAATTATGTTTTAAGTTTCTGACAGACTATATATGTATAGAGATACTATTACAGACAACACATTGATTTATGTAAATTTACTTGTTTGCGTTGCAACAATACTTTTTGTCTCAATCTCTGTTGTACTTTTGTAGTTATTTTTAGAAGGGAAAATAAATTATTTTTCAAAAAAATGTATTGTTATGTTTTACACAGAATTGATGAGTGTTACACTGATAAAAAGGTATTTATACTTGAAGGAGCCGTCAGTCTTGTCTTGAGCCACCTGTTAGATATGTACAATAAGCGTCTCGCTCGAATTTCCAAGCCATTTTTTATTGGAGTAAATGTATATATTTAAAAAAAAAATTAGAATCAGACATTTCTCGAAACAGTTAACTTTATATAGTTGATTACACGTTCTCTGAATTAACATACGCAATTTGAACTATGGAAAATAGTTCCGCTAACGCTGCTGCACCTATGAGACATTGTACGGAGATATTCCTGAATAGAAATATATCCGATGCCAAAACCTTTTTTTTAAGTTGAGATAAGAAACTTAGGAATACAGGAATGTCGGAAATGCTGTTGGATAGGTACATTAGGGATGAAATTCTAAGGGAAAATCTTTCTAATGAGAGCCAATATGCATATCAGCGCATTCTACGTATTAAATGCAGACAGTTTTTAGTTCATCAAAAAGGATTGCCTACAGTAGTGAGATAATACCCCTTCCTGGGAGCAGCCTGTACTCATATTTGCATTAATGGATGCTTCGCCTAGATCGGATATTAATAACTCCTTTATCCAGGCTGGCTTTAATGCAATGATAGAGTGCTGTTGGAACTCTTCTGCTAGACAATGCATTCATTAGTGAATGCATTGTCGTGTCATTGAATGCTTCTTCTGCATCTAGAAATATTGCTACTGTTATTTCTTTGTCAACCAGTGACTGTCAGTAGTCCATTTAACACATTCACTGCAAGGTCTGTCGACCTCCAGCAATAGTAGTCAAGTAGTGATTTGCGAACACGACTTCAGAACGTTCGCAAAAACTCTAAATATTACAGGCAGATGTTATATGTAGTAAGAAAGAACTCTCTATAAATCATCACAAAATCTCAATCCTCACTTTCGCATGGAAAGGGCACGGAAAGCCTCGACCTTGTAAAGCAAAATACTTGGTCATTTTTTACGAAAAATTAACATGGACTATAGAAACTAACAGTTGTCCTGGGAAGGTACGGGCAAATGTGTGCAAAAAACCGGGGATCAAATATGTGGTTATACACTAAGACAGAAAAACTAATGATAACCGTGGTATGGTGGACTGAGACGTTGCAATGAGGAGCGATAGGGGTGTTAGTAGCGTTCAAAGGCTTACCTGCCTGTGCGGCACATGGGACATCAAAGCTTTTCCAATGGCTGTAGTGGAGGCTGTCTTAGACCTGCTACCACTACACATATTTAAAACCCAGTCAATGGTACACAGGTTAATGCAAGTCCCAACGCCGGTTATCAGCTACATGAAGAATTACACTCAGTGCTGAGAGCAGATCCTATTTTAGAAATACCAACAGGTGTAATTGTCCCAACGTACAATAAGAACTTTCAAGTTGTAACACCAGACAGGAATGTCTAAAAAAATACTCCTCCAATATCTTCAAAAACAGATTAGTACAGTTCAAATGTGCTTTTAGAGGGCGGAATATTAAACATAATATTTTTAGTCGCAAACTCCTCTATAAATCCTTATTTTACTATAAGGAAAATAACCAGACTGCAACCAAAGTGCGCGTTAAGTGTAATAATTGCATATTACCATCCAATCGAAGCATTAGCGTTTTGATGGTAATATGCAATTATTACACTTAACGCGCCAGACTTGTAACTTTGGTTGCAGTCTGGTTATTTTCCTTATAGTAAAAATAAGGATTTATAGAGGAGTTTGCGACTAAAAATATTATGTTTAATACAGTTTAGTACAGTTCCAAAACAGAGTAAGGTATCGGTGCCATGATATACGAACCGAGACCAAAAACCGAAATCCCGGTAAGACTAGGAAAATATGTAACAATATTTCAGGCTTTACACTGTTGTGCAAAGGAGATAATAAGTCACGGTACTAACAATTAGTCGATGCCATTTTCTCTGATAACCAAGCAATGGTGAAAGCAATCGATTATGCACAATTCGAGACTTGTGTGGGACTATAGATGATCCATGTTGGCCTAGAAAGTCAGAATGGAGCGACCCCCATCATGGGTACCTGATCGTAAGGGACATAGTGGGAATGAAAAAGCAAATTGGTCAAGGCAGACGACATATAAGCAATTGAACTCGAACTCTTCTACGGGGTTGCAAAGCCTTTCATACGAACAACTGTTAATGAATGGGTGCAAACTAAATATCTGGAATTGTGGAGAACACTTACTAAGCCAGAACGTTAGTATAATATTAGGTCTTCTAACTGGTCATTGCCGGCTTAATAGACATATAAGTCTAATGGACCTGGCATTTCTTGGCTGAGGAAGATACTAATTACCCAATAATACAACCCATTTTCAAAACACTTTCAAAATAAATGTATTGCCAGCAACTTTATGGGAATCAGTTTGTTGAATATTATTATTTTTTGTGCGTTGCGGCGTTATAATAAAATATATGAATGTGGTTAAACAACCTATCCTTATCGAAGGATTGGTTGAGATGCAAATTGCAAATGCACCAATAAGTGACCCGCTCAATCTTCTGACCCTGCTCTTCTTGATTTTGCTATGTGTAGTTATTTAAAGTCGAGTTTATAGTACCCAAATTGATACTATTTTACAACAAAAAGAAAAATCCAATCACGAGTTTACGATGCTACAGAATGATGCAGGACTTTTGCAGGTTATTCGACGTTTCTTATAAATACTTCCATTATGCATAAGATAAAATGGAGGACATTTTGAATTTATTTTGTAACTGATAATTGACAATTTTCCATGTTTAATTTAATTTCTTTATGTACATACTTAATATTTCAAAGGTGTTTTTTGTAGAAGAATTTCTTAATGAAAGGTTGTAAATACACGTTGATTTGTAAACATTGGATTTCACAATCTATTGACCAAATAAGTAAATAAATCAATGAATGGATGGATGAATGAATGAATGAGTGAATGAGTAAATATATAAATAAGTGAACAACATACGTCTCTAGTTAAATCAAATACTTAAAATAAGCAAATCCATAATAAATTAGACATTATTTATTTATTAGATAAACTTTAAGTTTTTCGTACGTAAGCTGCGGAATACAGATCACTTTACATTAATACAAGTCTTTTTCTGTAAATTTATCTTCCCAAATATTGTCGACAAATATCTCAAATAATAGAAAGGCATAACCTAACATAAAAATTATTCCCAATACTTCTTGTTAGTGTAACTCACACTTAAAAGTTATTTCGTAAATTCTGAGAGCACTTCACAACTAGAAAGTAAATAAAATACTAACAAAATATTCAAATATTTCAGTCGTATTTCAAAATTATTAATTGCTGAAAATATGAGTTACTACTTAAATCTATGGACGACTTATTGCTTCGAGAAATGAGTAAAAGGTAAACCCATGTTCTCCGAATACATCGAACCAGTGTTAAGATCTATATCTCTTCTGAGACGCCGTTGCTTCATAATAGTATAACTGACCGCAAAACTGATTGAAAAACTGAAATTTGATTTTGACATGTTGTACAGTACCTACTTACAGCTTTATTAATATCCTTCCATCAAAAGATTGTATCTCGTTAAATCATTTTTCACAACGTGCAAGTGTTTTATATGAAATTCATTACACCTGTGCAGGGCGCCGCCCCCCAGGGGTGGACCAGCAATTAGGTAACCCAGCAGGGCTTCAACAACTCGAGGTTCCGACGCTAAATGACGCCACAGACTATATGAGACTGTTGTAATTTACCCACTGATGTACTGCGTCCTGGTGATCTAAGAACTTTATGGGAGTTTATGGGAAGGTTATGAAGTTAGAACGAATAAAGTAAAATATATAAATCTACTTATGAATAGCCACGATGGTTGGTGCAATAAATGTTATATTTCATTCATTATGAAAATTTATAAATGTGGTGTACTGAAACGTATTACCATTTATATTTAATTTATCACAAAGCTACCTGTCAGAAGATAACGACTAGACAGCTGTGGAATTCCGGCGTACACACAAGTGTAGATCAGCGGAAATCAATTGGAAATTAATGGACATTTTTTTAGAGTACTATACTGTGTACCATACTATTGTTAGGTATGCACTTCACCGGCTTTTTCCGAATAAAAAGTTATTAACGAATGAAATACGGGGTTTTTAATACTTTTCCGTCAATATCTTGAAAGCCATCTAACTTTTTGGTACAGTATGAAATTTTCTAAAGTAATGTTTATGTATAACAATAAAGCGATATATTTGATAGATATGTTTGAACCGGCCATCAAAATCTCAAAAATTATATTCTGAAGCGTTTGCTTTTCGTTACTTTTTCATAGTAATTTTACGAATTTTCTCGTTCATTTACCATGTTATTAAAAGTCTGCACAAAATCACGAAACTTTTTGTATTTTGTCACATTTTTTTAATCGAAAAATCTATTCCTTCTTTGTTAATTCCAGGGCACTAATTCTCAAAATCGAAGAACAGAGATAAAGAAGCGTGGTTCTCCTAAAATGCCTAAAACCGTGATCTTGAACACAAGTGATCGTTCACATCGCACGATAGTAAAAGAAGGCGCTTCTCCTGCTATTTTTTGAACGACGCGTTGGACAATATCTGTGAAGTTTGTCAAGTGTCACTTCTAGCGATTTCTAAACTTAATTTCAGATTTAATATTTATCTAAATGTGTCAAAAATGCCCCTTGGATAGAGTATCATTGTACGCATGATGCACACGCCTTGCTTTTCTTGCAATTAATTTTTACTTTTTAGTAAGACTTTAAAAAAAAAGTTAAAAAAAAACATTTTTTTACTTTCTACATTTCTACATTTAGTCATACTTTAATTATTTATAACATATAGAATCAATTTACATAAATTCATTCATTAGAGCTGAGTTCCGAGGTATAAACCTAACGGCATTCCATTATGTCACCGGAACTAATATCGTACCATTTGTATGGGAAAAAACGGACGTAATCTCTGATCAGACGAAAAAAAAAATCTTTTATATTCTACGTTTTGCCGGAGGTGCAGGTTGGATAGTATATCAATAATTTTTTTTCACCCCCGTGCCTCTACGTGTGGATATTTGCAAAAGTAACGGTGGAATACTGTATTGTCATCCGATCTCAGTAACTGTGCAAAATTGTATCGATTATGTCAGGAAATTTTTCAAACAAAGGATGCAAGATTTAAATAGAAACATTGTGAATGAAAACCACATTGTAAGTTAAGAGCGCTCCGGATATAAGCGGGAAAGACGGTGCAAATGACTCTCATATAAATCATTATTTTAAAAAACGGCTTTCACTAAAAGACATTAAAAACATGTTACAATGTGGGACGATGAGAGAAAAAAAAAGTATATATAAAAAAATCATTTTTTTTTTCTTCTATTATCGATTTGCAAAAATAATTTTTATCGTCCCGCATAGGTATCATTAAAATAAACATTTTCCCTTTTGTAGAACTAAAATAAAATTAGCCCTAATGTCCTCAAATGCACAGAGAAATTTAAAGATTAGGTATAATAAATTTGTCTAATGTCATATTCTACTACATCTCTATCTCTCGCCTTCCAAGCACACCGTACATTCAGCTGCGTCATTTTATTGACGTGAAGTCATTTACAATTAAAATTGGAAGCATGGATGACCAACTCTTAAAGAAAAGCAATAGGCGAGCGGGAAGCACCCCTAAAATGAGCCCATAGTGACCATGGCAGTCCTAATGGCTGAATCCAATTTTTTCTTATATTTTCAAGGTCACTGAATAGAATCTAAAGTTAGTTTTGCAAAAAATATGGGGCGTCCATGTATAAAATCATGTTTTTGTGAAAAATTAAAGAAAAAAAATTTCTTGCTTTTTCACATTTAACTCGCTATATCTCCGTCAGTTTTAATTGTTTCATTTTGAAATGTGATGCACTTATTTCTCAAAGTATGAGCTTGAAAATAATATCTGTCCGAAATTCCCTCGACATTTATTCATTTTGTGACAAATTTTCAAATTAGCACTGCCAGGTTCTGCAAATTTTTAGATACCATCGCAAAAGTTGAGTGAGGAAGTTTCGAATTTCAAATAAATAATTATCTAACATTAAAATATAATACATTATGAAGTTTTGTGGAAAGTTTGAACCTTTCATATTTAAATAAAAAAAAGATATGCGCGTTCAAAGCTTTTTGTCGATTTCGAACGCACGTGGTCAACACGCGCTGATTGCTTCGGCGGGGATTGGCTTTGATTATTTTACATTATATATAAAATAGATATGTATAAATGTATCGAGTGCATAAATATTGAATTTTATCCAAATGAAAACTATTTATTGCCGAAATTATTCATTTATTTCATCAATATTACTACAACAATTCTTACAACTAGAAACATCACAGCATTTCAAATGAGATACAATGCAAGGACAAATCACATTTAGGCAACCATTTTTCCCACTGCAAGAACAGAAATATTTTTGTAAAATTTCTATTGTCCTTCGTAGTAATCAAAATTAAATTTTTCGCCTTCTATCGACCATCCAACCTTTGTCACGTCTTCAGAAAAAATTATTGATTCAGTAGCTTGTTTCCATTCATTTTTTCGGAGAAACAATATGGTTTTCAAAAGGGTATCTCCACTCAGGACGCGATTACTCATTTAACTGATAATATTTACCGTACTATCAATAAGGGACTACCATATCTGGCTATTTTTCTAGACCTGGCCAAAGCCTTCGACACGGTCAGTTTTCCATTGTTATTGAATCCATTAGAAAATATAGGAATTAGAGGAAACTCACTAAAATTGTTCAAAAGTTACATATATGATAGAGAGCAATGTGTTGAGATAGATGGAATCAAAAGCAACTTTAAAACTGTTAAATACGGGGTACCTCAAGGCACGGTCCTTGGACCTATACTTTTTATCATATATATAAACGACTTATTTATGGCAAAATCTTTAAGCAACATACATACCTTTGCAGACGATACCGTAATTCATTACGTTGATAAATCGTGAAATAACTTAAAGAAGACTGTTGAAAGAGATTTTCTAAATTTGAAAAAATGGTTTGATAGTAAAATACTTACTATGAATCTCCAAAAAGCATTTTTTTATACCTTTTGCCTCTTAAATATGTTCTTTGCCAAGCTTCGTCGTCTTAACTATTACAGACAATGACGATATCCTAACTATAAACAGAGCCGATAATATTAAATATCTTGGTATTTATTTGGACAGCCACTTTAAAATGGGACATACAAATAAATTATATAGTAAAGAAATTAAGACAATTATTTCCGATATTTAAATATCTAAAATCCTTTATTCCGTTAAATAAACTTCTAACTGTTTACCATGCACATTTGTATTACGGAATTCTTGCTTGGGGCGGAGTAAGCAAAACATTTTTAAGCTTCGCCGAAGTGACACAGAAAAGGTTAATAAAAATTATACTTAACAAAGATCCTACTTTTTCAAGCAAGTTATGCGATATGTACATACCAATATAAAAATAAACATAATTTAAACAATCTCTCTCACAACTATGAGACTCGACAAAACAGTGAGCAATATGAAGTAGATTTCTTGAAAAAAACTTTAGGACAACGGAACTACAAATATTTAAGCCCAAAAATCTATTCTATACTACCCAGTTTGCTAAAAAACTCAAAAACACTCACTATTTTAAAAGAAAATTGCAAAATTTTCATAAAACAAACATCCAGAGAATATATTCATAGTCAAATTGACTTGAAAAATTGCTAATTTTGAATAAATAGGTAATTATCCATTTTATTATTTTTTTACTCTATTTTTATTCTTAGATTTATCGATATTACTTAGATAAATCGATTAAGCCTACTAAATTTTAATGTTAATTAAAATTAGTTATATGTATTGTGTTATATTATATGTTTATATCTCTTTTTTTATCCCACGCACAAATATCTGCCGATATTTACTGTGGAGTATTTATGTTTATTTAAATGTGCATTGTATAAATTGTATTTCTTACTTATACGTTTAATAAACATTATTATTATTATTATTTACTAGCCAAAGAGCTCACAAAATGTGCTTCAACATAGTTGGTTTAAATGGCGGAAGTTTAACGATATTTTAATTTTTTTCGATTGCTAAATTATAACACAAGGAGTTAAAATCAGTACGCATTGCTTTTTATTTTTTTTAGGATCGTATAAATTCGCTACAAGAAAAAACTAATGATTTCTATGACAGTATAATAATAATAATAACACCACAGAAATTAGAAGTATCGATCGGTAAATCATCTATTCGAGCTAAATCTAATAAGTCTTCGTTAGACATGCTTTTCATAGCCGCATAAACAGTTTTTTGCCAATATAAAATAATGTTGAAGTTGTATCACAACTGGTCAAAGCATGCGCAGCTAACAAAGATGAGCACATGCTATTACCTAAATTTTTTGACATTACATTTATAGGAATATACCTATCCCGCTTGCCTACAAGTAAAACACTATTTTCACAAAATTAGAATCTACAAATTGAACCAAACAATATGTACAATATAATTTACCGAATAGACTAGGTTTCATCCATTTTAAAATTATCATTAAATTTTGGCCTGTTTTAATACCCCTGTTATGTGACAAGACCTATATCTTCGCCATAAGTGTAGAATCTCACTTTGCACAACATGTTCAATGCAAGAGATGTCAAAATGTGCGAATTCATTTTCTATTTACATTTGCAAAACCTTAATTTTTTTAGATCTTTACTGTATAATATATATTATAAAATAAACGGCTAGCCCAAGCTTCGTTCGGTGTAATTTTGAGCTCTATGTAATAGCTCTAAAGAATATTTGAAAATAAGGTCTGCCATTTCTCTATATGGAGCCAACATACATACATTCTGTTTGGATCCAATGCGAGACAGAAGGGCATAAGTGAAAAAGTTTACCCTATAAATGTTTATTGTGATTTATCTACGGACAATAGGTATTTTGCAGCATTATTTAAGAGCTACATATGTTAGTTTCTATGACAATAATAATTATATTAGAAGAACAATTTCCGTAGGGCAAAATATCCAATTTATATGCAGTCAACGGATTGTTGTTCAATTTTGTGTTTTTTTTTCAGCTTTTCCGCGGTCCACACTTGGTTGTCTATTTTTTAACGCCCTGAAAGACCCCTGTGCGAGAAACGTGTGTTCCTGTTTTTCTCACTGTTTTATTATATTTCTATTAATACCCTTGAGTCTGTCTACCTGGCTCTATGTCTGCATGGTTTATGACCTAAAGTCATTAAAAAAAACAAATTGAATATTTGTAGCAATTTAAAAGATTTGTGGCATTAATTAGATCAGAAAGTCGCTCAACTACACCTTGAAAAATGGAATGTAATATAAAATATGATTTCAAGCATTTCTGCAGTTTTTGATGACTCCATTGTTGATTGATTTAGTGATAGCATCAGTAGAGTTGATACGTCCTATATTAGCCCAAATACCGATACCTTTAACTGCTAACTTTATTAATGATGGTCATCAGTATACGCTACGAATGGAAGTAAGGAAGTTAACAAGAACTAAGTTCCACAAAAAGGGCACAAGGTAGAGCCTTTGGGGCATCCGTTGGTGAATTGCTTCTCTACAGAGTAGTGTCGTGACGAGTAGCTAACAACATAATCTGATAGGTAACTTGAAATTACCTTCAAGGTATTGGAAGGGAAGTTTCTACTTCCCATATCTAAGATAATGAAGCTCTCAAAAGCACCTGAGATGTGTAGGAAGAGATTTTTATATTTGGACAAATTACTGTTAGCTGCGGTAGCAAGCTCAATCAAAAAGTTCAGGGCGGACAGACCTTTCCTAAATCCAAATAATTTTACTCAAATATAAAACAAAGTAAGATCTACTTATGGTCAAAAAACATTTGCTCCCAACAAATGCAAAGCCACCTGCAGTACCAATATAAACAGGAAAAAATCTAAAAACTATATCAGACATTTTTTATCGTAAATTTTTATTAATGAAAGCTGTTCAGAATTGTCCACAAACCAAGTCCAAAATTTCATCAAAATTAAAAACATTGTAATTTTGCTTAAAATAATGTCCATGTAAGTCCAAAAATGTAGATATAAATGTGTTTTTTTCTGCTTAGAAAACTGTGCTCTGACAATTTTGTAATATATTATTATTGTAATTAAAAAATATAAGGAAATACTTTGCAGCCTAAAACACATTAAAATGGTATATTTAGGGCTGATATTATTTTAAACAAAATTTCAGTATTTTTAGCTTTTGTCTTAAGATTTCCAGACAATTCTGAAAAACTTTAATTAATAAAATTTTCCGATAAAAAATATCTATGATTTTTATTTTTTTTCCCTTTATTTTGGTATTGATGTGACTTTGCATTTGTTTATTTACTTAATGTCTCCGGTGGCACAATTGTAAGTGTTTATATCTATACTTTTTAAAGTAATTATACCCAGTAAAGCCATTTTACAAAAAAGTTGTTGGGACATCTTATTCAGGCATATATTTTTTTTAATCCATAATTACTTTTTACTTATTTAACATGTTTCCTCCTAGTAACATTAAAGCATTTTAATGAACGCGCTTAACACATATTATCTATATTATATCATTTACCAACAGGTCTAATTCACCTAGTTTGTTAAATAGACTTTGAATGTTTGCATATTATTATAAGCACTTATTTTATGACAGTAGCCACTAACATATTAAAAACATTTATTTCATCAAAATAACTAGTCCTTAAGTCTGATATGATTCCCAGCGTGGTTAAAACACCCTATCGTTTATTTCAACAAGAATCTAAATTTAACGTTTTCAGTCGTACACTCTTAATTTACGTTTCCTCTATTGTTTGTTGCAGTCTGTGAAAAAGCCACCATATCGATATTCCTGCAATAGCACAGGACAATATGAACGATCTGGAGGGTCGATGCATGCTCTCAAAGTCATGCCTGCTATTCGTGACACTCCTAATATGGCTTCCATTTGAAAGAAACTACTGTATATGCTACTGTTTGTGACTTCAGCCATGCCACAATTCAACAAAATTGCGCGGAACTACGTAACACTTCATTTTATTTCAGCTAAGCACCTTAATATAAGTTTAAGACGTGAACACGACTAAGTATATACACTGGGAGTAAACGTGGAGAACACAAAGTTTTACTTTCTGAAAGAGATATATGTTTATTTATCATCAACTTATGAGGTTTATTAAAATCAGCATCAACGAATTCTATAAAAAATGAAAATATTATTTCTTAATCTTTCTATTGTAACTTACTTTTATGTAGAGCAGAAAGTTTGGTAATTTTGCAGATGTAGGAATATTTAAATAATTCTAGTGTCTAAAATCTTTCGCGTCTGCCTTTATGGAAACCCCTGTTCAGAAAAATTTGAGTATCAGGGGCATTTCGAATTCATTTACCAAACCATCAGAATGTAATAATAGGGCTTCCATTCCAGTAGAAAACGTCAACAAATGTCTCGTTTAAAGTTTAGGTTGCATTATTTGTGACCTCCAAGTCTTATTACGATGTGAAATTTTCCACCTAATGTCAAGTTGTAAACCTGGAGCAAATCCTAGAAATAAACTTAATTAATTTCAATCGGTTACATACCTTATTTTAAATGTACCGGGTGTTAACGGAATTTTTTAGGGAGTTTTCATGATATAGGATTCAAACTTGGCAAGAGCAATATATCAGGATGGCATAAAAGTACGGGAACAGCAGGATAACTTGAAAAATACGAATCCTAGGAAAGAAACTTTAATACAAGGGGTATAGGAAATTTTCCTGGCTATCTGACCGTGCCCTTGAATATGACCTTCAAGGGTATTTGAAGGTCAAGTCGGTTTTTCGAATGGAACCCCTAATTTTATTCCCAGAAATGAAACAATCGGAAAATTTTACGTTCGGATATGACCTTCGGCACTTACTAAATTGACTTCTAAGGTTATCTTTACATTACTTAACTTCATTTCCGGAGTTAAAAGTAGGGGGTTCCATTTGATCAAATCCAAGGTCACCATCAGATAGCCAGGGAAATTTCCTGCAGCATTTGTATTTAAAGTTTTTTCTAGAATTCATATTTTTCAAGTCAGCCTGTTGTTCCCGTACTTTTATGCCACCCTGTACTAAGGGCTGCAAATTTTTCATTATTTGATACTTTTCCACAACTTTCGGAATACCCTTTATATTTTTGCATTTTTGGATTCCGGAGACGATTTTAAATACGCAGTTTTAAAAAAAATTTGAGACTACTTGATTTTTTAGGGTGATTTTTATATTTGCATCTAGAGTACAGTGAATACACTCAAATCAATCAAATGAACCAAAACGATAAGAGAAAAATGTAAACGTGAGATATTTCGAATTTGTTTAGTAGCTACAACCAATCAAAATTTTCGAACCACTAATTTCTAATTATGTCAATTTCTTCAAATAGCAATAACTTTTAAGCACCCAGCAGATAAATACTAATTTTCACGACAAATTTATTGATATCTTCAAATCGAAAGTTTGTTTGATATTAACGCACATACACAAGTTCTTAGGTTAATAATAATTAAAAAATCGAGAAAAGTTTGTCATGGAAATTGAATAAAACCGAATACTAAGAATGCATTTTGTCGAGAAAACAACACGGCAAATGAAAAAAGTGTGCTGTGGAAACAAAAAGAAGTTTGACAAACAATAATACGTGTGTATATTTAACTTAATAAGTTTGCTCTTTATCGTTAAATTTGTTGCTGTTGTTTTTTAATTGTTGTTATTGTTTACAAGGGACGAAAAATTGAACATGTTATTAATTTTTATAGAATGCCATGCCCAAAGATATCTGAACAGACATCATCCATGTTTTCAATATTTTCCAATTATGGAGAAACAAAGCAGGATAGGAATTAATAACAATCGTGAAGATTTTGTCGTAATGAAGCGACAGAAATTAACGTGTTAGCTTTTGTAGAAATGAATCCTACTGCTTCTACTAGAGAAATTGACCATGAGGTACAAATGAGTCAGCAAGAAAGATTCTTAGAAAATATGGTTACCTCTCATTTAAATATCAATTACATCAGCATTTGTACGAAGATGATAGTAACCGAAGATTAGCTTATGGTGACTGGTTACAATACGATACCGCTAACCCAAATTATTTCTTTTATATTACCTTCTGACGAGTCGAGATTCATCAGCAATGGAATATTCAATAAACAAAACTATAGGTATTAGGCGCAGAAAAATCAACATTTAATGAATCTAAGTAATCGTCGAGAAAGATTTAGAGTAAATATATGGACTGGGGGTCATTGGAATAAGAATTATTGAACCTATTTTCTTTCAAGGACCTTTGATGGGAGAGAGATACAAAATGATATTGAAAAAATATTGATGGACTTACCACTTGCAGAAAAATCAAGTAATCGAAAAAATGTTTTTAAAATAATGCAATCGTACTTAAAATCAACTCCGAAATCCATAAATATAAAACTATACAGGGTGTTCCATTTAAATTTTCAAAGTTGGAGTCATTGTGAACGATCCATGTTTTATTAGTCTGAAGGACGTCTTTTCTGCTTTTAAAAACTTAGAAAAATTAAAAAAAATAGGAAAAAGAAAAAATTAATTTTCTTTTTCCTCAACCTTTTCTTAACTCTAAATAAATAAATTTTACGTTCACAAAATTTTTAGGGTTCAACACGACTGTTTCAGACGGAGAATAATGTAAAAATCATACGTACTGTCGTTTATGCTTAACTGCTGCTCTGATGGTATCAATTGGACGTCGTAACACTATAAACCTAACACTGTCTGTAACACACTCTCTTAAAATTAAACCTGAAAAGGAATTTTGTTAGAAAACACAACTAAAAGACAATATAAAGTTCAATATATATATATATATAAATTTGGCTATCGTTCTGCCATCGACCTGAATGTATGCCTTTGCCTCTATCCACTTGCTAAATACGTCTTCAACGATAATCATATATCGATTCTCGGCGTCTTTGGTCCTCTGCAGTGGGCCAATCACGTCGATGCTCAGAGTTTCGAATGCATTCTGCGGTGCATGACTTCTAAGTGGAGCATTAGGTTAAGCTTGCCGTGTTTTTACTGATTGGCATATCAGACAGTCGTTTATATATTTGCCGACGATCCTGGCAATATTATTAAAATAGTAACGTTTTGCAATTTTCTTAAGAGTCTCGTCTCTTCCTGGATGACATGCTTCATCTCGGTCATGATAATGATAAATCAATTCCTTAATTTTCCTCTTTGGAACTATCAATTTAAAATTTTGATCGCAGTCTTTCAAAAGTACATCGTCTTGTACGTGAAAATTTTTCATAAAAATAAGATCCGCATCGGAACGTTGTTCCTGTTGAAATAGATCATTCCAACGGCGGATCTTGTCTTGTATATCTCTCGACCTCGCTTGGGCCTGTACGATATCTTCGTATATTTCTGAATGCGTTAAAACAGAAATACGTTCTGGACACTTGTAATTTGGTAGGAACATTCTTTCCTCTTCATCGTCGGTCTCGACATACTTATTTTGTGGGTTACGACTGAGAACATTTGGTAGATATTCTCTTACCCAGAAGTCCTAAGAAACTTTGGAGCTGCTTTTTGGTGGCTGGAACAGGATAATTTTGAATTTGTAATACATGTTTTTCTAATGGTCGGGAAGTATCAGTTCTAATTGTGTGGCCTAAATATTGGATTTCATTCGTCGCTATTACACACTTTTCCGGTGACACTTAGATTGTGCAAACGTAGTCTTTCGAAGACTAACCTCAGGTGGGACATATGCTCCTTCACGTTTACGCTGTAAACGATTATATCATCTAAGTAGACTTTACAGAAATGGTGCAGGTAACTCATCAAAACGTCCTTTGCCATGAATTTCTGAAAGGTACAGGGAGCTGTCTTGAGGCCGAAAGGCATGACATTGAATCTGTAAGCTGCCCCATCAGGAGTGGTAAAAGTTGAGAAATCTTTCGATGCCTCATCGAGTGGTATTTGCCAATATCCACTCTTTAGATCCAACTCAGTAAAAATTTTCGAATTTCCTAAATCTTTAATACTTTCATGTATTTTTGGTAAGACGGAAGCCTCGTCTTCAGTCATTTCGTTCAAATGGCGATAGTCGATGCAAAAACGTGGTTTCTTATCTGATCGTTTTATTATCACGGGTGGTGAACTATATTGGGCAGTCGTACATAATTTTCTTCGTACTCGGAGACATCGGATATGGTCTGATATTAAAGGGTTTTGTATCTTTCACGATAATTTTGTGTTTAACAGTCACTGTGGTTGCTTGAGTCGGTTCCACAGTGAACAGATCGACAAATTCTTCGAACAGCGGCCGTAGAAATTTGTCTTTAATAACAAGCTCTTCAGGAAGCTTTGCCTGCTGTCTCTCCCTCTGAGAAGCTTGATTGCAGAAGACGGTAATACGCTCTTCCGTGCCGGCATATAGGCATTTTCGGCCATAATCATATGCGACATTGTTCATGTATAAGAATGGTGATCCTAATATTACTGTTTCGTTCAAATTTTCGATTACTTGAAAATCAATTTCAAAAGAAGTGCCTGAAATTTTTACATTTAATTTCGTCGTGCCAAGAGAGTCCACCATTCGATCTCCGCACGCCATAGCAAATGATCGACGTGTCGTGAGATTTTTAAAATTATCCAACATCTTCGGATGGATAACGTTTCGTGTCGAGCCTGAATCAATCAGAGCGTCGACCGCATGTTCATTAATTTGAACTTTTATACGAGGCAAAGGGAACGCTTCGCTCATATAATTTATTGATTCCCGTGTCTTATGCATGGGAGCGTCGTAGTGGTCATGAGTATTAGAAAAGTTTAATGGACGTTGCTGCCGCCTTGGTTCGGCCGTTGTGCCGGGGATCTTGCAGATTGACCCTGGCCTGGGTCTCTGGCCCCTTGAAAGTTTCCCGGTCTCCTGTTGAGATGAGGATTATTGGGACATTGACTATGGAAGTGCCACTGCACTGTGTCTGTGCAGTATCGGCACGGGGTAGCCGGTCGGTCGGGTACTCGGAATTTCCCCTATCCGCCATTAAAATTGTTTGCCCGTCGGTCAGCTACTCCGAAATTCGCTGAACCGCGCGAAAAATTATTCATAAAAATAGGACGACCAGGTGCTCCACCTGGACCGTCCTGACGAGAGACATCCTCTCGGAAATGCACCCCCGGTGCTGTCGGAGTTGGGCTTCCATTGCTCCTGTTACTAGAATTTTGTTGAGTTATACGTCCCGGCTCTTGATAGTAAGACGCGCGGGACAGACGTTGATCGATAAGTTGGATTAGCGACGTCTGTTCGTCAGCTGAATCCCGCTCGACGTTAGCAGCTGCTGCTATTAACATCTCTGTAGATGAAATTAGGTTGCTTCTCAAGCGTGACCTAATTTCTGGACGCAGTTGGTCCATGATGAGCCGAGCTCTGATGGCTTCGAATTTGAAGGGATCAATACGATCAAAAAGGCAGGTCTTCCTTGTGATAAACACTGCCGTGTCGTCTAAAGACGTTTGCTTTGTGGCATACAGTTGAGCAATAGCTCGTGACTGTATTAAATTTCGTAAGGAATCTTTCCTTGAATAAGGCGTACGAAGTTGTCAACGTCCTAAATTGTTCAGGCCATCGTTGAGCTTCGCCCTTGAGTTGGCCGGTCACGTTATGGAGGCGATCATAGTCGTGGCTTATGCGAGCTCTGTCGAAATATTCCTCCATAATTTTCAGAAAAGCTTCTGGATCTTCATGATCAAGCCCATGGAACGTCACGTTCGGACATCTTTGTCTCTCATGGGGCGTACAGGTCGACACATTCTGTATCGCCTGTACGAAGCCCTCTGCCATTTTCAGAAACATACTTTTCATCGAATTAGCATTTTGTGGCTGTGAAGCAGATAAATTTTGATTATTTCCCTCCTAAAACAGTCGTTGTGGTTCTATCCCTCTAGAACCGTCGTCGACGAGCGGCGCAGTGGCTCGCTCGTAAAATTCTCTTGGGGTCGACTCCACGGAGTCTTCCGCCATGAAGGAGAATGGATTAGTTGGGTTTGGGGACGGCATGGTCCCTGCTCGGGCGCCATGTGAACGATCCATTTTTATTAGTCTGAAGGACGTCCTTTCTGCTTTTAAAAACTTAGAAAAATTTAAAAAAATAGGAAAAAGAAAAAATTAATTTTCTTTTTCCTCAACCTTTTCTTAACTCTAAATAAATAAATTTTACGTTCACAAAATTTTTAGGGTTCAACACGACTGTTTCAGACGGAGAATAATGTAAAAATCATACTTACTGTCGTTTATGCTTAACTGCTGCTCTGATGGTATCAATTGGACGTCGTAACACTATAAACCTAACACTGTCTGTACCACACTCTCTTAAAATTAAACCTGAAAAGGAATTTTGTTAGAAAACACAACTAAAAGACAATATAAAGTTCAAAATATATATATTAAATCTTTAAAAAAATTATGTTTTTACAACAACTTTTTCAAGAGAAAATGTTAACAAACACTAGTCTGGGCCGTGTACAACACATGGTGAGGAACGGAACGATTCATAATGTACCAACTACCATCCAATATGCGGTTTAATAAGCTAACGATGCACAAAAAGATTCAAGAAAAGTTCAACGTAACTGAAATTTTGGTGGGCTTTTGCTTGCCTGTCTTATAAACGTATTATTAAATTCACATGAATTTTGGTCGCTCCTCAGAGCTTAAAATTGCTTGAAGCGTCTCTACTTCGATTGTATTCTACAATAACAACTTTTTACGTTCAGGCAAGGCGGATCCCATGCACGTGTAAGTACATGGTATAGATACTTTTTTGACTCCGAATCACTGAGGAAGCGGTTTAGGGCAAACCCCGTCAAAACACATCATTTCCCCGTCAAATCCGACTGCTAGGAAATGATGGGGGTCCCATGTCGCTAAGGGCTATTTTCGCTATAACTTCCGATATACTTTGAATAGTCGTTGGACTAACTTGTCCTCATATTCAATACCTCGTAAGAGTTGCAGTGCTTGACAACGTGGATTCGTAAAAGGGTTTTTAATCTTGAAATTTTCGAAGTTAAAGTCTAATTTTAGTACACTTTCTAAAATTAGGTGGTCGGGGTGACATTACGTCCCTGTGCAGCGACATTTGCTACACTTTCTAAATTAACGCTCCTTGAAGAGTTAGCGAAAATTTGGCATAAAAAACGCTCCGAAGAGCGAAAATATGTTTACAAGTATTAAAAACCTCTTCTACGGCGTTTTTACGTGAAGCACGCTTTTCGTACGAAGTATTTCCTAAGTCGGATTTTGTTACAACGTCGAAAAGTATATCGGGGTTATAGCGTTCTTTAACATCATTTCCGGGGAAATGATATACTGAATATGCTGTTTGATATGTAAATTTGCAATCATCCTCCATTTTTAAAGAGAAAAAACATTGTACAAATTATTTTACCAAAATTTGTACATTATTATTATATCTAGTATAATTTTTGTATTCTTCTTAAGCCGAGCTCATTTCTGTTGTTCAATCTGAAAGTTTCCGTACATGGCCCTGATCATGATAAATTAATTTTGGAAAATGGAAAAGCCCCACTTTCATGAACCTACTTCTTTCACATAGGGCCAAATATGTGTTTGCGTGATGTTAATTACCCCATCACAAACGATAGAACAATAATTAAATACGTATTTGCTTTAATTTGATATCATTATTGTTCATTTTTTTACCCTTTCTATTTTTGCAAAAAATTGCCTATGAATTCCAATGTTTTCTCGATGAGGAAAGAAACTAACACTTAAGTGTGCTTAATGGATATGGCTACGCATTTTTCAAGAAATTGTAACAACTGTACCTGCTCTATTTACTTTGAAGATAAACTAGGGTTAATATAATAGCAAACATTGTATTATAGTGTAGTAGAGATTTGTAGTAAAAATTTTACATGGAGCAACGCGATATAGAAAAATAAGTTTGTTTTGGTAAAACTAAGAATACACTGAGTGAGTGAGGGGAACTCTTTTTTTCGCGGAAAAGGGATAATTTGGTCCTTTTTAAGGGTAATTTTTCAGTTTTAATTTATTTTGGACGAAAACGGTACCCTTTTATTGTATTGATGTTCAGGAAACCTGCAGTTCAAATTTCGTGAAAATCGGTTCACCGCCTCCCGCAATATGTATATAGATATACTGAAAGAACGTAAGAAATTGAATGAATTACGGCTGATTTGGCCAAAAATAAACCAAGTTTGATGAAATTTTAGGCGAAAATAAGCTATATAACCAGAAAATAGCCTGCCAAATTTTAGCAGGAAATATCCAACAGTTTGGCCGCAATTCCAGTTTCAGTCCAAATTCTACTAAACGTTGCTCATGCAAAGCCATTGGCGTCACATGCAGCAATTTTTGCCACAATGGAAGGAAAACTGTGATAAAATACAGATAATATTGTTAACGAAGCTGTGGTTGATGAAGAGCCTGAAAAATTAAAAATTAGTCCTGAAATTTAAGATATTGAAGAATTCGACAACTACTAGAAAAAGAAAATATGAATAAAATAAAATAATAATCAATATATGTAAAAAGTTTTAAAACAAATCAAGTGAATTTTCGAAAAAAATTATGTCTTACCTTCGAGATTTTTTTTATCTAAATATTTAAAATCTGCTCACAATCACTTTTTATTATTAATATTGAAATTTTTATAATGAATAATTATTACACGTGTACCTGTGCTCGTATACGTATAATACCGAAAATGACGGGAAATCGCCGCGCGTATGTATATAACAAAAATGACAAACTATCAGCTAAATTAAAAAAAAGTTGTTTTTTAGTTACATCACGTGAAAGTACACAAGAATACCTTAATTCTTGTAAAAAAAATGTCTCTCGACCATTTGGACAAATTGGGGAACGTTTTGAAAATTTTGTGGAATTTGGACTAAAAATGGAATTTCGGCCAAACCATTGGATATTTTTTGATAAAATCTGGCAGGCTATTTCTTGGTTATATAAGTTACTTTCGTCTAAATCTAAATTTCATCAAATTTGGTTTAATTTTGGCCAAGTTAGCCGTAATTCAATTTTTTACGTTTTTTCAGTATATTTATATACAATTCGAACTAAACGTTCCTTGAACATCTAGAATAAGAGGGTACCATTCTTAACTAGCATTTTAAAGGGTCCAAAATATATTAAAACTGAAAAACCCCCCTTAAAAATTATCAATTTACCCCTTTTGGGCTATTTTTACTGTACTATAGCACAAATTTGATTTATGTAGTCCTTCTTTAATGTCTATTATCTGTTATGGCGATTCAATAAAATCATAAATAGATATTTATTGATTTTCATGCTCAAAATGAAAACCATCTTTTTTAATACAAATTTGAACTCTTCCTCGCATCTCGATAGTATAATTCAGAAAGATAGTAAGTGATACGCTTAATATGTTGGCAGATTGCATATTTTTGATCAGAAAATTTCTATATAGTTCTTTGACAAATAATATACTATGGTGTGCCATCTTTCGCTGGTTTCGACAAATTAAGAATAACTTGTAAAAATTCGACGATAGATGCTACCACGCTCTAATTTCCTATCCAAATTTCCACGAAACTTAAGCTTTCCGCGTACAGATGGCCCTCATGGAAAATATAACAATTTGTTGAATAGATATATATATATATATCATAAAAATATTAAATGTAAACTATTATTATAATTAGTGCATAAAAATTGGCGATAAAAGTTGGTACTGTACGACAGCCGATTGTTGAACTGTCAGTTTAAGTCATATCCTCTTGCTTTTGTGAGTTAAAATGGTTATAAATGTCACTCAAGTTCCTTCAAACTTCCTTTTCGATCAAGAAATTAAGTTGAAAACTTTGCCAAGTGATTAATTTAGTTTGAAAGACACGTGGTTGCTGCTTGGTTTGGTACCGGATCAAAAACTAGGTTTCACATATTTTCACTTAATATTATCGATCATTTTCGTTGAAATTTCGGTTAATTCGGATTTAATTAGCGAGCTGGGTAAGTTTTAATTTCTCAGATTTATTATAGACACGTTAGAGGTTAATTTTGACATTTGAGGCTCATTTTGTAAATTTAATTATAGACGATTTGATATGGCTAGATTTCGATTTGGTACGCCTACATTTTGAGCACAGTTAGAACTTGCCAACTGTTCTATTTTTCACTATTTTGGATTAGGACTTTTGGATCATTCTGCGATTCTTTGGTACACGAATTTTAGTATTCGAATTTGCCCTGATTTACAATTTATAATTAAGGAAACCTTATTTAATTATAATTAATTGTGAAGAATCCTACAACCAGCAAGGACTTCGATCAACAAGAGAAACCTTCACGTCTGGAGCGCCTGGAAAATCTCCAATTTTGTAAAAGCTAAGTAATTCCAATATATTATTTTTCTTGTATAATTGTTTAAATTACTAATTCTTTTCCTAGCGTTAGCTGAAGAAAATCCTAGACCTTAATATTTATTTATGATTTTTTATCTTGAAATTTCCTTTGTTTGTACTGTACTTTGGATATTGTTATAATAAAATGTATTTGTTTTTATTTGTTCGTTTTATTGTTTTACTCTTGCTATAGGGATTCATAATATTTTGGACCTCGTTTTCTTGACCTGATTTTAGGTCGTAATACCTGATATTTTAGCTGAAATGATCCTGGATGTAAGACAAGTTACTGGCCAAAATGATACCTACTACCAGATTACTGTAAGATTATTTGAAATATTCAATTTCCTTATCGATGGATAGGGCGGATGAATATGAACCAATGTAGTATGTCAGATCTCCACACTTGACCGCACTATTTATGGTTTTATTATTTCATTGTATTTAATTGACTTAGCAGAAATAATTCCATTTCCTTTCGTGAAATAAACCTTTTGATAATTTTATCACATAAATTTTAGGTTTGATACATTGTTTAAAAGAGCAATAACAAGGAAGTTCATAAAGATATTTGCACATATATTGATGGCATATTTTTTATATTTGATGAAGTACGTTATTACAGCAGTACATTTTGAAATTTTCACAGTCATCAATATTTTCTGCACATGTGGATTTTATTAAGTGTTTTAAATCGGTAGAATAAATAATTAAATTTATAGAAATAAGTAAAAGTATTTTTTTTCAATAGTGTACTATAATTACTGCTTTTTTGTTTTGTTTTGTTAGTTGCATTCCAGACTGCACACCAATTAATATGTAGTGTTATATATAAATAAAATCAGAGACTTATCCGATCGATGTTTTGACTCAACGTTTAAAATGTCAACAAAAATGCGTTGTTATAAATGGCAATGTCTCGTGCTAAAGTAGAGTTAATTTAGCTAAGATACGAAGTTTGATAAAATAAACAGCCTGCTTTATTATTCATTTTCCGTTAATTAGCTTTCTTAAATTAAATACTCAAAATTCATTTACTGCTTCTGTTATTTATCAGTTTTCTAATAGACGTTTAATAAACTTGTTCCTTAATTAACCAATTCCTTTTTTTATGTAATGGTAATAAACTATCTCTAAGGTATGTTAAAAATTCCAGACCACCTTTTAATTATCAAATCAAGAAGACGTTGTTGTTATTTATTCCTCCCAGGCCCACCCGATCGTATATTAACACTATACGAACGCCCTGCCCACTATTTTGTTTTATTGCCTGTAGAATGAATTTCCGAATTATTTAAATGCTCATAAATATATTATGTAATAGCAACTTGGGCACGCAAATCACGTATCTAAAATTGCAATATGTACCGGGTACCTGCGCCAAAAAGTATTTTTAGCAAATTAACAGACTATTAACAGTATTTTGATCGATAAATCGAAATTAGATAGTCTTTATACAGGCAAATCTAAGTTGCCTAGACTTATAGTCGTGCCAATGATTCTCTTTACCCCAAAATTCTTGCGGAGCATATGTATTTTTAAAATGCATATGACATAAATTCAAGATTTCGAAAGTTAATTTAAAATGGCTTCTTTATTGTATTTAAAATCCAAAAATTATGACCCTCGCGTATACACATTAAATATATTCCCTTCGAACTGATTTATAATTGACTAAAAATATGTAAGTTCATAAAAATTAAGGGTTTTTATCATATGTATAGTTATTTATGAAAACACTGATATACTAATATATAAAAATATTTAAAAAACGATGTTAAACAAAATTGGCGCAGCCGGTAGAACCTGTAAACACCTAAAAAAAAACACAACTGGTTGTGCAACGATCAGTGGGAATGTGGACAATCCATCCTCCTACATCCCATCTGATGGACTTTAGTTTGAAATTCAATTTCTGTTGCATTTGTCGCACTGTCGGGGAAAGAGATGTTGGGTTTCTACTCTGAAGGCGGCTCTTACAGCGCAAGAAAGGAGATTTATACTTACTATCAATTGCTACCATCTACCTTCGCCGGATTTGCTGCTCTTGGACACTTCACTGTACTTACAAATTCTTTGGTCCACTAAGTTTTTTGTTGTGCATTCGCTTGAACGTATTATTTAGCATATTCTTTCCTTTCCTTTTTTTCATAGAATGCCATAAATAACTTTCAGACAGTATTATTTAGCATTTGAAAAGTCCCTATAAGCGAATTTGAAATGTTATTCACCAGAACTGATGCAGTTGAAAGTCTCCACTGCGTAAAGGGTGGGTTTAAGGATCCAAAAATTTGATTGTTACATATGATGCTCCTGCTATAAAGTGTACTGGCGACATGAATGTAAAGGTTTTTGACCCACGAGTCACCTTAGAACTGATATTGGGTAAGCAAGACCCACGATCTCTATTTTTTTTGTAAAAATTTGGAAAATAAAAGATTTTGACGTTCAAAGAAATCCTCAAAATAACCCCATCGTTCAAACAAAGACACCGACACTTGCAATGTTTGTTTGTTAGTTTCTTTAGGTCAAATCTTTTAATCAAAATTTAGATTAGTTCTAATTAAGCTAGAGCTTTGAAATGTGTATAAGTCCGGTGACAATACACTTTGACATTTTCATATAAGAAAAAAACATGATGGCGGACGACTTTACCGTTTATGATCCGATTCGACTCAAAATCGATATCTGGGGTTTTCGAGATCGCCAATTATGAATTTTTAGTCAAAATTTAGACATTCAAAATTGCGGCGCCAATATGGCTGACAACTTTTGTCATTTAGGTCTATATCGATCAAAATTGGTATCTGGGGGTTTTCGGGGTCGCGAATTACGAATTTCTAGTCAAAAATTTAGTTCAAGATGGTGGATGACTTTACCGTTTATCCGATTCGTCTCAAAATCGATATCTGGGAGTACAGCATATCAAAAGATTATTTATGATATAAAAGCTTGTCGCGAGCAATCTCCTTCACGTAGGAAAATCTCTCGACAAGCTTTTATATCATAAAAAAGTTATATTATGTAACAAAATGATAGGTTTGGTTTACTTCAAAGTTTATGTTCTACTTTTTAGAGCATTTAAATAAAAGTTTTTTTTAAATAAAATATTTTTTATAGGTTTCTTAAATTTCAACTTTTTCATTATAGGGGAAATTGCCATATGCAATTACACTATATATCTTACTAAGGTAAAATAATCTTCAGTCATATATTTACCCGATAATAAATTTCTCGTTTATCGCTTATCTAAAAGTATTCGATTTCATTCTACCTTCTTATAGTTTATATTGAATTCTAAATTTGTATTTCTTTATTTATTTAAATTCAACTATCAGATACTTTTATCACCTGCCATCATAGTCAATTTATACATTACACTAAACTCTAGTTATAATTTTATTCAGAGTAAGCTTGACCCTAATTATTCAAACAAATATATTTTAAAAAACTCAAATACGCAAAATGAAATATATAAAGCTAAAATAGCAATTTTTGATTTCCCGATACGTAGAAAACAATTTCAAGGAAGCATCCCTCTCATTTATCACTTCGCAAACAAAAGGCATACAAGTTAAAAAGCGTTTAAGATACCTCCAAACTTAATTTGATATTTTTTCCTCACAGTAAGGAGTGACGATGTGTGTTTAGTTATATTGTGGAATGTTAGATAATTAATCACCGTCTTGTTGGCTGGTCTGGAACTACAGGGGGCTAAAGTAGACCCACTCCCAACACTTAAGCGAAGAAAATCGCCAAGATATTAATTTTAGGTAATCACAATCGACCATTATTCCATCATGCTCTTAATTTCAACGATTATATTTTATTTAAAGTAAATAAAGTCTGTACATTGGATATTAAAAAGATGGAAAATTGTGCATTACACAATTGTAATTACTACACAAATAAATCAAATATATTAATTATAATAAACAATTTAAAAAATCTATCATAGAACGACGTGTGTATTCTCTTCCTTTAAATAATAAATGTACCTAAGTTCAGTATACAGAATGAACCATATATTATGTGCAATATAATATTAAATGTATTTGGTAAAATTTAGATTTTTTTAGATATATAATTTAAGGAAGTTTAAAAAGAGGAAATTATAATTAAGTAATAGTATCAAAGCAAAGTGAGCAAATAATTCATGTGCATTCTTTCAAAGCCACATTTTCCTTTTATTATTCTTATTAGTTAATAAAATTTCTTGGCACTCTGAGGTAGAATAACTTTAAAACGGTACAAAAGATGAGGGAGATAAAGTTTTGTAAATTAAAACCAAATACTGATCTCTATCGATAGCCATTGTAATTCAGCCCTCATACATTATATTGGTGTATATTTACTGCATCCAAGTATTATTCTCATAAATTTGTTCAACTTTACTGGCGCCCATATAAAAAATCTGTAATCGGCAACTTGTCTAGATAACTGTATTGAGTACCCTCCTGCTTTTAGCCGTCTAATTATTCTTTTTTTAACCGTAGGTGACGTCGACATATCTAAAATCGCATATTTAGTTTTCTGTGCA
The DNA here is from genome assembly GCA_963675555.1 of Leptura quadrifasciata. NCBI lineage: Eukaryota > Metazoa > Arthropoda > Insecta > Coleoptera > Cerambycidae > Leptura > Leptura quadrifasciata. The sequence goes on from OY776676.1 coordinate 68,801,915, forward strand.
TTTAACTTTAATTTATTAATGCATAACCATTTATATAACGCGTTAAGCTCGTTGTTCATTGTATTGGTTACTTCTACATGATAAGTTCCTCAGGCCGATAGTAAGGTGTCATCAGCGAATAAATTTATAAAAATATTCTTATTTATCATTTTGCTGAGACCATTTACAAAAAATATAAACAGCAAGGGCCTAAGGACACTACCCCCTGGAACCCCAATATCGCTCCTAATTTTTTCGGACTTTCTCCGTTCAGTTTATTTATAAGAAACCTGTTACTTACGTAGTTGCTTATCCAATTCAGTGTCGTGGCTTTAATCCTGTATAAACAAAGTCGTTCTCAATCTCAAAAGCACGCTGAAAATAAATAAAAACACTTAATATCATTTTTTCTTCGTTTGTATCTTTCCTCCACTTGGCACACAGAAATTGTAAAGCAGATTCTATAATCAGCTGGTCGAGACGGAGCTCCAAGTTTGAGTGCTGGAGTTATCATATTAGTTTTCAGTTCTGCAGGAATTACGCCCATAGTTAGGGATGTGTTAACTAGGTATAATAAAGGATAGCCCACCACATCAAAAATGTATTTCAATAATTTTATTGTTATATTTTCATCAGAAGTCGACTAGGTTTTAAAACCCATAAGTTTTATTACGATTTAAGTCAGGACAAGCAAACGAAGTCCCAGATCTTACGAATCCTTATAGTGAGAGCGAGCAATAAAAAGAAAAAGTAAAATAAATACAACTTATTATATATAACAATTATTATTATTATTAGCCGTTACTCGAGTCGGAGTATAAAAATGTTACAGTCGATAAAATGTGTACAATAAAAAACAAGTAAAAGGTGGTAGTCTATTGTAATTCCCATTCATCTACGGCGCACACGACTATGGCTATAGAGGCCAATTCGGGAGAGCACATGTCGACCGCAGTCAGGACAAACATAGACCTGGTTAGGTCTTGGATTCGGCCTTCTTGCAGCAACATTTCCTTGATAGCTGGCCACAACCCCTCGCCATTCGGTTCTGTCCGCTGCAAGTTGTTCCCATTGCTCGTCTGCAATACCGCAGGATTTTAGATTTTCATGGAGAGCGTCTTTGAACCTCTTTCGTTGACCGCCACGCGTTCTTCTACCGCTTAGCAATTCACCATAAAGTGTACATTTAGGAAGGCGGTTATCATGCATACGATGAACGTGACCTGCCCATCTTAGGCGTGCTCTTGAAATAAGCACCTCAATTGGAAGGCTGTTTGCTCTCCTGAGTACTTCCACGTTTGATATGTGATGGAACCAACGAATTTTCATCATACTTCTGAGGTGTCTTTGCTGAAAACGTTCTAATTCTTTTACATGACGACGGTAAGTGACCCAGCTTTCTCATCCATATAGCAGTGTTGGAATGACAACTGCTCTGTAGACAGCCATTTTCGTTGACAAAGCAAGGTCGTGGTTGTCAAATACTCTCTCTCTAAGTCCCCAGAGTGCTCTAGATGCAGCGTTAATCCTATTGCGAATCTCGCTGTCCATGTTTGCTTAACATGTCATTAACAACGTTGCCTAAGTAATTGAACTGATCCACCACTTCAAGAGAATTTCCGTTAAGTGTAATGTCTATTTGGTTCACTTGATGAGGAGTTGACATAATCTTAGTCTTTCCAATGTTGATTTTAAGTCCCAAGGAATCATAGCTCTGGGCATATACATCTAAAAGTTCTTGAAGCTCTTCCGGCGTAAAGGCTAAAAGTGCACAGTCATCCGCATACTGGAGATCACAAATGAATCGTGTGCGTGTCTTCCTGAAAGCTCTAAAGCGCCCTATGTTAAAGAGACCGCCATCAAAACGGTATCTGAGACCTATTCCTCTGACTGTCAGTTTGTTGTCAACAATAATTGTTAGAGCAGTGGTAAACAAACTACAGAGTAGGAGTGCCAGGACACATCCCTGCCTAACTCCAGTAAGAGTTTGGAAAGGTTCGGTTGCCTCATTATTATACATAACCTGGGCGTTGTTGTTTGTATGTAGACTGCGACATACTTCTACAAATTTTCTAGGGATACCTAAGCGGAACATAATTTTCCAGAGCACTTCCCTGTCCACCGAGTCAAACGCCTTGGTTAAATCAATGAAGGCAATGTGAATTTCTCCTTGATGTTCGAGTGCTTTTTCTTGAAGCTGTTTAAGTGTGAAGATTAAATCCGATGTGCCTCGGTTTGGTCTAAAGCCACTCTGTGTTTCAGGAAGTAACTTTTCCATAACAGGTGTTAGCCTATTTGCCATCGCTTTAGTGAGTATCTTCCCTCCAACAGCCAGGAGAGCTATACCCCTGTAATTTCCACAGTCCGCAGCGCTCCCTTTGTTTTTGAAGAGGTTGATTAAAAGTGTATCACGAAACTCCTGCGGAGCTTGACCACTTTCCCACACGACATCAAACAGTTTTTTGAGGTAGGGTATGAGCTCTGACGACACAGCTTTAAAGATCTCAGCTGGGAGTGAGTCGGCGCCGGGAGATTTGTTATTTTTTAGCTGCCCAATGGCGGTTAAGATCTCTTCCGTTGTTAGTGGTTTATCTAAGTCTTCGAAGGTGTCATACTGAGGGATAAGATTTATAATATCGTGATCGGCTTGACTTTGCTGGTTAAGAATGTTAGAGTAATATTCTTTCCATCGGGCTCTTATTTCCTGGTCTTCTTTGAGGAGATTTCCATTTAAATCTTTAATAGGGCACATATTTTTCCGACTGGGGCCGTACACTGCTTTTACTCCTTGAAAGAAATTCCTGTAGTAGTGTGAATCGGCGTACCTTTGAATTTCTCTGGCCTTGCTTGCCCACCACTCGTTCTTTATTCTTCTGATTTCGCGTTGCGTTTCATACTTAGATTGGGTAAAAGCTTCTGCTTTTGATGAGCCGTTGGGGTGGTTGATAGCGTTTTGGAAGGCAGTATGTTTGCGGTCAAGAAGTTCTTGTATAAAAGCTTCATTATCATTGAACCAGTCCTCCTGTTTTTTACTTGCTGCAGTGCCAAGAATTTCCTCACTCGCACTTTAAGGATGCAATGTACAATACAACAGACAAATTTGAAGGTAAAAATCTTACAATAAAATAAATATCAAGAATATAGCAAAGTCTAGGGTTTTTCAGTCATCACACGCAAAAAAATATTTAATTTAAGCAATTTTTACAAGAAGAATGACATACAATAGTCACTTAACTTTTACAAAATTGGGAGATTTTCCGGGCGCTCCAAACTTAAAGGTTGTTGATTTAAATCCGTACTAGTTGTAGAAATCCTCGCAATGATTAGATAGGGTTTTTTCTCAATCGTAAAGTGTAAATAATATACCAAAAATAGTGTACCAGACAATAGCAAATAATCCAAAAGTCCAAAATCCAAATAATCCAAAAATAGAACAATTGGCAAGTTCTAACTCAAAATCTAGCCGTACCTAAATCGAAATCTGGCCTTACCAAAATCGTCTATAATTAATGTTACAAAATTAGTCTAAAGATTAACCTCTAATGTAAGCACGTGTCTATAACAAATCAAAAAAGTTACTTACCCAGAATACTACTTCTGGACGAACTCGCTAATAAAATCCGAATAAATCGAAATTTCAATTAAAACAATTCAAAATATTAATTGAAAATATGTGTGAAATCTAGTTTTTGATCCGGTACCAAACCGAGTAGCAACCAAGTGCTTTTTAAACTGAAAGCTTTCGGCTCAATTTCTTGATTTAAAAAGGAAGTTTGACGGTTCTTGGCTGATATTTATAACCACACAAAACTGACAATTTGGCTGTCAGAGTACCAACTTGGAATGTTAAAAACTAAATCGATTATTAAGAACTTTTTCGATCATTACACTAGCATTTTGTAGACAATTTCTATACGCTAATTATAATACTAGTTTATATTTTAAATTTTCTATGATATATTCAGTTATTTTATAACTTGGTAAAATTAATTCTACCTAGTGAGCCATCTGTAGGCGAGAAGCTTAAAAGTGATAATTGGATAGCAAATTAGATCATGGTGACATCTATCGCTAAATGTGTAATTTATTACTATAGATGAGCGAATTGGTATACTATTATTAATTTGCGGAAACCAGCGAAAGATGGCACGTCACAGTTTATGAAGTTTGTTCAAGAAAACTGCATAAATTTCCAGCAACTCTATCATTTTGAATCTGGATAATATCATTCATATTGTCATTTCCACTTTCGATACTGTCTGCTATGTCTTTTAAACTCTCTGCATAAATTAAAATTATCCACTAATCTACCGTTATCATTTCAATAGCTACTTTCTCCATGTTCGTTCTGCACCCCTTTGTATAAGTTACTAATTGCTCCAAAGATTTTCACATATTTTACTGTCCCCTTATTTCGGTGGATATTTTGTTTGTAACACTTGTTCTTTTCCTATTTTATTGTATTTGGAGAGAACAATTTTTTTTATAGGCTTTATCCCTTTCTTTCTGAGCTAACCGTACCTAATTATTTATCCAAGGGATATTATTTATGCGCATTTTTGTTGCAGGTGTAAATGTATTTGCATAGGCTGTCCGGATTCTATGATTTTCCCAATAGATCGTCTTGTAAGTTTTTCTATATTCTCTTTACTTACGTTCCGCGACCATTTAAACGTGGATGTTACATTTTTTTAAATACATTCAATTCAGCTCTACTTATTTTGTGATCTGTAGGATTTGTATAGGTCCATCCATTTTAGTGTGACGTACGAAGTCCCTAAAATTAAATCGCATAAACAATAATCCCATATTTCATACCACTTTGTATATATATGTGGAATATTTAAAGGTGTTTACTGACATGTGGTGAATTCTACATCTGTTTTCAAAATATCACATAATACGTAGAAGTATTTAGACATATTGTGTAAGTTTGCATTTCAATAAAATGTAGAGCTATAATTTCATAGTCCTAAATTTGACCTAAACTATGTGCGTTATAAGGTTCAATTTTATTACACTTTCCACCGCAGTATGTTCATGACTCCCGCTTTTAACTAGTTTTGACGTCACAACAAAACGGTTCATTGTTGCAATAAATAATTGTTTGTACAGATATGGCCAATTAGTGAACTTGACATGTCTGTAATACGTGTGTATTCTGTGATAATTTGCTTAAAGCCAGCAGCTTGAGAGATATTTATAACTTTTTCCCATTTGAAGAATTTTTGTTTAGATTAATGTTAGTTACTTGCAATTATCACTTCTTGTTTAGAAATTGATGCATCGTTAGTTTGAATTCAAAAAACTGCAGGGACTTGTTACAATCTACATTCGGTGACCAATATATGGCACCTATAATGAGTGTTTAGCTAATAATACTAATCTGTACAAGCGTAGACCAATAATCTTTTTCTGATATACAGTAGTAGCACTGACATCATTTTTGTATGTAATTACTCTACCGATTTATAACCACTTATTTGTATTTCATTTTCCTGTATTTCCTTTGTTTATCTGTGTTTCATTTATACCGCTAGTGGACAGTCTGTGTACATAAATCGTTGAAATCCATAAAAGTAACTTGTTATTAATCCTTGAACATTAATGGATAGACATACCTCCTTAGCATTATGATAGGTGCGATGTACCCTAGATTTAGCATTTTTGTGTGCTCTAATATATCACATGCAATTTATGTCAATGGCTATGGTTGAACTGCATATTTAATGTTTTTAACACATCATGAAAATGATACCATTGCACAAGGAACATACGATATTGTTATTTCGACAGTGTATCGCTTTGTGTCCAAATTTCCAACATTTATAGCATCTCCTTCAATACATTCACTTACGAAATAACGTTAAAATCTACATCACATCCAATGACCGCAAAATATATATGATCATTACTTATATCTACATATAGTCTAGTATACTTTAACTTGGCGTGTGTATGTATGAGTTAATATTTCCTTACGATTTCATTTTCTCTTGTACACAAAGATCAAGATCCAGAAATATTGTCCACGTAGACAATGTTTCTGGACTATTGCTTTAACTTTGTGTACAATATGGGAGAAAATGAAATCGTACGGAAATATTAACTCATACATACACACGCCAAGTTAAAGTATACTAGACTATAATAATAACATTACTGTATTTCGCCACATCTGTACCACACACGAGAGATATATAAATTCCCTTCAGCATCCCTTTTTTAAAATTATAAGGAACACGTGCTTACTGTGATTATAATAAATAATATTAAAGTGATACAGATAACATCGCTTTTCAGTACTGTTGACACTGTTTTAAGAAACGGATCCTTCCGTGTAGTGACACGAAGATGAAATGATAAGAAATAAACATTTACCTGCATGGCTGTAATCAGTAGCAGTGGCCGAGAGTGTTAAATTACAGTTTGTAATTATAACGATGTTCCGGGAAAAAAGGATCATATTCGTGTCGCATGCTAAAAATGTGTAAATGTTCTTCTCCTCCATAATAGGGTAGAGAGGTAGTATAAAAAGCTCAATCTTGACTAAATAGGTACTGTTCCATGCCGCCTCTACTTAACGTTTGTTCTTTACTTTTGCATCATTCTTAGATATTCATTATTTATCATCGCTTTTTCTCGGTTATGATTAATTGGAGGAGAACTTAGCACAATAAACATTCAGACACAGAGGAAAAAACTTATCCTAATTTTGCAATTTGGGGCCTTGCTTGCACCCTTCCTGTCATAATATGCAATTTTAATATATACACGATACAGATATACTTTTGTCTATCTCTATAGATCACCAAGCAGTTATATTAAAACAGACAAAGTAAAACCTACACTTTTATTTATTAACAAGAGGTAAATGGATCGTAAAATAAACAAGTCCTTAATTTGACCAAGTTTTCCAAAATTTAGCATGCATAAATAAATTCAGCATAATTTTATTTTTATAACAGAACTATTTTAGAGGTAGGAGGTTTTAGAATATTGAAAGATTTTAGATAAACCCTTTTATGAAGGATGTTTCCGAATAAGGCCTAAACCTATATTTTAATTTTTGAACAAAAAATCACTCTATAAAAAATCTCAAAAATATGAATTATACCTAAGAATAAACTACCTTTATAATTAATTTTTAAGGAAAATGTCATTTGAAATAGTTGCTTTTAATTACTTCGTTAATTATAAGCCAAAATTTATATTAACTGTTGTCTGAATCGTTCTCTTTTTCGATGGCTCATTTCCTCTATTTCCCATATATAAGGAATCACAATCAAAATACCTATGAGGTTTTTGAAGTGTAAGTGCATTGTCATAATTACTGCTTGGTATGGTGGGACGTTTCCTGCAATCATCTGAGTGAATCGTTTCAAGAAAAGTAGCCTACTACTAATATTGATCGACAGATATTTAAAAAATTAATAAGAAAATACGCTATTGCTGAAGATATAGAAAAATAGAAAAATCTAAGACACACTAAAGAAAATCGACAATGATGATGATGTAGCGACATCGTTAGTTTCGAATTCAATAACAAAATCTGAAAATATTGTTGTGGAAAAGATCCTAGCAAATTAATAATAAAAAATCAGGAGCGGCTGGAACCTCCCCACCCGGTGGATCTCTGAAGCTGAGAAAAGCAATAAACTATCTCCAATTTTAAACATTTGAAATTAAATGCGACAGTGAAGCTATAAAGCTATACAGTTGTTAAATAGAAATGCACATGACACGTGACGTGATGAGTTTCGCTCTGATTATATATTATTGCGTCCTGTTTTAAAATTCATTTTTGGATATACACGGGATTAGAACATTCGACGCACAAACGGATTCCACCAATCTCATGATTTATTATTGCGTCCTGTTTTAAAATACATTTTTGAATGACCCGGGATTAGAGTATTCGACGCATAAGCGGATAACATTAATCTCATTATTTATTATTGTGTCCTGTTTTAAAATTCATTTTTGGTAGACCCGGAATTGAAGCATTCGACGCACAAACGTATCCAAACCCTCTCATTATTTATTATTGCGTCCTATTTTAAAATTCATTTTTGGTAGACCCTGGAGCACTTGCGTCACAAGCGGATCCCGCCTATCTCATTATTTATTATTGCGTCCTGTTTTAATGTTCATTTTTGGTGGACTCTCATTATTTCTTATTGCGTCCTGTTTTAAAATACATTTTGAATGACCCGACATTAGAGCACTCGACGAAAAAGCGGATCCCATCAATCTCCTTATTTATTATTGCGTCCGCTTTTAAAATTCATTTTTGGAGGACTCGGCATTAGGGAATTCGACGCATAAACGCTTGCCACCAGTCACATAAATTATTATTGCGTCCTGTATTAAAATTCATTTTTGGTGGACCAGAGAGAGCCTCTGCGGCATAAGCGTATCCCACCACCCTCATTATTTATTATTGCGTCCTGTTTTAAACTTAATTTTTAGTGGACCCTGGAGCATTCGCGTCACAAGCGGATAGCGCCTATCTCTTATTTATTATTGCCTAATGTTCTAATGTTCATTTTTGTTGGACCCGGGATTGGAGCACTCGACGCACAAACGGATCCCATAAATCTGATTATTTGTTATTGCGTCCTGTTTTAAAATTCATTTTTGGTGGACCCGTGATTAGAAAGTTCGGCTCACAAACTGATCTGACAACTCTCATTATTTATTATTGCGTCTTGTTTAAAATTCATTTTTGGTGGACCTGTGATTAGAACATTCGACGCACAAGCGGATCCCATCAGTCTCGTTATTTATTATTGCGTTCTGTTTTAATGTTCATTTTTGATGGACCAGGGATTAGAGTATTCGACACACAAACGGATTCCACCAATCTCATTATTTATTATTGCGTCCTGTTTTAAAATTCATTTTTGGTGACCCGGGATTAGAGCATTTCAAAGCGCAAATAGATCAAACCAATCTCATCATTTATTATTGCGTCCTGTTTTAAAATACATTTTTGAATGACCCGGCGTTAGAGCACTCGACGAACAAGCGGATCTCATCAATCTCATTATTTGTTATTGCGTCCTGTTTTCAAATTCATTTTTGGTGGACCCGGGATTAGAGCCTTCGCGACACAAGCGAATCCCACCGCTCTCATTTTTTATTATTACGTGCTCTTTTAAAATTCATTTTTGATGGACTCGAGAATAGAGCCTTCGACGCACAAACGGATATGACCTCTCTCATTATTTATTATTGCGTCCTGTTTTAAAACACATTTTTGAGTGACGCTGTCTTAGAGCACTCGATGCACAAACGGATCTCATAAACCTGATTATTTATTATTGCGTCCTGTTTTAAAATTTATTTTTGGTGGAACCGTGATCAGAACGATCGACTCACAAACTGATCTGACCACTCTCATTATTTATTATTGCGTCTTGTTTAAAATTCATTTTTGGTGGACCTGTGATTAGAACATTCGACGCACAAGCGGATCCCACCAGTCTCATTATTTATTACTGTGTCCTGTTTTGAAATTAATATTTGATAGACCCTGGAGCATTCGCGTCGCAAGCGGATCCCGCCTATCTCATTATTTATTATTGCGTCCTATTTTAATGGACCCGGGATTAGAGTATTCGACACACAAACGGATTCCACCAATCTCATTATTTATTATTGCGTCCTATTTTAAAATACATTTTTGAATGACCCGACATTAGAGCACTCGACGAACAAGCGGATCCCATCAATCTCCTTATTTATTATTGCGTCCGCTTTTAAAATTCAGTTTAGGTGGACCCGGCGTTAGGGAATTCGACGCATAAACGCTTGCCAGCAGTCACATAAATTATTATTGCGTCCTGTATTAAAATTCTTTTTGGTGGACCAGAGATTAGAGCCTCTGCGGCATAAGCGTATCCCACCACCCTCAATATTTATTATTGCGTCCTGCTTTAAAATTAATTTTTAGTGGACCCTGGAGCATTCGCGTCACAAGCGGATAGCGCCTATCTCTTATTTATTATTGCCTAATGTTCTAATGTTCATTTTTGTTGGACCCGGGATTGGAGTACTCGACGCACAAACGGATCCCATAAATCTGATTATTTGTTATTGCGTCCTGTTTTAAAATTCATTTTTGGTGGACCCGTGATTAGAAAGTTCGGCTCACAAACTGATCTGACAACTCTCATTATTTATTATTGCGTCTTGTTTAAAATTCATTTTTGGTGGACCTGTGATTAGAACATTCGACGCACAAGCGGATCCCATCAGTCTCGTTATTTATTATTGCGTTCTGTTTTAATGTTCATTTTTGATGGACCAGGGATTAGAGTATTCGACACACAAACGGATTCCACCAATCTCATTATTTATTATTGCGTCCTGTTTTAAAATTCATTTTTGGTGGACCCGGGATTAGAGCCGTCGCGGCACAAGCTGATCCTGTCACTCTCATTATTTCTTATTGCGTCCTGTTTTAAAATCCATTTTTGATGACCCGGGATTAGAGCATTCCAAGCGCAAATGGATCAAACCAATCTCATTATTTATCATTGCGTCCTGTTCTGAAATACATTTTTGAATGACCCGACTTTAGAGCGCTCGACTAACAAGCGGATCCCATCAATCTCCTTATTTATTATTGCGTCCCCTTTTAAAATTCAGTTTAGGTGGACCCGGCGTTAGGGAATTCGACGCATAAACGCTTGCCAGCAGTCACATAAATTATTATTGCGTCCTGTATTAAAATTCTTTTTGGTGGACCAGAGATTAGAGCCTCTGCGGCATAAGCGTATCCCACCACCCTCAATATTTATTATTGCGTCCTGCTTTAAAATTAATTTTTAGTGGACCCTGGAGCATTCGCGTCACAAGCGGATAGCGCCTATCTCTTATTTATTATTGCCTAATGTTCTAATGTTCATTTTTGTTGGACCCGGAATTGGAGCACTCGACGCACAAACGGATCCCATAAATCTGATTATTTGTTATTGCGTCCTGTTTTAAAATTCATTTTTGGTGGACCCGTGATTAGAAAGTTCGGCTCACAAACTGATCTGACAACTCTCATTATTTATTATTGCGTCTTGTTTAAAATTCATTTTTGGTGGACCTGTGATTAGAACATTCGACGCACAAGCGGATCCCATCAGTCTCGTTATTTATTATTGCGTTCTGTTTTAATGTTCATTTTTGATGGACCAGGGATTAGAGTATTCGACACACAAACGGATTCCACCAATCTCATTATTTATTATTGCGTCCTGTTTTAAAATTCAATTTTTGGTGACCCGGGATTAGAGCATTTCAAAGCGCAAATAGATCAAACCAATCTCATCATTTATTATTGCGTCCTGTTTTAAAATACATTTTTGAATGACCCGGCGTTAGAGCACTCGACGAACAAGCGGATCTCATCAATCTCATTATTTGTTATTGCGTCCTGTTTTCAAATTCATTTTTGGTGGACCCGGGATTAGAGCCTTCGCGACACAAGCGAATCCCACTGCTCTCATTTTTTATTATTACGTGCTCTTTTAAAATTCATTTTTGATGGACTCGAGAATAGAGCCTTCGACGCACAAACGGATATGACCTCTCTCATTATTTATTATTGCGTCCTGTTTTAAAACACATTTTTGAGTGACGCTGTCTTAGAGCACTCGATGCACAAACGGATCTCATAAACCTGATTATTTATTATTGCGTCCTGTTTTAAAATTTATTTTTGGTGGACCCGTGATTTCGACTCACAAACTGATCTGACCACTCTCATTATTTATTATTGCGTCTTGTTTAAAATTCATTTTTGGTGGACCTGTGATTAGAACATTCGACGCACAAGCGGATCCCACCAGTCTCATTATTTATTACTGTGTCCTGTTTTGAAATTAATATTTGATAGACCCTGGAGCATTCGCGTCGCAAGCGGATCCCGCCTATCTCATTATTTATTATTGCGTCCTATTTTAATGGACCCGGGATTAGAGTATTCGACACACAAACGGATTCCACCAATCTCATTATTTATTATTGCGTCCTATTTTAAAATTCATTTTTGATGGACCCGGGATTAGAGCCGTCGCGGCACAAGCGGATCCCATCAATCTCATTATTTATTATTGCGTCCTGTTTTAAAATACATTTTTGAATGACCCGACATTAGAGCACTCGACGAACAAGCGGATCCCATCAATCTCCTTATTTATTATTGCGTCCGCTTTTAAAATTCATTTTTGGTGGACCCGGCATTAGGGAATTCGACGCATAAACGCTTGCCATTAGTCACATAAATTATTATTGCGTCCTCTTTTAAAATTAATATTTACTGGACCCTGGAGCATTCGCGTCACAAGCGGATAGCGCCTATCTCTTATTTATTATTGTGTAATGTTTTAATGTTCATTTTTGATGGACCCGGGATTGGAGCACTCGATGCACAAACGGATCCCACCAGTCTCATTAGTGTCCTGTTTTGAAATTAATTTTTGATGGACCCTGGAGCATTCGCGTCGCAAGCGGATCCCGCCTATCTCATTATTTATTATTGCGTCCTGTTTTAATGTTCATTTTTGATGGACCCAGGCTTAGAGTATTCGACACACACACGGATTCCACCAATCTCATTATTTATTATTGCGTCCTATTTTAAAATTCATTTTTGGTGGACCCGGGATTAGAGCCGTCGCGGCACAAGCTGATCCTGTCACTCTCATTATTTCTTATTGCGTCCTGTTTTAAAATCCATTTTTGGTGACCCGGGATTAGAGCATTCCAAGCGCAAATGGATTAAACCAATCTCATTATTTATCATTGCGTCCTGTTCTGAAATACATTTTTGAATGACCCGACTTTAGAGCGCTCGACTAACAAGCGGATCCCATCAATCTCCTTATTTATTATTGCGTCCCCTTTTAAAATTCAGTTTAGGTGGACCCGGCGTTAGGGAATTCGACGCATAAACGCTTGCCAGCAGTCACATAAATTATTATTGCGTCCTGTATTAAAATTCTTTTTGGTGGACCAGAGATTAGAGCCTCTGCGGCATAAGCGTATCCCACCACCCTCAATATTTATTATTGCGTCCTGCTTTAAAATTAATTTTTAGTGGACCCTGGAGCATTCGCGTCACAAGCGGATAGCGCCTATCTCTTATTTATTATTGCCTAATGTTCTAATGTTCATTTTTGTTGGACCCGGGATTGGAGCACTCGACGCACAAACGGATCCCATAAATCTGATTATTTGTTATTGCGTCCTGTTTTAAAATTCATTTTTGGTGGACCCGTGATTAGAAAGTTCGGCTCACAAACTGATCTGACAACTCTCATTATTTATTATTGCGTCTTGTTTAAAATTCATTTTTGGTGGACCTGTGATTAGAACATTCGACGCACAAGCGGATCCCATCAGTCTCGTTATTTATTATTGCGTCCTGTTTTAATGTTCATTTTTGATGGACCAGGGATTAGAGTATTCGACACACAAACGGATTCCACCAATCTCATTATTTATTATTGCGTCCTATTTTAAAATTCACTTTTGGTGGACCCGGGATTAGAGCCGTCGCGGCACTCTCATTATTTCTTATTGCGTCCTGTTTTAAAATTCATTTTTGGTGGACCCGTGATTAGAACGTTCGACTCACAAACTGATCTGACCACTCTCATTATTTATCATTGCGTCTTGTTTAAAATTCATTTTGGTGGACCTGTGATTAGAACATTCGACGCACAAGCGGATCCCATCAGTCTCATTATTTATTAATGCGTCCTGTTTTAATGTTCATTTTTGATGGACCAGGGATTAGAGTATTCGACACACAAACAGATTCCACCAATCTCATTATTTATTATTGCGTCCTATTTCAAAAATTCATTTTTGGTGGACCCGGGATTAGAGCCGTCGCGGCACTCTCACTATTTCTTATTGCGTCCTGTTTTAAAATTCATTTTTGGTGACCCGGGGTTAGAGCATTCCAAGCGCAAATGGATCAAACCAATCTGATTATTTATTATTACGTCCTGTTTTAAAATTCATTTTTGGTGGACCCGTGATTAGAACGTTCGACTCACAAACTGATCTGACCACTCTCATTATTTATTATTGCGTCTTGTTTAAAATTAATTTTTGGTGGACCTGTGATTAGAACATTCGACGCACAAGCGGATCCCATCAGTCTCATTATTTATTATTGCGTCCTGTTTTAATGTTCATTTTTGATGGACCAGGGATTAGAGTATTCGACACACAAACAGATTCCACCAATCTCATTATTTATTATTGCGTCCTATTTCAAAAATTCATTTTTGGTGGACCCGGGATTAGAGCCGTCGCGGCACTCTCACTATTTCTTATTGCGTCCTGTTTTAAAATTCATTTTTGGTGACCCGGGGTTAGAGCATTCCAAGCGCAAATGGATCAAACCAATCTGATTATTTATTATTACGTCCTGTTTTAAAATTCATTTTTGGTGGACCCGTGATTAGAACGTTCGACTCACAAACTGATCTGACCACTCTCATTATTTATTATTGCGCCTTGTTTAAAATTAATTTTTGGTGGACCTGTGATTAGAACATTCGACGCACAAGCGGATCCCACCAATCTCATTATTTATTATTGCGTCCTATTCTAAATTCACTTTTGGTGGACCCGGGATTAGAGCCGTTGCGGCACTCTCATTATTTCTTATTGCGTCCTGTTTTAAAATTCATTTTTGATGACCCGGGATTAGAGCATTTCAAAGCGCAAATAGATCAAACCAATCTCATTATTTATTATTGCGTCCTGTTTTAATATTCATTTTTGGTGGACCCGGGATTAGAGCCTTCGCGACACAAGCGAATTTAACCGCTCTCATTTTTTATTATTACGTGCTCTTTTAAAATTTATTTTTGGTGGACTCGAGAATAGAGCCTTCGACGCACAAACGGATATGACCACTCTCATTATTTATTATTGCGTCCTGTTTTAAAATACATTTTTGAATGACGCTGTATTAGAGCACTAGACGCACAAACGGATCCCATAAATCTGATTATTTATTATTGCGTCCTGTTTTAAAATTCATTTTTTGTGGACCCGGAATTAGAGCATTCGACGCACAAACGGTCTCCACCAATCTCATTATTTATTATTGCGTCCTATTTTAAAATTCGTTTTTGGTGGACCCGGGATTAGAGCCGTCGCGGCACAAGCGGGTCCTGTCACTCTCATTATTTCTTATTGCGTACTGTCTTAAAATTCATTTTTGGTGGACCCGTGATTAGAACGTTCGACTCACAAACTGATCTGACCACTCCCATGATTTATTATTGCGTCTTGTTTAAAATTCATTTTTGGTGGACCTGTGATTAGAGCATTCGACGCACAAGCGGATCCCACCAGTCTCATTATTTATTACTGTTTCCTGTTTTGAAATTAATTTTTGATGGACCCTGGAGCATTCGCGTCGCAAGCGGATCCCGCCTATCTCATTATTTATTATTGCGTCCTGTTTTAGAATACATTTTTAAATGACCCGACATTATAGCACTCGACGAATAAGCGGAGCCCATCAATCTCCTTATTTATTATTGCGTCCGCTTTTAAAATTCATTTTTGGTGGACCCGGCATTAGGGAATTCGACGCATAAACGCTTGCCACCAGTCACATAAATTATTATTGCGTCCTGTATTAAAATTCTTTTTGGTGGACCAGAGATTAGAGCCTCTGCGGCATAAGCGTATCCCTCCACCCTCATTATTTATTATTGCGTCCTGCTTTAAAATTAATTTTTAGTGGACCCTGGAGCATTCGCGTCACAAGCGGATAGCGCCTATCTCTTATTTATTATTGCCTAATGTTCTAATGTTCATTTTTGTTGGACCCGGGATTGGAGCACTCGACGCACAAACGGATCCCATAAATCTGATTATTTGTTATTGCGTCCTGTTTTAAAATTCATTTTTGGTGGACCCGTGATTAGAAAGTTCGGCTCACAAACTGATCTGACAACTCTCATTATTTATTATTGCGTCTTGTTTAAAATTCATTTTTGGTGGACCTGTGATTAGAACATTCGACGCACAAGCGGATCCCATCAGTCTCGTTATTTATTATTGCGTTCTGTTTTAATGTTCATTTTTGATGGACCAGGGATTAGAGTATTCGACACACAAACGGATTCCACCAATCTCATTATTTATTATTGCGTCCTATTTTAAAATTCACTTTTGGTGGACCCGGGATTAGAGCCGTCGCGGCACTCTCATTATTTCTTATTGCGTCCTGTTTTAAAATACATTTTTGAATGACCCGGCGTTAGAGCACTCGACGAACAAGCGGATCTCATCAATCTTCTTATTTATTATTGCGTCCGCTTTTAAAATTCATTTTTGGTGGACCCGGCATTAGGGAATTCGACGCATAAACGCTTGCCACCAGTCACATAAATTATTATTGCGTCCTCTTTTAAAATTAATATTTAGTGGACCCTGGAGCATTCGCGTCACAAGCGGATAGCGCCTATCTCTTATTTATTATTGCGTAATGTTTTAATGTTCATTTTTGATGGACCCGGGATTGGAGCACTCGATGCACAAACGGATCCCACCAGTCTCATTAGTGTCCTGTTTTGAAATTAATTTTTGATGGACCCTGGAGCATTCGCGTCGCAAGCGGATCCCGCCTATCTCATTATTTATTATTGCGTCCTATTTTAAGGTTCATTTTTGATGGACCCCGGATTAGAGTATTCGACACACAAACGGATTCCACCAATCTCATTATTTATTATTGCGTCCTATTTTAAAATTCATTTTTGGTGGACCCGGGATTAGAGCCGTCGCGGCACAAGCGGATCCCATCAATCTCATTATTTATTATTGCGTCCTGTTTTAAAATACATTTTTGAATGACCCGACATTAAAGCACTCGACGAACAAGCGGATCCCATCAATCTCCTTATTTATTATTGCGTCCGCTTTTAAAATTCATTTTTGGTGGATTCGGCATTAGGGAATTCGACGCATAAACGCTTGCCACCAGTCACATAAATTATTATTGCGTCCTCTTTTAAAATTAATGTTTAGTGGACCCTGGAGCATTCGCGTCACAAGCGGATAGCGCCTATCTCTTATTTATTATTGCGTAATGTTTTAATGTTCATTTTTGATGGATCCGGGATTGGATCACTGGACGCACAAACGGATCCCATAAAAATTAAGATTATTTATTATTGCGTCCTGTTTTAAAATTCATTTTTGGTGGACCCGTGATTAGAACGTTCGACTCACAAACTGATCTGACCACTCTCATTATTTATTATTGCGTCTTGCTTAAAATTCATTTTTGGCGGACCTGTGATTAGAACATTCGACGCACAAGCGGATGCTCCCAGTCTCATTATTTATTACTGTGTCCTGTTTTGAAATTAATTTTTGATGGACCCTGGAGCATTCCCGTCACAAGCGGATCCCGCCTATCTCATTATTTATTATCGCGTCCTGTTTTAATGTTCATTTTTGATGGTCCCAGGCTTAGAGTATTCGACACACAAACGGATTCCACCAATCTCATTATTTATTATTGCGTCCTATTTTAAAATTCATTTTTGGTGGACCCGGGATTAGAGCCGTCGCGGCACAAGCTGATCCTGTCACTCTCATTATTTCTTATTGCGTCCTGTTTTAAAATCCATTTTTGGTGACCCGGGATTAGAGCATTCCAAGCGCAAATGGATTAAACCAATCTCATTATTTATCATTGCGTCCTGTTCTGAAATACATTTTTGAATGACCCGACTTTAGAGCGCTCGACTAACAAGCGGATCCCATCAATCTCCTTATTTATTATTGCGTCCCCTTTTAAAATTCAGTTTAGGTGGACCCGGCGTTAGGGAATTCGACGCATAAACGCTTGCCAGCAGTCACATAAATTATTATTGCGTCCTGTATTAAAATTCTTTTTGGTGGACCAGAGATTAGAGCCTCTGCGGCATAAGCGTATCCCACCACCCTCAATATTTATTATTGCGTCCTGCTTTAAAATTAATTTTTAGTGGACCCTGGAGCATTCGCGTCACAAGCGGATAGCGCCTATCTCTTATTTATTATTGCCTAATGTTCTAATGTTCATTTTTGTTGGACCCGGGATTGGAGCACTCGACGCACAAACGGATCCCATAAATCTGATTATTTGTTATTGCGTCCTGTTTTAAAATTCATTTTTGGTGGACCCGTGATTAGAAAGTTCGGCTCACAAACTGATCTGACAACTCTCATTATTTATTATTGCGTCTTGTTTAAAATTCATTTTTGGTGGACCTGTGATTAGAACATTCGACGCACAAGCGGATCCCATCAGTCTCGTTATTTATTATTGCGTCCTGTTTTAATGTTCATTTTTGATGGACCAGGGATTAGAGTATTCGACACACAAACGGATTCCACCAATCTCATTATTTATTATTGCGTCCTATTTTAAAATTCACTTTTGGTGGACCCGGGATTAGAGCCGTCGCGGCACTCTCATTATTTCTTATTGCGTCCTGTTTTAAAATTCATTTTTGGTGGACCCGTGATTAGAACGTTCGACTCACAAACTGATCTGACCACTCTCATTATTTATCATTGCGTCTTGTTTAAAATTCATTTTGGTGGACCTGTGATTAGAACATTCGACGCACAAGCGGATCCCATCAGTCTCATTATTTATTAATGCGTCCTGTTTTAATGTTCATTTTTGATGGACCAGGGATTAGAGTATTCGACACACAAACAGATTCCACCAATCTCATTATTTATTATTGCGTCCTATTTCAAAAATTCATTTTTGGTGGACCCGGGATTAGAGCCGTCGCGGCACTCTCACTATTTCTTATTGCGTCCTGTTTTAAAATTCATTTTTGGTAACCCGGGGTTAGAGCATTCCAAGCGCAAATGGATCAAACCAATCTGATTATTTATTATTACGTCCTGTTTTAAAATTCATTTTTGGTGGACCCGTGATTAGAACGTTCGACTCACAAACTGATCTGACCACTCTCATTATTTATTATTGCGTCTTGTTTAAAATTAATTTTTGGTGGACCTGTGATTAGAACATTCGACGCACAAGCGGATCCCATCAGTCTCATTATTTATTATTGCGTCCTGTTTTAATGTTCATTTTTGATGGACCAGGGATTAGAGTATTCGACACACAAACAGATTCCACCAATCTCATTATTTATTATTGCGTCCTATTTCAAAAATTCATTTTTGGTGGACCCGGGATTAGAGCCGTCGCGGCACTCTCACTATTTCTTATTGCGTCCTGTTTTAAAATTCATTTTTGGTGACCCGGGGTTAGAGCATTCCAAGCGCAAATGGATCAAACCAATCTGATTATTTATTATTACGTCCTGTTTTAAAATTCATTTTTGGTGGACCCGTGATTAGAACGTTCGACTCACAAACTGATCTGACCACTCTCATTATTTATTATTGCGCCTTGTTTAAAATTAATTTTTGGTGGACCTGTGATTAGAACATTCGACGCACAAGCGGATCCCACCAATCTCATTATTTATTATTGCGTCCTATTCTAAATTCACTTTTGGTGGACCCGGGATTAGAGCCGTTGCGGCACTCTCATTATTTCTTATTGCGTCCTGTTTTAAAATTCATTTTTGATGACCCGGGATTAGAGCATTTCAAAGCGCAAATAGATCAAACCAATCTCATTATTTATTATTGCGTCCTGTTTTAATATTCATTTTTGGTGGACCCGGGATTAGAGCCTTCGCGACACAAGCGAATTTAACCGCTCTCATTTTTTATTATTACGTGCTCTTTTAAAATTTATTTTTGGTGGACTCGAGAATAGAGCCTTCGACGCACAAACGGATATGACCACTCTCATTATTTATTATTGCGTCCTGTTTTAAAATACATTTTTGAATGACGCTGTATTAGAGCACTAGACGCACAAACGGATCCCATAAATCTGATTATTTATTATTGCGTCCTGTTTTAAAATTCATTTTTTGTGGACCCGGAATTAGAGCATTCGACGCACAAACGGTCTCCACCAATCTCATTATTTATTATTGCGTCCTATTTTAAAATTCGTTTTTGGTGGACCCGGGATTAGAGCCGTCGCGGCACAAGCGGGTCCTGTCACTCTCATTATTTCTTATTGCGTACTGTCTTAAAATTCATTTTTGGTGGACCCGTGATTAGAACGTTCGACTCACAAACTGATCTGACCACTCCCATGATTTATTATTGCGTCTTGTTTAAAATTCATTTTTGGTGGACCTGTGATTAGAGCATTCGACGCACAAGCGGATCCCACCAGTCTCATTATTTATTACTGTTTCCTGTTTTGAAATTAATTTTTGATGGACCCTGGAGCATTCGCGTCGCAAGCGGATCCCGCCTATCTCATTATTTATTATTGCGTCCTGTTTTAGAATACATTTTTAAATGACCCGACATTATAGCACTCGACGAATAAGCGGAGCCCATCAATCTCCTTATTTATTATTGCGTCCGCTTTTAAAATTCATTTTTGGTGGACCCGGCATTAGGGAATTCGACGCATAAACGCTTGCCACCAGTCACATAAATTATTATTGCGTCCTGTATTAAAATTCTTTTTGGTGGACCAGAGATTAGAGCCTCTGCGGCATAAGCGTATCCCTCCACCCTCATTATTTATTATTGCGTCCTGCTTTAAAATTAATTTTTAGTGGACCCTGGAGCATTCGCGTCACAAGCGGATAGCGCCTATCTCTTATTTATTATTGCCTAATGTTCTAATGTTCATTTTTGTTGGACCCGGGATTGGAGCACTCGACGCACAAACGGATCCCATAAATCTGATTATTTGTTATTGCGTCCTGTTTTAAAATTCATTTTTGGTGGACCCGTGATTAGAAAGTTCGGCTCACAAACTGATCTGACAACTCTCATTATTTATTATTGCGTCTTGTTTAAAATTCATTTTTGGTGGACCTGTGATTAGAACATTCGACGCACAAGCGGATCCCATCAGTCTCGTTATTTATTATTGCGTTCTGTTTTAATGTTCATTTTTGATGGACCAGGGATTAGAGTATTCGACACACAAACGGATTCCACCAATCTCATTATTTATTATTGCGTCCTATTTTAAAATTCACTTTTGGTGGACCCGGGATTAGAGCCGTCGCGGCACTCTCATTATTTCTTATTGCGTCCTGTTTTAAAATACATTTTTGAATGACCCGGCGTTAGAGCACTCGACGAACAAGCGGATCTCATCAATCTTCTTATTTATTATTGCGTCCGCTTTTAAAATTCATTTTTGGTGGACCCGGCATTAGGGAATTCGACGCATAAACGCTTGCCACCAGTCACATAAATTATTATTGCGTCCTCTTTTAAAATTAATATTTAGTGGACCCTGGAGCATTCGCGTCACAAGCGGATAGCGCCTATCTCTTATTTATTATTGCGTAATGTTTTAATGTTCATTTTTGATGGACCCGGGATTGGAGCACTCGATGCACAAACGGATCCCACCAGTCTCATTAGTGTCCTGTTTTGAAATTAATTTTTGATGGACCCTGGAGCATTCGCGTCGCAAGCGGATCCCGCCTATCTCATTATTTATTATTGCGTCCTATTTTAAGGTTCATTTTTGATGGACCCCGGATTAGAGTATTCGACACACAAACGGATTCCACCAATCTCATTATTTATTATTGCGTCCTATTTTAAAATTCATTTTTGGTGGACCCGGGATTAGAGCCGTCGCGGCACAAGCGGATCCCATCAATCTCATTATTTATTATTGCGTCCTGTTTTAAAATACATTTTTGAATGACCCGACATTAAAGCACTCGACGAACAAGCGGATCCCATCAATCTCCTTATTTATTATTGCGTCCGCTTTTAAAATTCATTTTTGGTGGATTCGGCATTAGGGAATTCGACGCATAAACGCTTGCCACCAGTCACATAAATTATTATTGCGTCCTCTTTTAAAATTAATGTTTAGTGGACCCTGGAGCATTCGCGTCACAAGCGGATAGCGCCTATCTCTTATTTATTATTGCGTAATGTTTTAATGTTCATTTTTGATGGATCCGGGATTGGATCACTGGACGCACAAACGGATCCCATAAAAATTAAGATTATTTATTATTGCGTCCTGTTTTAAAATTCATTTTTGGTGGACCCGTGATTAGAACGTTCGACTCACAAACTGATCTGACCACTCTCATTATTTATTATTGCGTCTTGCTTAAAATTCATTTTTGGCGGACCTGTGATTAGAACATTCGACGCACAAGCGGATGCTCCCAGTCTCATTATTTATTACTGTGTCCTGTTTTGAAATTAATTTTTGATGGACCCTGGAGCATTCGCGTCACAAGCGGATCCCGCCTATCTCATTATTTATTATCGCGTCCTGTTTTAATGTTCATTTTTGATGGTCCCAGGCTTAGAGTATTCGACACACAAACGGATTCCACCAATCTCATTATTTATTATTGCGTCCTATTTTAAAATTCATTTTTGGTGGACCCGGGATTAGAGCCGTCGCGGCACAAGCTGATCCTGTCACTCTCATTATTTCTTATTGCGTCCTGTTTTAAAATCCATTTTTGGTGACCCGGGATTAGAGCATTCCAAGCGCAAATGGATCAAACTAATCTCATTATTTATCATTGCGTCCTGTTCTGAAATACATTTTTGAATGACCCGACTTTAGAGCGCTCGACTAACAAGCGAATCCCATCAATCTCCGTATTTATTATTGCGTCCCCTTTTAAAATTCAGTTTAGGTGGACCCGGCGTTAGGGAATTCGACGCATAAACGCTTGCCAGCAGTCACATAAATTATTATTGCGTCCCGTATTAAAATTCTTTTTGGTGGACCAGAGATTAGAGCCTCTGCGGTATAAGCGTATCCCACCACCCTCATTATTTATTATTGCGTCCTGCTTTAAAATTAATTTTTAGTGGACCCTGGAGCATTCTCGTCACAAGCGGATAGCGCCTATCTCTTATTTATTATTGCCTAATGTTCATTTTTGTTGGACCCAGGATTGGAGCACTCGACGCACAAACGGATCCCATAAATCTGGTTATTTGTTATTGCGTCCTGTTTTAAAATTCATTTTTGGTGACCCGGGATTAGAGCATTCCAAGCGCAAATGGATCAAACTAATCTCATTATTTATCATTGCGTCCTGTTCTGAAATACATTTTTGAATGACCCGACTTTAGAGCGCTCGACTAACAAGCGAATCCCATCAATCTCCGTATTTATTATTGCGTCCCCTTTTAAAATTCAGTTTAGGTGGACCCGGCGTTAGGGAATTCGACGCATAAACGCTTGCCAGCAGTCACATAAATTATTATTGCGTCCCGTATTAAAATTCTTTTTGGTGGACCAGAGATTAGAGCCTCTGCGGTATAAGCGTATCCCACCACCCTCATTATTTATTATTGCGTCCTGCTTTAAAATTAATTTTTAGTGGACCCTGGAGCATTCTCGTCACAAGCGGATAGCGCCTATCTCTTATTTATTATTGCCTAATGTTCATTTTTGTTGGACCCAGGATTGGAGCACTCGACGCACAAACGGATCCCATAAATCTGGTTATTTGTTATTGCGTCCTGTTTTAAAATTCATTTTTGGTGGACCCGTGATTAGAAAGTTCGGCTCACAAACTGATCTGACAACTCTCATTATCTATTATTGCGTCTTGTTTAAAATTCATTTTTGGTGGACCTGTGATTAGAACATTCGACGCACAAGCGGATCCCATCAGTCCCGTTATTTATTATTGCGTCCTGTTTTAATGTTCATTTTTGATGGACCAGGGATTAGAGTATTCGACACACAAACGGATTCCACCAATCTCATTATTTATTATTGCGTCCTATTTTAAAATTCACTTTTGGTGGACCCGGGATTAGAGCCGTCGCGGCACTCTCATTATTTCTTATTGCGTCCTGTTTTAAAATTCATTTTTGTGACCCGGGATTAGAGCATTTCAAAGCGCAAATAGATCAAACCAATCTCATCATTTATTATTGCGTCCTGTTTTAAAATACATTTTTGAATGACCCGGCGTTAGAGCACTCGACGAACAAGCGGATCTCATCAATCTCATTATTTATTATTGCGTCCTGTTTTCAAATTCATTTTTGGTGGACCCGGGATTAGAGCCTTCGCGACACAAGCGAATCCCACCGCTCTCATTTTTTATTATTACGTGCTCTTTTAAAATTAATTTTTGATGGACTCGAGAATAGAGCCTTCGACGCACAAACGGATATGACCTCTCTCATTATTTATTATTGCGTCCTGTTTTAAAACACATTTTTGAGTGACGCTGTCTTAGAGCACTCGACGCACAAACGGATCTCATAAACCTGATTATTTATTATTGCGTCCTGTTTTAAAATTTATTTTTGGTGGACCCGTGATTTCGACTCACAAACTGATCTGACCACTCTCATTATTTATTATTGCGTCTTGTTTAAAATTCATTTTTGGTGGACCTGTGATTAGAACATTCGACGCACAAGCGGATCCCATCAGTCTCATTATTTAATACTGTGTCCTGTTTTGAAATTAATATTTGATAGACCCTGGAGCATTCGCGTCGCAAGCGGATCCCGCCTATCTCATTATTTATTATTGCGTCCTATTTTAATGTTCATTTTTGACGGACCCGGGATTAGAGTATTCGACACACAAACGGATTCCACCAATCTCATTATTTATTATTGCGTCCTATTTTAAAATTCATTTTTGGTGGACCCGAGATTAGAGCCGTCGCGGCACAAGCGGATCCCATCAATCTCATTATTTATTATTGCGTCCTGTTTTAAAATACATTTTTGAATGACCCGACATTAGAGCACTCGACGAACAAGCGGATCCTATCAATCTCCTTATTTATTATTGCGTCCGCTTTTAAAATTCATTTTTGGTGGACCCGGCATTAGGGAATTCGACGCATAAACGCTTGCCACCAGTCACATAAATTATTATTGCGTCCTCTTTTAAAATTAATATTTAGTGGACCCTGGAGCATTCGCGTCACAAGCGGATAGCGCCTATCTCTTATTTATTATTGCGTAATGTTTTAACGTTCATTTTTGATGGACCCGGAATTGGAGCACTCGATGCACAAACGGATCCCACCAGTCTCATTAGTGTCCTGTTTTGAAATTAATTTTTGATGGACCCTGGAGCATTCGCGTCGCAAGCGGATCCCGCCTATCTCATTATTTATTATTGCGTCCTGTCTTAATGTTCATTTTTGATGGACCCGGGATTAGAGTATTCGACACACAAACGGATTCCACCAATCTCATTATTTATTATTGCGTCCTATTTTAAAATTCATTTTTGGTGGACCCGGGATTAGAGCCGTCGCGGCAAAAGCGGATCCAATCAATCTCATTATTTATTATTGCGTCCTGTTTTAAAATATATCTTTGAATGACCCGACATCAGAGCACTCAACGAACAAGCGGATCCCATCAATCTCCTTATTTATTATTGCGTCCGCTTTTAAAATTCATTTTTGGTGGATTCGGCATTAGGGAATTCGATGCATAAACGCTTGCCACCAGTCACATAAATTATTATTGCGTCCTCTTTTAAAATTAATGTTTAGTGGACCCTGGAGCATTCGCGTCACAAGCGGATAGCGCCTATCTCTTATTTATTATTGCGTAATGTTTTAATGTTCATTTTTGATGGACCCGGGATTGGATCACTTGACGCACAAACGGATCCCATAAAAATTAAGATTATTTATTATTGCGTCCTGTTTTAAAATTCATTTTTGGTGGACCCGTGATTAGAACGTTCGACTCACAAACTGATCTGACCACTCTCATTATTTATTATTGCGTCTTGTTTAAAATTCATTTTTGGTGGACCTGTGATTAGAACATTCGACGCACAAGCGGATGCCCTCAGTCTCATTATTTATTACTGTGTCCTGTTTTGAAATTAATTTTTGATGGACCCTGGAGCATTCGCGTCGCAAGCGGATCCCGCCTATCTCATTATTTATTATTGCGTCCTGTTTTAATGTCCATTTTTGATGGTCCCAGGCTTAGAGTATTCGACACACAAACGGATTCCACCAATCTCATTATTTATTATTGCGTCCTATTTTAAAATTCATTTTTGGTGGACCCGGGATTAGAGCCGTCGCGGCACAAGCTGATCCTGTCACTCTCATTATTTCTTATTGCGTCCTGTTTTAAAATCCATTTTTGGTGACCCGGGATTAGAGCATTCCAAGCGCAAATGGATCAAACCAATCTCATTATTTATCATTGCGTCCTGTTCTGAAATACATTTTTGAATGACCCGACTTTAGAGCGCTCGACTAACAAGCGGATCCCATCAATCTCCGTATTTATTATTGCGTCCCCTTTTAAAATTCAGTTTAGGTGGACCCGGCGTTAGGGAATTCGACGCATAAACGCTTGCCAGCAGTCACATAAATTATTATTGCGTCCTGTATTAAAATTCTTTTTGGTGGACCCGTGATTAGAAAGTTCGGCTCACAAACTGATCTGACAACTCTCATTATTTATTATTGCGTCTTGTTTAAAATTCATTTTTGGTGGACCTGTGATTAGAACATTCGACGCACAAGCGGATCCCATCAGTCCCGTTATTTATTATTGCGTCCTGTTTTAATGTTCATTTTTGATGGACCAGGGATTAGAGTATTCGACACACAAACGGATTCCACCAATCTCATTATTTATTATTGCGTCCTATTTTAAAATTCACTTTTGGTGGACCCGGGATTAGAGCCGTCGCGGCACTCTCATTATTTCTTATTGCGTCCTGTTTTAAAATTCATTTTTGTGACCCGGGATTAGAGCATTTCAAAGCGCAAAGAGATCAAACCAACCTCATCATTTATTATTGCGTCCTGTTTTAAAATACATTTTTGAATGACCCGGCGTTAGAGCACTCGACGAACAAGCGGATCTCATCAATCTCATTATTTGTTATTGCGTCCTGTTTTCAAATTCATTTTTGGTGGACCCGGGATTAGAGCCTTCGCGACACAAGCGAATCCCACCGCTCTCATTTTTTATTATTACGTGCTCTTTTAAAATTCATTTTTGATGGACTCGAGAATAGAGCCTTCGACGCACAAACGGATATGACCTCTCTCATTATTTATTATTGCGTCCTGTTTTAAAACACATTTTTGAGTGACGCTGTCTTAGAGCACTCGACGCACAAACGGATCTCATAAACCTGATTATTTATTATTGCGTCCTGTTTTAAAATTTATTTTTGGTGGACCCGTGATTTCGACTCACAAACTGATCTGACCACTCTCATTATTTATTATTGCGTCTTGTTTAAAATTCATTTTTGGTGGACCTGTGATTAGAACATTCGACGCACAAGCGGATCCCACCAGTCTCATTATTTATTACTGTGACCTGTTTTGAAATTAATATTTGATAGAATCTGGAGCATTCGCGTCGCAAGCGGATCCCGCCTATCTCATTATTTATTATTGCGTCCTATTTTAATGTTCATTTTTGATGGACCCGGGATTAGAGTATTCGACACACAAACGGATTCCACCAATCTCATTATTTATTATTGCGTCCTATTTTAAAATTCATTTTTGGTGGACCCGGGATTAGAGCCGTCGCGGCACAAGCGGATCCCATCAATCTCATTATTTATTATTGCGTCCTGTTTTAAAATACATTTTTGAATGACCCGACATTAGAGCACTCGACGAACAAGCGGATCCCATCAATCTCCTTATTTATTATTGCGTCCGCTTTTAAAATTCATTTTTGGTGGACCCGGCATTAGGGAATTCGACGCATAAACGCATGCCACCAGTCACATAAATTATTATTGCGTCCTGTTTTGAAATTAATTTTTGATGGACCCTGGAGCATTCGCGTCGCAAGCGGATCCCGCCTATCTCATTATTTATTATTGCGTCCTGTCTTAATGTTCATTTTTGATGGACCCGGGATTAGAGTATTCGACACACAAACGGATTCCACCAATCTCATTATTTATTATTGCGTCCTATTTTAAAATTCATTTTTGGTGGACTCGGGATTAGAGCCGTCGCGGCACAAGCGGATCCCATCAATCTCCTTATTTATTATTGCGTCCGCTTTTAAAATTCATTTTTGGTGGATTCGGCATTAGGGAATTCGACGCATAAACGCATGCCACCAGTCACATAAATTATTATTGCGTCCTGTTTTGAAATTAATTTTTGATGGACCCTGGAGCATTCGCGTCGCAAGCGGATCCCGCCTATCTCATTATTTATTATTGCGTCCTGTCTTAATGTTCATTTTTGATGGACCCGGGATTAGAGTATTCGACACACAAACGGATTCCACCAATCTCATTATTTATTATTGCGTCCTATTTTAAAATTCATTTTTGGTGGACTCGGGATTAGAGCCGTCGCGGCACAAGCGGATCCCATCAATCTCCTTATTTATTATTGCGTCCGCTTTTAAAATTCATTTTTGGTGGATTCGGCATTAGGGAATTCGACGCATAAACGCTTGCCACCAGTCACATAAATTATTATTGCGTCCTCTTTTAAAATTAATGTTTAGTGGACCCTGGAGCATTCGCGTCACAAGCGGATAGCGCCTATCTCTTATTTATTATTGCGTAATGTCTTAATGTTCATTTTTGATGGACCCGGGATTGGATCACTTGACGCACAAACGGATCCCATAAAAATTAAGATTATTTATTATTGCGTCCTGTTTTAAAATTCATTTTTGGTGGACGTTCGACTCACAAACTGATCTGACCACTCTCATTATTTATTATTGCGTCTTGTTTAAAATTCATTTTTATTGGACCTGTAACCTAGAACATTCGACGCACAAGCGGATGCCCCCAGTCTCATTATTTATTACTGTGTCCTGTTTTGAAATTAATTTTTGATGGACCCTGGAGCATTCGCGTCGCAAGCGGATCCCGCCTATCTCATTATTTATTATTGCGTCCTGTTTTAATGTTCATTTTTGATGGACCCAGGCTTAGAGTATTTGACACACAAACGGATTCCACCAATCTCATTATTTATTATTGCGTCCTATTTTAAAATTCATATTTGGTGGACCCGGGATTAGAGCCGTCGCGGCACAAGCTGACCCTGTCACTCTCATTATTTCTTATTGCGTCCTGTTTTAAAATCCATTTTTGGTGACCCGGGATTAGAGCATTCCAAGCGCAAATGGATCAAACCAATCTCATTATTTATCATTGCGTCCTGTTCTGAAATACATTTTTGAATGACCCGACTTTAGAGCGCTCGACTAACAAGCGGATCCCATCAATCTCCTTATTTATTATTGCGTCCCCTTTTAAAATTCAGTTTAGGTGGACCCGGCGTTAGGGAATTCGACGCATAAACGCTTGCCAGCAGTCACATAAATTATTATTGCGTCCTGTATTAAAATTCACTTTTGGTGGACCAGAGATTAGAGCCTCTGCGGCATAAGCTTATCCCACCACCCTCATTATTTATTATTACGTCCTGTTTTAAAATTAATTTTTAGTGGACCCTGGAGCATTCGTGTCACAAGCGGAGAGCGCCTATCTCTTATTTATTATTGCGTAATGTTTTAATGTTCATTTTTGATGGACCCGGGATTAGAGCATTCGACGCACAAACGGACTACAAGAATCTCATTGTTTATTATTGCGTGCTCTTTTAAAATTCATTTTTGGTGGACTCGGGAATAGAGCATTCGTCGCACAAACAGATCTGACCACTCTCATTATTTATTATTGCGTCTTGTTTAAAATTCATATTTGGTTGACCTGTAATAAGAACATTCGACGCACAAGCGGATCCCACCAGTCTCATTATTTATTATTGCGTCCTATTTTGATATTCGTTTTTGGTGGACCCGGGAGTAGAGCGTTTGACGAACAAAAGGATCCCACCAATCTCATTACTTGTTATTGCGTCCTGTTTTAAAATTCTTTTTGGTGGACCCGTGATTAGAGCGTTCGACGCACAAACGGATCTGACCACTCTCATTATTTATTATTGCGTCTTGTTTTAAAATACATTTTTGAATGACCCGACATTAGAGCACTCGACGAACAAGCGGATCCCATCAATCTCCTTATTTATTATTGCGTCCCCTTTTAAAATTCATTTTTGCTGAACCAGAGATTAGAGCCTCTGCGGTATAAGCGTATCCCACCACCCTCATTATTTATTATTGCGTCCTGTTTTAAAATTAATTTTTAGTGGACCCTGGAGCATTCGCGTCACAAGCGGATAGCGCCTATCTCTTATTTATTATTGCGTAATGTTTTAATGTTCATTTTTGATGGACCCGGGATTAGAGCATTCGACGCACAAACTTACTACAAGAATCTCATTGTTTATTATTGCGTGCTCTTTTAAAATTCATTTTTGGTGGACTCGGGAATAGAGCATTCGTCGCACAAACGGATCTGACCACTCTCATTATTTATTATTGCGTCTTGTTTAAAATTCATTTTTGGTGGACCCGTAATTAGAACATTCGACGCACAAGCGGATCCCACCAGTCTCATTATTTATTACTGTGTCCTGTTTTGAAATTAATTTTTGATGGACCCTGAAGCATTCGCGTCGCAAGCGGATCCCTCCTATCTCATTATTTGTTATTGCGTCCTGTTTTAATGTTCATTTTTGATGGACCCGGGATTAGAGTATTCGACACACAAACGGATCGAACCAACCTCATTACTTATTATTGCGTCCTGTTTTAAAATTCATTTTTGGTGGACCCGGGATTAGAGCTTTCGCGACACAAGCGAATCCCACCGCTCTCATTTATTATTATTACGTGCTCTTTTAAAATTCATTTTTGGTGGACTCGAGAATAGAGCCTTCGACGCACAAACGGATATGACCACACTCATTATTTATTATTGCGTCCTGTTTTAAAATACATTTTTGAATGACGCTGTATTAGAGCACTCGACGCACAAACGGGTCCCATCAATCTGATTATTTATTATTGCGTCCTGTTTTAAAATTTATTTTTGGTGGACCCGGCATTAGGAAATTCGACGCATAAACGTTGCCACCAGTCACATAAATTATTATTGCGTCCTGTATTAAAATTCATTTTTGGTGGACCCGTAATTAGGGCATTCGACGCACAACGCTTCCCACCAATCTCATTAATTACTATTGCGTCCTGTTTTAAAATTCATTTTTGATGGATTCGGGAATAGAGCATTTGACGCACAAACGGATCCGACCACTCTCAATATTTATTATTGCGTCTTGTTTAAAATTCATTTTTGGTGGACCTGTAATTAGAACATTCGACAAGCGGATCCCACCAGTCTCATTATTTATCATTGCATCCTATTTTGAAATTCGTTTTTGGTGGACCCGAGATTAGAGCGTTTGACGAACACAAGGATCCCACCAATCTCATTATTAATTATTGCGTCCTGTTTTAAAATACATTTTTGAATGGCGCTGTATTAAAGCACTCGACGCACAAACGGATCCTATCAATCTGATTATTTATTATTGCGTTAATGTCAATTTTTGATGGACCCGGGATTCGGGTATTCGACACACAAACGGATTCCACCAATCTCATTATTTATTATTGCGTCCTATTTTAAAATTCATTTTTGGTGGATCCGGGATTAGAGCCGTCGCGGCACAAGCGGATCCTGTCACTCTCATTATTTCTTATTGCGTCCTATTTTAAAATTCATTTTTGGTGACCCGGGATTAGAGCATTCCAAGCGCAAATGGATCAAACCAATCTCATTGTTTATTATTACGTAATGTTTTAAAATACATTTTTGAATGACCCGGCGTTAGAGCACTCGGCGAACAAGCGGCTCTCATCAACCTCATTATTTATTATTGCGTCCTGTTTTAAAATTCATTTTTTGTGGACCCGGGATTAGAGCATTCGACGCACAAACGGTCTCCATCAGTCTCATTATTTATTATTGCGTCCTATTTTAAAATTCGTTTTTTGTGGACCCGGGATTAGAGCCGTCGCGGCACAAGCGGATCCTGTCACTCTCATTATTTCTTATTGCGTCCTGTTTTAAAATTCATTTTTGGTGGACCGGTGATTAGAGCATTCGACGCACAAGCGGATCCCACCAGTCTCATTATTTATTACTGTTTCCTGTTTTGAAATTAATTTTTGATGGACCCTGGAGCATTCGCGTCGCAAGCGGACCCCGCCTATCTCATTATTTATTATTGCGTCCTGTTTTAAAATACATTTTTGAATGACCCGACATTAGAGCACTCGACGAACAAGCGGATCCCATCAATCTCCTTATTTATAATTGCGTCCGCTTTTAAAATTCATTTTTGGTGGACCCGGTATTAGGAAATTCGACGCATAAACGCTTGCCACCAGTCACATAAATTATTATTGTGTCCTGTATTAAAATTCATTTTTGGTGGACCAGAGATTAGAGCCTCTGCGGCATAAGCGTATCCCACCACCCTCATTATTTATTATCGCGTCCTGTTTTAAAATTAATTTTTAGTGGACCCTGGAGCATTGTTTATTATTGCGTAACGTTCTAATGTTCATTTTTGATGGACCCGGGATTGGAGCACTCGACGCACAAATGGATCCCATAAATCTGATTATTTATTATTGCGTCCTGTTTTAAAATTCATTTTTGGTGGACCCGTGATTAGAACGTTCGACTCACAAACTGATCTGACCACTCTCATTATTTATCATTGCGTCTTCTTTAAAATTCATTTTTGGTGGACCTGTGATTAGAACATTAGACGCACAAGCGGATCCCATCAGTCTCATTATTTATTATTGCGTCCTGTTTTAATGTTCATTTTTGATGGACCAGGGATTAGAGTATTCGACACACAAACGGATTCCACCAATCTCATAATTTATTATTGCGTCCTATTTTAAAATTCATTTTTGGTGGACCCGGGATTAGAGCCGTCGCGGCACTCTCACTATTTCTTATTGCGTCCTGTTTTAAAATTCATTTTTGGTGACCCGGGATTAGAGCATTCCAAGCGCAAATGGATCAAACCAATCTGATTATTTATTATTGCGTCCTGTTTTAAAATTCATTTTTGGTGGACCCGTGATTAGAACGTTCGACTCATAAACTGATCTGACCACTCTCATTATTTATTATTGCGTCTTGTTTAAAATTAATTTTTAGTGGATCTGTGATTAGAACATTCGAAGCACAAGCGGATCCCATCAGTCTCATTATTTATTATTGCGTCCTATTTTAATGTTCATTTTTGATGGACCAGGGATTAGAGTATTCGACACACAAACGGATTCCACCAATCTCATTATTTATTATTGCGTCCTATTCTAAATTCACTTTTGGTGGACCCGGGATTAGAGCCGTTGCGGCACTCTCATTATTTCTTATTGCGTCCTGTTTTAAAATTCATTTTTGGTGACCCGGGATTAGAGCATTTCAAAGCGCAAATAGATCAAACCAATCTCATTATTTATTATTGCGTCCTGTTTTAAAATACATTTTTGAATGACCCGGCGTTAGAGCACTCGACGAACAAGCGGATTCCATCAATCTCATTATTTGTTATTGCGTCCTGTTTTAAAATTAATTTTTGGTGGACCTGTGATTAGAGCGTTCGACTCACAAACGTATACAACCACTCTCATTATTGCGCCCTGTTTTAAAATCTATTTTTCGTGGACGGGGGATTAGAGCATTCGACGCACAAACGAATCCCACCAATCTCATTATTTATTATTTCGTTCTGTTTTAAAATTCATTTTTGGTGGATCCGTGATTAGAGCATTCGACACACAAACGGATTCCACCAATCTCATAATTTATTATTGCGTCCTATTTTAAAATTCATTTTTGGTGGACCCGGGATTAGAGCCGTCGCGGCACTCTCACTATTTCTTATTGCGTCCTGTTTTAAAATTCATTTTTGGTGACCCGGGATTAGAGCATTCCAAGCGCAAATGGATCAAACCAATCTGATTATTTATTATTGCGTCCTGTTTTAAAATTCATTTTTGGTGGACCCGTGATTAGAACGTTCGACTCATAAACTGATCTGACCACTCTCATTATTTATTATTGCGTCTTGTTTAAAATTAATTTTTAGTGGATCTGTGATTAGAACATTCGAAGCACAAGCGGATCCCATCAGTCTCATTATTTATTATTGCGTCCTATTTTAATGTTCATTTTTGATGGACCAGGGATTAGAG
This sequence comes from Leptura quadrifasciata, assembly GCA_963675555.1. Classification (NCBI taxonomy): domain Eukaryota; kingdom Metazoa; phylum Arthropoda; class Insecta; order Coleoptera; family Cerambycidae; genus Leptura; species Leptura quadrifasciata. Next base: position 68,836,160 of record OY776676.1, read on the forward strand.
TATTCGACACACAAACGGATTCCACCAATCTCATTATTTATTATTGCGTCCTATTCTAAATTCACTTTTGGTGGACCCGGGATTAGAGCCGTTGCGGCACTCTCATTATTTCTTATTGCGTCCTGTTTTAAAATTCATTTTTGGTGACCCGGGATTAGAGCATTTCAAAGCGCAAATAGATCAAACCAATCTCATTATTTATTATTGCGTCCTGTTTTAAAATACATTTTTGAATGACCCGGCGTTAGAGCACTCGACGAACAAGCGGATTCCATCAATCTCATTATTTGTTATTGCGTCCTGTTTTAAAATTAATTTTTGGTGGACCTGTGATTAGAGCGTTCGACTCACAAACGTATACAACCACTCTCATTATTGCGCCCTGTTTTAAAATCTATTTTTCGTGGACGGGGGATTAGAGCATTCGACGCACAAACGAATCCCACCAATCTCATTATTTATTATTTCGTTCTGTTTTAAAATTCATTTTTGGTGGATCCGTGATTAGAGCATTCGACGCACAAACGGATCCCACCAGTCTCATTTTTTATTATTGCGTCCTGTTTTAAAATTCATTTTTGGTGCACTCGGGATTAGAGCATTCGACGGACAGACGGATCCCACCAATCTTATTACTTATTAATGCGTCCTGTTTTAAAATTAATTTTTGGTGGACCCTGAGACATTCGCGTCACAAACGGATTCCGCCTATTTATTATTGCGTCTTGTTTTAAAGTTCATTTTTGATGGCCCCGGGATTAGAGCATTCGACGCACAAGTGTATCCAACCAATCTCATTATTCATTATTGCGTCCTGTTTGAAACTAATTTTTGGTGGACCCTGAAGTATTCACGTCACAAACCGATCCAGCCGTCACAAACGGATCCACCCGTCACAAACGGATCCAGCCAATCTCATTATCTATTATTGAGTCCTGTTTTAAAATTCATTTTTGGTGGACCCGTGATTAGAGCATTCGACGCACAAACGTATCCCACCAGTCTCATTTTCTATTATTGCGTTTTTGTGGACCCGGGATTAGAGCATTCGACACACGAACGGCTCCAACCACTCTCAGTATTTATTATCGCGTTTTAAAATTCGTTTTTGGTGGACCCGGGATTAGAGCCTTCGCGACACAAACGGATCCCACCAATCAGATTATTTATTATTGCGTCCTGTATTAAAATTCTTTTGTGGTGGACCTTGGAGCATTAGCGTCACAAACGGATACCACCAATCTCAATATTTATTATTGCATCCTCTTTTAAAATTCATTTTTGGTGGACCCGTGATTAGAGCATTCGACACACAAGCATATCACACAAATCACATTATTTATTATTGCGTCCTGTTTTAAAATTCATTTTTGGTGGACCCGTGATTAGAGTGTTCGGAGCACAAACGGATCTGACCACACTCATTATTTATTGTTGCGTCTTGCTTAAAATTCATTTTTGGTGGACCTATGATTAAAACATTCGACGCACAAGCGGATCCCGCCTAGCTCATTATTTATTATTGCGTCCTGTTTTAATGTTCATTTTTGATGGACCCGGGATTAGAGCATTCGACGCACAAACAGACTCCACCAATCACATTATCTATTATTGCGTCCTATTTTAAAAAAAATCGTTTTTGGTGGACTCGGGATTAGAGCATTCGACGCACAAACGGATCCCACCAACTTCATGACTTATTATTGCGTCCTGTTATAAAATTCATCTTTGGTCGACCCGAGATTAGAGCCTCTGCGACACAAGCGAATCCCACCACTCTCATTTTTATTATTGAGTCCTGTTTTAAAATTCACTTTTGGTGGACCCGTGATTAGAGTGTTCGGAGCACAAACGGATCTGACCACACTCATTATTTATTGTTGCGTCTTGCTTAAAATTCATTTTTGGTGGACCTGTGATTAGAACATTCGACGCACAAGCGGATCCCACCAGTCTCATTATTTCTTATTGCGTCCTGTTATAAAATTCATTTTTGGTGATCCAGGATTAGAGCATTCAAAGCGCAAATGGATCAAACCAATCTCATTATTTATTATTGCGTTCTGTTTTAAAATACATTTTTGAATGACCCGGCGTTAGAGCACTCGACGAACAAGCGGATCCCATCAATCTGATGGACCCATAATTAGGGATTCGACGCACAAACGCTTCCCACCAATCACATCAATTATTATTGCGTCCTGTTTTAAAATTACTTTTTAATGGAACCGTGATAACGTGCAAACGGATCCCACCAATCTCATTATTTATTATTACGTCCTGTTTTTAAATTCATTTTTGGTGGACCTGTGATTAGAACATTCGACGCACAAGCGGATCCCACCAGTCTCATTATTTATTACTGTTCCTCTTTTGAAATTAATTTTTGGTGGACCCTGGTGCATTCGCGTCACAAGCGCATCCCGCCTATCTCATTATTTCTTATTGCGTCCTGTTTTAAAATTCATTTTTGGTGACCCGGGATTAGAGCACTCGACGAACAAGAGAAGGCCATCAATCTCATAATTTATTATTGCGACCCCTTTTCAAATTCATTTTTGGTGGACCCGTGATTAAAGCGTTCGACGCACAAACGGATCGAACCAACCTCATTACTTATTATTGCGTCCTGTTTTAAAATTATTTTTTAATGGAACCGTGTTTAGAGCATTCAACGCGCAAACGGATCCCACCAATCTCATTATTTATTATTACGTCCTGTTTTCAAATTCATTTTTGGTGGACCCGTGATTAGAGCGTTTGACGCACAAGCGGATCCCACCAATCTTATTATTTATTATTGCGTCCTGTTTTAAAATTCATTTTTGATGGACCCGAGATTAGAGCATTCGACGCACAAACGGATCTAACCAATCTCATTGTTTATTATTGTATTCTGTTCTAAAATTCATTCTGTTTTTAGGTAGCCTTGAATCACTCTTTACATTCTGTTTCATTCAATTCCAGCCTACAAATTTCTAATAGAAAAAATTTAGAATTAATTTATTTGTTTCTTTTTATTATTACTTTACCACACTAGTGCGAAAAGTACGTCATTATGGCACTAAAATCAATTTCGTAAAATTTGACATCACATACTGACAGTGTAGAAAATATATAACATTAAGTAGATTTTGATTATATTTTTTTCATTATCTTCAAACATATCCCAATTCAGTTTCCTTTTGACTTTTTTCTAAGAAGGTTGGTAAAGAAGCAATCAGCTTTTGTGTACTAAGCTTATAATATTATTCATCTTCCATTCATAAATGTTCAGAATTGTCAGAGTTTTCTGTTCATATTCACTTCTTCAAGACTGGTTTTGATATTACTCTTCGACAGGCTCAGTATTATCATTAGATAGATGACTAAATTAAAGCAACATTTTTGACGCAAAGGAATCAATTATTGTGACGTAAGGCCCCCAAAAGTTGATATAGGAGTCTCAGCGCATTCTCTAAAAGTTTGTCTCGCGTTATATACATTATACATGTGAATTATTATTTATTTCGGGTATATAGTCATCCCAATTTTCCATAAAATTCGTCTTTTTGAAATATTTTTATTTGGCTATAATGAATGCTGCAAGCTATGGAGGCACTTAAATTCAAACTAGACGACATGGTTGGCCACTTAAGGATTTTGGAGCTTATCCATTTTGAGTGTATGATCAAAAGCACTGACTGAATGATTGAAAGCGTCAAACGATCAGGATCGAAGCATTGCGGTTGCAGAAAGGGTCATTTATCTGGTACACAGATGGATGTAAGATAACTGAGAGGGCATGAACAGAAGCAGTCCTACTGGATGAATACTCCAGGTCAATGAAAATGAAAATATTTTTAACTTATTTGGCAAAGAATGTCACAGGGCTTCTCGTACTCGAAAAGTCCGAATTAAGGCTGATCTTCGAACAAGCCACTGCCCTTTGAAATACCATCTCAAGAACACGAGCAAGGCAGTAGATGATAAATGCAGACTGCTATACTGCTACTGAGACTGCGAAACATAGTATGTGAATGCAAGGTATTAATCCAGATTCGGCTGAAGTACCTGGAACAGGCGGAAGTATTGCCTGAAGACATAGGGAACCTAGCTCCCAGGAAAGTCATAAGCTTTGTAAAAAGTCTAGGAGTCTTGGGCAAAAATTACTTTTAAGATAACTTACAAAAGATCTTTTAGGTCGAAGTGAAGTAAGGCTAACTCAGAGCCAACGACCCCTTGAACAATCTACAAATCTAGAATTAGAAGAAATCCTGCAAATTCAATTTTAACAAAATGCAGAGCTTTAGATCAAGACTGTAAGGAGCTCCTTAAGCATGAAGAGATTTAAGAAGGGTTTTGTTTCATATTACAGGAATTCATCGAGAAATACATTTTAACAGAGCAGGTTTATTGGAGTTTTAGGGCATAAAACAAAAAATTGCAAAACTTTGTTTATTGAAACAGACAGTTTATTACAAATTTTATAACAATATAGTGCGAGTGTTCGCAGGTCTGAATTAAGATTGTTACACCATAAGTTGCGACATAATGGCTAACCTGATGAAATCTCCAGTTTAAAAAGTCTTTAGTTATGTCCATAACGATTGTAAAATATTAGTGATTTAAGAATACTTATTAATTCCAAAGAGATAAGGAGATGACTTATAACGTAGCTGGGTAGAAAATGATTGTGTCCCTATGTTTATTTAAATGCAACTCTAAAATTATATGTCGTGTTTTCTTTTTTGTATAAAAAAGCTTTATATCGTCTGTTATTCGCATTAAGTATACCTTTCCTGGTAGAACTCTGTGAGAGAGAATCGACAGAGAACGTAGATATTAAATGAATCATAAAAATTTAGCTCGTCATCTGCATGTAGTAAAACATTTATTGCAAGTATTTTATTTTTTTATTATATCCACTTCTTAGTAAATAGATAACCACTACTTCGATGTAAAGAGTATTACAAATTTTGTGGTAATTCGCAGAAAATCAAGTTTTAAAATAAAAAAATTTAAAAAATTATTTTTCTACTACCGTGCGTAAAGTAAAAAAGTAAAAAAAATGCCTATCGGAGCGTCTGTAATAATTATATCTTATTTTAAAATTACAATAAATTAGTTATTTAATTTTATGTAGTCTGTTTATTTATTATCACTGGGTATATTATTATAAAATATATCTATTTTCTGTATTCTGTAACAGTCATGCTTGAATTATTTATAATAGTCCGGGAGCCCGCTGCCAAAAATATGTAAGAAATGAGCACGCGCGACATATAGTGAGATTAACTATTAACAATAAGTATAAAGCATTGGAACCAGTCATACATTGCAACCATATGGAGAAATGCACATAAGGGCAAAGCTCCAAATATCTCTTGGGAATCTTTCGGTTTACAGGAGATCAATTACCTATCACCGTTGATGAAAGCACCGTGGAGGCTGATAGCAGCATTAACGAGGGTACCACACTTTATTACGAATAGTTGGTTGAACATTATTCATCGTTTATTAATTTTTTTTTTTTTTAGATAATGAACTTGATGAGCACTTCATTGACAATTAAAAAGAGGACAGTATCTCCTATAATAGCGTGTCCGATACTTCTGACGAATTTTTATTCGACATTGATTGAAATTACATAACTTGAAAATTATATGTGTTTTTCTTCTTAAAATATTTATTGAGATCTGTAATGCATGATTGTATATTTTATTAGTGTCGGGATAGCTTATATTATTCATAAATATAATTTTTTTAAAAGAAATTATATGATATTCTTTGTAAAATATCTACCTCAACTTATTTATGACATAAGATTATTTTTATTGACTTTAACAAACGAGAAAGTGAGCGCTGATGCGGTCAAAACGCGGGGCGACGCGAACGTGATTTCTAGTTTCGAACATGCACCACAGTCCAGCCGTAAGAAATCATTTTTCTGTTCGTATACCTTCTACACTTTAAAGAAACGTCGAATTTATTGATGCTCAAATTTCGCAATTTTCCGGGAAATTTTACCTAATCGGCAGCGTGTAAGAACCATTTTGCTCCACCTGTCAGGTGTAAGAAATGGTTTTTCTCTGTTAATTATTCATAAACTACATACTGTCATAGTTTCATTTTTCGCATCTGAACCGGAATTTCTACATGTTGATAACAATATCGTGCAAAAACGCACCCGCGCGCGGCTCCCGGACCGGGCCAGTGCTTCATACTTATTGTTAATAGCTAATCTCACTATATGTCATGCGTGCTCATTATCTCGCATAAAAAAACCGCGGACTCCCGGACTATAATTTTGAAGTTTCATGTACATTTTTAAGAATTTCTTTCATTAAAAATTAAGTTGGCCAAGGTGATATTGTGATTTTTATATGATAAAATAAATTTGACAATTAAACGTGATGCCTATGTTTTAACATTTTTCAAGTGCGTAAAGTAGAATTTTTGTATTTCAATTTATTCATATATTTTTGGTAACCACTGCGGTAGTAAAAAAAATTGTGTATGCAACTCGTCTGTAAAGTGCCTTATTTCACTCATGGGATTCCCATTCGTGAAAAAGGTATCACTTTACACATTGTTACATAAATAACTATTTCTTGAAAGTAAAAAATACTACATTGTGAGTTAAAGAAAAGCAAGTAAAAATGGGAAAGGAAAAGGGATTGTTGCTTTTAAGAAATATCTAAAACCTAAAAATTTTAAATACAAATTAAAATTACTGGCATTAAAATTTTATGGAAAATATATCAATATTGGCATCATCCTGTCGATATATCTGTATATATTTTTTATATATTCAGATTCTGTAAGAATAATTCTTAGGCTGTTTGTAATTGGTTTCACTCTAGCCTGCTGCGTTATCATACAGACGTAGTAGGAGTAGTTTTCACACTGTTCAAGTGGTGAGATACACAGAGTGTTCGTTTTCAACCTACCACCTAAACGTACCTGCGTATTGAATTGAAATATTTATTATTGTGCAATTTTGGTCACATGAGTCTTCGGGAAAAACCTACCCTTCTAAAATATTTTAGAGCTTCTTTTACTTCAGATTATGCCGGGGGTTGACATCACTCCTCCTGCCAGTTTCAATTTTTTCGATTTTCTTACACTTAATTTTAATGAGGAATCTAAAAATGTAAATAACTTGAGGGTCTATTTAAAATAACAAAATTGATGTCACTCCCGACAAAACCTGAAGTGAGAAGAGTTGAAAAATATTTTAGAATGATTTTTTTTTCTTCTTTTCCAAAAACTCCGTCGACCAAAATTTCAAAACCATACTTCAATTCAATTATAAGTTGAAAACGAAAACCAACCCCCCCCCGCCCCCGTATATTTAAAAATTCAGTTTTTCGGTATAACAAACGTCTGTGATGATGATAACTTATAGGTATATTTTGAATAAATTTGATAAGTGCAGTTACGCTACAATTATGCATATATGGCTATTAAATACAGACAACCCGAATGTTGTGTAATAAAACGTACACCGTTATTTAAGACTATTTCTCAATTATTTTTAATATATTTTTATACTAGAGCCTAGCACACAGTAGTAAATTCTTTTTAACCAAGAAAGACTTATTTTAACTCATTAATTTAGTTTCATAGTATTTTTACTAATCAGAAGAACGATATATTTTACTTCATTTGTATTATTTTACAATAGTTATTATTTTATACAGTTACTTATTCACGTCATAACTTGAGTAGCAAGTAGAAATAATTTAATCAAAATTTAGTCCTCTACCAGTAGTGTCTCATGAGTCATGATAAATGACTCCACGTTCTTACATAATAATTCTTTAATTACTTTCTCACTAACTAAACCAATCGAAAAATAAGTTCCTACAATTACTGTTCTCGAACAGGTACAGTGAAAAGGTAAAACACACCTTAGTCGTCATTAATTATTGGTATTTATCAGGATGTCATAAACACCACAGTTGGTCGCGGTAGGCGTATGAAGTCCTAGAGATGAGAAATGCGTTCATAGTTCTCAGCTTTACCACCTGCTTCTTCTAGGGGTTGTTTCACCCGACTTCACCCTGCGGGAGTTGGCATAAATCCTGTGGTGTGCCCCCCCTTAAGAGTTCGCGCCAGAGAACAAAATGTTATTTCGATCCTATACCTCACAGTGATCAAATGAAAATCATATTAAATATCGTTATTTATACCTTTTTTAATGGGACTTGAGTTTATATGTGAGCGTGAGTATTCTAATAAGATTTTGATATAGTACACATATATCTACTCACATTTGTTGAGACATTTATTATTCCTATGTTCAGAATGGAAAATAAATAATCCAAAAATTCAGTTGTAAACAATGAGAAACATTTTTCGTTACTCTTTAATATATCAGTTATTAAAAAAAAAATATTAAAAATAAACAGTAAATTGCATAAGCAAATTTTATAGAAGGAAATTTTGTAAAAATATAAATTATAATATTCCAACCTATCTGAAAATGCCTTACATATAATAAGGACTAAACAAATTAAACCAAAACAGTTATTACCCCAACTACATGCCGACGACGAGCGCTGAATTAAATGGTAAAATTTGCCGTATTTTGTCTAAACACAGTTAGCACTACCATACAACGAGGAAGATGCGAAGCCTCCTTTATCTCAGGATGTCACTACTTGCAGACCGGTTTCGACCTATGTTTGGGTCTCGTCAGTGACTAACTTGTACGGGCAGAGTATCACTTTCCATGTTTGGCTCGTAAGTCTTGCGCAGACGAGGCAAGCAAAATTATCTATCATAAGCAACTATACTACATCAAATAATATTAATATATTTAACTTATGTATTTTAGTTGTTAACAAAATGTAGTAGAAAGAAAGTGTAATTTTAGTTCTTAAAAAAGACTGTAACATACCGATTCGAACCCTCGACCTCGCGCGTGAAAACCAATTCAACCAATTCAAAAAGACTTTATTAACATTCAGTTAACAAAATAGTTGCGTCCTCAGGATCTGCTTCGGGACCGATCCTGTGACCACCGCGTTGACGCGGTGGCGGATCGCAAGATCGGGCGAAACAGTGGTTCAGCTAAAACGACAATTCATAAAAACTTAACCTAGACTCCTTTAACAGTAGAAAATAAAACTAGGTGGTATAACAAAATAATCTTAAAAATAAAGCTTAACGACGCTGGTAAAAACACTAAACAAATTAAAAAACACTCGCAAACAATCACTTCTTTAAATTTGGTATGGACGCTGGCACCAAAACTTGAACAAGGCGCCTTCCGCGAGGTACTCCAACGACGGGCTGCACTAGGCTGGCCTAAACTGCGGCTTTAAAAATTTTGATTGAGTTTAGATAAATTCTGATTCTATTACTAGATTAATCGAGAGAAAATGAATTTAGAAACAAAAATGCACAAAGAGAAACGAAGGAACAACAAACGGACAAAAATACACAAACAAAAATGAAGAGGGGGACAGGAAAGAATTAAAGATGCTTAAAGATATGAAATATCAGCAAAGGTGAATAGGATTAGAGAAAGGCAAAGTTGGTGAAATTTGGCTAGAGTGGCTGCCGGAAGATTGGCAACGTCTGGTAAGGTGAGGGGTGTTTAATCCGAAATTAAGCATTATGCTGTCTAATTTGTGTAATGTGTCTTGTTAGCGGACTATCGCCCAGTTTGAATTAATAGAAGTTCTGAGAGATGTGCTGGACGTAGTCGGCTATCGGGGTTATATCGTTGCAGCGTTCGTAGAGGTCTTCGAGGGAGTTGTACCTTCTAGAATTTGATATGAGACGCATATATTTGTGTTCGAGCACTTGCAGTTTTTTCATTGTCATGTGTTACGTGTTAAACTCAATTTACGACTAAAAGTCTAAAAATAAGATGAATAAAAAAAAACTTAAGGTCGGCTAGCTCCAACAGGAGACTCCAGGGGTGAGATTCGTTTATTTTTTTAACGATTCCTAAAGTTTGCCAAGGTGAAATAGTGAGCGCCAGGTAATTTTAATATACCAACCTCAAGCGAATTGTCAGACACACTGTGTAAACAAATTACCAAATTTAGTGTTACTTACTTTCAACCTTAAGTCAACGGTGAGAAAAAAAAAACCAGGTTAAAATTCCTAGAACATTTATTAACAAAATCTTATTACCGGTGACTTTTTAAATTAAGAACTAGCAGATTATACTTATATGTACAAAATTCTTAATATTATTGATGGCGACTTTCTAACTGTAATTCTTAAATTATATATGAACTTTTCGACTTTACTGACAGTGTTCTCCTAATTAACACATTATTAAATTATATATTAGATTTTGATTTGATTTTGATGTAATGTTGATTTAATCTTTATTTAATTCTAAATTAATTCTGATTTACTGTTGATGTCCTTTCTAAGTGAAAAATGAATATTTTAGGCCAAGTCACATTTAACAAAATAACTAATTTAAGTAAGACAGGTTAGAGGGGGGAGCCATCCTTCAATATACCCAACTAAATAAGTTTTCCAATATGACCTTATGCATCACATAATACAGAAAAAAAATTATACACATAATTATCAAAACATCTGGATATATATAACTGCGCAGTTACTTACAGGTAATTCATACTAGTAGGGAACTATTATTGTCCATACCAGCTAGGCTTATAACATGGCCGTTTATAAAATAATTAAAAATCATAGATATAAGGAAAATAATGATTCGTAAGTTTCCACCTGATTCTAAATATACATGGTAAAACTACCTCCAACGCCTTTAAGGGTGACAACTGATACCGGCATTCCCAGTTCCTCACTCGAAACTCCTGTAGTATATCTGCAGAAGGCTCCACTCCAGTCCCAAAACAATATTTACCAGTGATGTCCTCAACCAAAACAGCAAAAGTCCCGTCCAAATCAACACGTGGCTTCCCAGCATAAAAACGTCCATCCAAGAAAAATATCTTAACTCCCCAAAAGCAGGAATTTACAGAAATCAAAGCCTAGGGTAGATTTAATACCCGTAAAAAATTTGCCTATGAATAAAATAGCTCTTTAGAATTCGGTATTTCTATGAAATTTGGCGAAACTTGCTTACCCAACAAAATGGCCTGGGCACACAAAAAAACACAAGGATTCAATAGCTTCGTTTCTAAGCCTATTTAGAAGTTCCACAACAACAAAATCGGCTTCAAACAGCTCACCATACCAAACGGCACTTCCAAATTTAAAGACTTCCAGTATAATCCCCAAAACTCAGAATGGGTTGCTCTAAAAGCATTCAAAAGGAAAATCCCGTCTTATCGGCTAAACGACACGCTGCTGAATCGAAGGATCCGGAAACTCGGAAACCACTTGTTGTTTTTTTCCTCAGCCACATGTTTTCGAGCACCAATCACCGTTTGACAACTCCTACGAAATTACCCACAATTCCTAAAGACGCGCGCATATTTACAATTAAAATTTTAACGACACAGAAAATAATTCTTGACATGGAAATATTAAAACAGACATTACAAAGAAATCCCATGAGTGCAAATCACCATTTTAAACAATAATTGTCCATAAAGTAAATAAACCTAGAATTAATAAATTAAATGACGACTGAGCAGTTTCCTATATCAATGTTGGTAACACATTTCCCCAGTGAAATATGACATATGACAGCTGACGAAAAAGAATAAACAGAGAATTCACCAAGCTTATTTATTTAAAACTAAAACCTTCCTGCAAAGTACAAGTAAGTGAATATTATTGGTATTATCCACCCTTCAAATGACTAACCAAATTGCTTTCCAGCCAGCACCCTCTGAAATATGTATTTTTGCCTACACATATCGGCATTCCAAAAGATGTTTACATCCTCTACAGGAACCGAATTTCAAAGTATCTAGCAAGGAAAAAGAACAATCTAAATACAATACAATATATACCCCTCGGTGAAAACCACTACTTAAATGTTTGTACTGGTTTTAGGTTAGACAACGGAGAGGTTGTCCTGCATCAGAAGAAGCTAACGTACAACAAGCCTATAGCAACTACTAACACATCAAAACAATGTAACCTAAGTATATTGCTACCTGAATAAAATTTATCGAAAACAAGAATGTTTCCGAGACTACTTTTACTCAAACAAGCAATACCTAACCAACACAAAATTAGGTACTCTGTCCTAATGCTGTCAATAAAGTTAGAGGAATACCTACTAGAAATAATCCTTGCTCTGCAATCATTCAACAAACCCAATTGTAGCCTTAGTTATTTATAAACTTAAAATTCTATACAAATATATATGATTGAATTCTAATTTAACGTTACACATGGCCGGTATGCTGCACAATACCGGCGCCGCGTATATGATGGACGGCCTGACCACCATCGTGTACAACAACCTTTTATTCAGTCTGTTAAGTCTGCTACCCCTGACCATGAGCGGATACAGACTCCTGGACAGGGAGTAGACCGTCCGTATCGTCTCATTAACATGCGTATTGAACGTCAGCCGTAGTCTAGTCGAACCCCCAAGTACTTCACGTATCTTTTTGTTGGAATTTGGTTGTCCCTGATAGAAATTGGAGTGATGATCCTGTTCTCCGTGAAGCGACGCGTGAAGACTATCGCCTCCGACTTCACAGCGTTTACCCGAATCTTCCACTGGTCGTAATAGGCCGTGGCACGAGCCATATGTGCCTTCAGCAGCATGTTCGCCAACTGCGCGTTGTGCAAATGCGCATACGTGGCCGTGTCTTCGGCATACTTGGCCAGCTTCGTATTCGGGGACTCTGGAAAGTCGGAGACGTACAGGTTGTACAACTTCGGTGAAGGCACGATCCTTGCGGGACTCCCGCGCGAATGTCCAGCCAAATTGAAAGTTTATTATTCGCCCGAACTTGCAGGGTTCTACCCGTCAGGAACGAGTGAATAAATTTGGTGATGTGAATCGGGAAGTTATAATTGTGTAGCTTGTAGAGTAAGCCCAGGATCCAGACGGTGTCGAAGGCTTTCTCAATATCGAGGAGCACCATGACGGCGCTCTTCCCGAGGTTGTATTGCACTTTCACATCGTTAACTATCCTAACGACTTGCTGCACCGTGCTCCTGTCCTCCTGAAGCCGAATTGGGACTCGTCGTCAATGTGAAGCTCATCCTGAACAGCATCGAATCTGATCAGGATGAGCTTCTCCACCAACTTGGAGATCGCCAACAGCAACGAGATGGGCCTGTAACTGCCGACGTTAAGTTCTACGGCAGTAGAGCATAACTAGCGTCATCTCTCGGTAGTGTCGTAACAATCCAAATTGAAAATAAATTGATAATCATCACTGAATAAGCAAATTTTATAGCAGAAGGAAATTTTATAATTTATTGAGTCCTTACTATATATAAGGCACTTGCAGATAGGTTGGAATATTATATTTCCTATTTTTATAACAGTAAATTATTTTAGATCATTCGTAAACTATAACTATGAGGAAATAAGCTAAGGTTTTATTTCAATGTTGTGAAGGCGGTGACATATCCGGAAAGGGGGCAACGATTTTTTAACTTACGGTCGTCAAGGTTACTTTCGAAACACACCAGATTTTTTTTGGTTACACTGTATAAATAATGAGGATTAAAATTTTCAAGAGCCCAGTTTTGCCATTAAAGTTAAAATGACAACGACGTTAATATGATATACAAGTAATAGTTGTCGCCCTTAATAATGAAATTAAACATCCACTCTGTTTTAGTGGACTATAGGGAATCCATCACAAAAATATACTTGAAATCATAAAAACAGAAATTTTGAAATGTTATGTAAGATAACTTCTTTTAAAATAAAGAAAATTGAAAGTTTTAATCTTTTGCCTAAAAACCTGTGCATTTGTTGTGTGTCCCTTAACAAGTGATCTAAAAGAAATAAATACGACTACAGTTTTTGTTTCAAAGTTAGATTTCTAAGATTTTTGCCAGTTTTTATCAATAAGTATTAATATAACTTTCATTTCACATAAAATATCCATGTTATATAAATCATGTCGGGCAAACTGTTGCTTTTTTAATATCGTATCTCCAAATGTTTAATTCAGGAGCTTGAAAATAAATCTCATTGCATTACTTTGTTGGGCTAATATTATTAAAAGGTTCTGGCGACGTATTAATAATAATAATAAACTGATAAGAAATAAAGTAAATAATTTTATTTATTAATTATACCAATACACTGATTAAAGAAAAATACAATTTAAATCAAGTACAGTGGTGGCCAGAAAATAATAGGACAACTATTTTACTCAAGTGTATTCTTTGTTTGAATATGTAGTAGGGAGCCCAAACAAACCGAGTATTGGAATACCTTTATTTTATATTTTAAAACGGCTAATTCTTAATATTTAAGATATGTGTTTAAATGCTAAACGCAATTTTTATTAATATTGACTAACTTTCTTCAGTTTTAATAACAATTATTACAGCCTAAACAAAGTTGCTGATACTGGTCATACTTGTTTTTTACGCGCTTAAATATTTATTGACAAACATTAAGATAATATTATCATAATCCGAAAGTTAGACGTAAACAACTAGATTTTAGCAAAAATGGGTTATAAGCCTTGTATTATTTATTGTTCACGACTGTACATAATAATATACCGAAATTTTAAAAAAGTTCATGTAATTATGAAATGTAGGTATTCAAAAGAACAGTGAGAAAATATTCTACTTTAATTAACATAATAATTAATAGCTACTCTTTAAAAATGGATTGCTTCAAGAATCAACTTTGACTTACCCAAAGAAATAAAATTACCACTGGTTTAATATTTTAATGAAAATTTGTCGCTTTACTCACAAAGTGTTTGTTTTAACATGTAAGAATTTTTCAGAGGTAAAAATCATCATCGGCTCTTAAAAACGGTCTAATAGGCCAAACTAAAAATCAAGAATTATAACCACCCTTTCACATATATATACATATAGTGCTACATATGAAATATAAAAAAGATGCTATACAAAGTGCGCCAAACTTCTGAGGATTATTAGAAATGGTAGAAAAAATCTGTAGTTTAGTTTTGATTTTCAATTCTGTATTAATACAAAAATATTTAGAAGTACACGGATTTTTTTTTCTTTTTATTGAATTATCCACCTAATAGTTTTTATAATATTGGTGATAAGTGTTAAACCAACCGTTTACGAAATAAAAGTGATTTCTTGAAAAAAGCTGTTTGCAGAAAAATTTTTGAGTTCCTCTGATTCCATACAGACTATTAACTTTAGTTTTATATAGGGCGCTGAAAAGATTAACTATATTTTTCCACTAACACAAATGCCGTAATTCAGTTTTCTTAACTTGGTCATTCTATTTTCGATTATGTCATCTAATCTGGCCGATAGCCGCGTTGGTTAAGGCACGAGGTGGCAATCGTGATTAATCACACGTTTATCGAGCTACCGGGTTCGAATTCTGGCTCCGGCACTGTCGGAGGAAATGGTTGTATGTCCGCATTTTTTCAATGTGTAACAACCTTCCGCACAATGTTTCTTTCCCTAAAAACCTTCTTCGGACTATTACGAACATCCCTGTCACAAAAAGCACTTTCAGTTTGCAACAATAGCTAGGTAATTATACGCATTTTTCATTTATTAAAAATAATGCTTATATATAATATCTTATTTTTATTATGTTTATTTATATCTGCCCTTTATCTGTGCGCAGTCTTGAATCCGATTGGTGGAATTTTCCATTACACGATGCAACATGTATAACGGAGTGCGATTTCTTGGCGGATTTTTATTTCTAACTCCTGAATATTTCTTGGTTTTTCAACAAAAAAATTTTACTTCAAATTTTGTTTGCTTATTGTTCGCGTTGTAGCGTTTCTAATTTTTTATAATACTTTTCTGGGTTTCAGAAGATTATCTTTGGAATCCTTCTGAGAAGCTAACAGTTATGATCATCGGAACATCGAGTCAAATTAGACGTCCACGATAAAACCCGTAAGAAACTACTCCAATGGACAATGGACATGAAATCTGAATTCAGTATTTTTATTGTTTCTAATATTAAACGTAGTCGATGCAAATTAATTACATTTGCTAAAAACAGTGAGCCCCAATTTGCTTTTTGACACTCCAGAAACCCATGAAGGGTCAAAAAACCAGCGTCTTAATTTTCTTATAGGTAAGTCAAAGGGAGCTAGATATCTTGTAGGCAGTGTTTAAATTACGTGATTGATTCATGGCTAATAATAATATGTAATTATATAATATTTAATTATAATACATGCTACTATTCATTGTTGTTGTATTTTTACAACTTTCACGTTAATAATTGACGTCATTATATTTGTATGTTATGAATATTCATTTATACTTGTCTTTTTTTACACTCAAATTTTATTTGTGTTTATATTGTATACAGTTAATGTTGCACTTTTGTACAGACTTACCAAAACAATTTTTTTTGTAACTTGGTTAAATAAATATTTCTATTTCTGTTCCATTTCTTTCTAATCGTAATTTTTTTAGTTGACTTATAGAGAAATTTTATATTTATATTTATTTATAAAGGTTCTGTTCCAAAAGAAAGAAGCATCCCCACACTGAGAGAAAAATCTATTGGCCGTTATTAAAAATTTAATAACCTTTGCATAAAACTTCAATTAAATAGGGGGCAGGCAGAGTCATTATTTGCTAGTGTTATTAAAGTCATTGTCCTAAGAACATCTACTAACGGTTATTAAAGACCATGAAAATTTCTATAATAACGTTTGTGTTACCATCAGTTTTTTTATTTTCGTATGGTTATTGAATGCTTTACCTACCACTGCAAATTGAATAACTGGTCAGTATTATCATTATTATGCTGAATTCATTAGAGTTTCTTATAAACACTACAAAATGACCTTTTAGTCAGTATTAGATATCTTCATTGGCTTGGCTAAATGAATAGAACTACATGTATTAAATAATTTAATAGCACTTTGATGGGTGGCAATGAATTTATTTCCTTTTATAGGAAATAGAGGAATATTTGGTCTTTCGTAATATATATTTTACGAAACATTTATTTCTGTAATAATTAATCCCACTCTCGTTGGTTTATATTTTGTTAATTTAATAGCAATTACACGAAATATTACTGGGATGGTGAGCTTATATAATAACTTTATACATATGCATCTAGGCCCCACTGCAATAAAAATAATTTGTAAGCCATCACTAATAACTTTAACTCCCGTATCCTGTGGGCACTGAAGATACAAGAACAGCCACGAAATACGATAACGATGATGTGATGTGATGGCCGCAACTCGCGAGAGCCCAGGTCTGTCTGTGCGCAATATCGCTACGTACGATTGTTTATACGATCAGTATCGAATATTACCGAAAATAAAAAATTAATTCGATGCTTATTTGGTACACATAGTATTCCCAATTATTATAGTGGACTAATAATATCAATTAAGAAATATTTTGTTAGCTCCCTTTTATAGCATCAATTTGATCTTTAATAAAGCTTGTTAGATGCGTAATAAAGATTATTAAGGCAACAGAATATTAGCAGCAACTTCTTTTTATTAAAAAATACCGACTTACTCCAATAAAGTATGTTAGTTACCATAGCTAGATAACTGATAACCATAATAATACTGTTTTAGGAAAATGACTTCAATAGCTCTTAGTACTTTAAAATTCTGTAAATATTAAAGTTATAATAATGGTTACAACGTTTTTAATCAGCATTATTAAGAACTTTTTAGCAAGATACTTTAATATGTCGAATTTTCTCAGTGCAATGGCATCAACCATATTAATGGATTTAATAAAAATATAGGGGCTGAGGAAACTATAATTAATTTTGTACAATTACTGGTTTAAAAAATGCCAACAAAAATAATTTAAACCCTTTAATTTGAATTATTAAAATTATATTAAAATTAAACAATGGCTTTCTAATATTTCATTCATCCAATGACTTCATTATTTGATTTTATTTTCGTTAAATTGCACAATAACATTAACATTACGGTAACCAAGGCATTAAATATTAACTGAAAACACATTCACCGTAATTAATAGTACAGTAAATAATTACTTATCTCGCCTTTGCCATTACCTCACTACTTACCAAAAACTTATTTAAGCAGCAAGTACTGAATGAAAGTATTTATAGCATTCTTAAGATAAAATTTGCTTATGCCCCTTGTAAACTATCACTTTCAGTTTTCAGTACTTATTAAGCAAATAACTGTTTAATGAAGTATCTACATATTCAGCAAAACTGCTAATATTCTAAATAAAAATAAAGTACTTAATTATGAAAACAAATTGTACCGAATGTGTTTATAATTTTATTTTATATTATACTAAATGTATCTTAATTCAATACTTATAGCCAAGTTCATCAGTTCCCGGCACTCAAAAAAACGCAACAAAAACTTTATGACAATTATTATCGTTGTTCGGCAAGCGGCATGCTGTCATCAAACAAGCCGACGCATATTAAAAACTTATAAAGGTAAGCGAGTCAATTTGTGAACAGTAGTACAGAGAGTATCGGTATTTTAATGTGGTCGTAAATATTTTGTTGCGTTTTTTGAGTACCGGGAACTGATGAACTCGACTATACTTGCTTCTATATTTTTTTCTCCCATTTTCATATAAATTAGCTGGTCAAGTTTCATAATGCCCCAAAAATAATAGTCCTTAGGGATGAAGTCTGGTAACCTCAAAAGAGTGGGCCGAAATCGGCAAAAAAACATTTTTTTCTGAAAATGAATACGGCTTACCGTGGAAAAGTTGTCTACTTAGGATATGAATTCATAAAAAGAAAATAAGGTACATACCTCAATTTTGAAGCGGTCCCCGGGGGCCCTAAAGAGGTCATAATTTTTTAAAAAATTTCTTGGCTTAGTGATTTTTTGTTTCTTTAAAGACCCCTCATTATCTTCTAAAAAACTGGAGCAAATTGAAAAATACTTAGCCAACCCCCCCAAGGGGCAACAATGTAATTGGATAGGAAGAAATGGGTCTTTTGTATTATAATAATTGTGCAATAAGCAGCCATTAGCTTAATTTGACGTTCTTGTAAGTATGCTAAATGCCAAATTAACCCAGAACTCACCAGAAGGTATCTGCACCTGGAATTTCATCCGTCCACCTTCTAAAATTATAGCAAATTTCAGTTACTATTAGTTTTTTTAGTAGTAGTAGTAGTATTTTTTAGTAGTAAAAATAGGTAACTTTCTTCTGGCATCAAATTTCACTTTAATATTCATCTCTGGATAACTCACCACATACTTTTTGTGAAGCCCTGGTGACGAGTTTATCGCATCTCTCAACTACTTGAGTGGCATGGAAACTTTCCAAATATGGGTATATTTTTTCTTTTAAAATATTTTGTAATTCTGTGTTAGTAAGTTTCATTGTTAGAGGAGGTTTTGTTATGATACAAGTTGCCAATCAATTATATCTATGTAATCCTCAACGTCACAGTTTATATTGGGTGCCTTAAAAATTCTGATTCCATCATTCGTTCGCTTTCTAGCATTCTAGATTTTTCTAACAGCCAGTTGCCTGATATCTTCATGTGAGTCCACTAGCATTGTCAGAACAGTATTTTCAAGATGCGCAAAATACGCATTTCCTGCAAAAACTTGGTCTATTATTTGTTTCACTTTCGCTGGAAACTCTCTTACGCTTTAATGACCTTCCAAAGATTTATTGTCCTGTATGTTAATAGAGGCTGTATTTTTATCTGAAGCCAAGTCGGAGCATATACTTTTAAGATGTATTTCGTAAAAAAAAGTTTAAGTGTTCTGATGGATAAGAGTTGCCACGTATAAGAGCAAAACTCTGTTAGGCGTTGTTAACCACCAAGCATGGGCCATTTTGCAGAGAAATTTATCCGCCAATCGAATAAAACATTTACCATCATGAATGGCACAACATATTTGGTACATATATTGCTGATTGAAAAAGTGTGCGGTTCTTTTGTGTGGCCATCTAAACTCTGAAGCAAATGTCGTAGGCTCAATTAATTTCCAGGAAACAGGCATATACTCCATTGAAGAGGTTTCCCTATACTAGTTTCCATTAGTCGAATAACACCTTCCATCCCGTATTCACATTAGTACCATTACATCCGATAACTACTAAATTTTTGGAGTTTCTTTCTTTCTTATTTAAATTCAGAAGAAGTCCTCTTTGTATATTTTCAGCTGCAAGGATAGATGTCCCAAAAAATTATTTCCAGGCTCTTTTATTATTGATATGTGTTCTTGTTGTTTCTGAATACGACGCCCCTTTATTTGATGGATGGTTGGGTCTTTGCGACCAGAATTTCATTACTTGCACTTGTAGATTCTTGAAGACGCTTTCGGTTTCTATATAATACTCGACGTATTTTATTTTTGGATTTTCTTCAGAAATTACATTCAGATTCTGTTACAAGGTTGCGAATTGAGCAGGTATCCAACATAAAACTAAATTGCTGTAAAAAATTTGTATGGTTTACAACTGAAAAAGAAAACAATCAGCTTATTGTAAATAAAATGCAGATTTAGTAGAAAAAAGTTACAAGTCAAACGTTCGTCCACTTTCTTTTTATTTACAAAATACAATTTTGGTGATTTTCATTTAGTGTTTTTTAAGAAAATTGTATTTCGTAAATAAAAAGAAAATTGACGAAAGTTTGACTTGTAACTTTTTTCTACTAAATCTGCATATTATTTACAATAAGCTGATTGTTTTCGTTTGCAGTTATAAACCATACAAATTTTTTTAGAGCGATTTACAGTTTTATGTTGGATACCTGCTCAATTCGCAACCTTAACATGAAGTCGTTTTATCCATTGGGGTGCAATAAAAAATAGTCAAAGGGTGCTGATTTTCTTTTTGTAGAGCAAGGATTACATAATAATTACATTTTTTAGGTGGGCTTAGGTAGACTCTTGTAGGCCCTTAGTGCCCGGTTAAATATAAAATTGCGCGACTGCGTTTTTTGTGGTAGTTTAAAATGATAATATGCATATTTTCCACATTAGGCCAACACAAAGTTAAAAAAAAAACGATTCGACTCATCCCTATAGCCATTTATTTTGGTAATGGATGGTTAGCCACTGCACCAGTGGTAGGTAGCACAATCTTATTGCAAGTATGCAAGTAGGCATTTTGCATTTCGTTAAGCACCTCCCAAGACTTATTATCTAATAATTCGAAAAATCATTTTGGTTTTGTGGAATAATGAAAGGTCACTACCTAAAAGTCCTCCATTTGGAAGTGCTGGTCCTTACAATTAATTATAAAATTTAGATTTTCCTTTATAGCACGTTTTATATACTAACTACGCTATTAGTTGTGTATGCCGCCTCGTTGCCATCGTCATTATAAACTATGTTTCTGAAAAATATCTGTAATTTAAATAATTTTACTGCTTCCACAAGCAGCATTGGTGTGCAAATATTTGACTCGAAAATTTAATGTTAAAACTACTAATTAATTTCAACATTTCTTCAGACATCCCATTATTGGGATTAACTCCTTTTTTACTCTTTTTTAGTAATATTTTATGAAAAACAAATAATAAACATATTCGGATAGTTGATACTTCAAACAGCTTATTGGTTCATTATTTATTATTATTTATTGGTTTATTGAATACCCGAATCCGCAAAATCTGGTGATTTTCTTATGATGAATTATGTTAAAAATCATTGTTGCTTCTTTATAACTGCTGATATTTTTCCCCAATCTATAATTTTCACTTTTTCAGTTAAATTTGTTCTAGCTGCCTTCGCTTTTTATTTTTAATGCAGAAACTGCCATTTCAATATTTCATGATGGCTCTCTGAATTTTCTCAGTATTAAATAGAAATTCCTGTTGTTTAAAGTACTTTAATGTGCTAGAAGGAAGTTGAAAAGAAGCCAATCTCTCTTTCCACAAATTGAGCATACTGGTTTTGTGAGACGCAGCATGACGCTACGGAATTAAATTTTAGCGAAAATATCCCTAATCTAATTCCTCTATAATTGGAAAAGTCATAGAAGCACATAAATCAATCACGGATTTTTGAAATATTTACAAGTACAAGATACACTGTATATTTATATTGAAGTTTTTTTAGTAATTAATTACCTGTTAAACCCACACTACCGTAAATATCGTAAAGAAAACAGCATGTCCTCTCATATATTTAATAAAATGAAAATGGTAAATTGAAAATTTATGAGGCTTTATCTATATAATATAATTATTATTCAAACTTATTAGCTCTCAGTATGATCAAGAGGGAGCAGCACTTCCTTGACACGAGAATATTTACATCTATCGACCACTGTATGTATTAGAGCTAGTTGGCGAAATGACTTGCCCACAGTTCTCTTTACCATGTTTCCACCAGCGCTATCTACTCAGTCGCCTGTACAGTAAAAAGGCGTACCAAGCCAAGCGTTCATTACCAGCACATCTAGCAGTGACATCTCTATGGCGGTGGCGTAACAGTAAAAATATTCAGTAGTTCCGCAATGGCAACTTTGTTTCATTACTGTCATCCGTTAGGTATCGTCTGAAAATACAGAACCTAGAGCGCATATACAAATAATGCTGTGACATCTACAGGTAGGAGCACTAACTTAAAAAAGAAAAGTGTTATAAATCTACTTTTAAATTAGAGAGACTTAGAGAGCTTCAATATTTCCGCTATAGATGACGTAAGTTACTTTTATTTCCATGGACCAGTCATTTAAGTAACGAAATTGAAATATTGTCATAATTGGGACCACTGCGGGTAACTCAATGGCTTGCGAGTGGTTTACATTTATTAACTAATAATTTTTTCCATCACAAAACATAAACAACATATTAATAAAACAAAATATAAAGAAAATAAACAATTAATGGTTTTACTTACTACTTAATCTCACTGTGGGATGTGCTTCTTTCGTTCCATGACCCAGGAGTAACTATTTGCCACCTTCCTTTCCATAATGCCCCGTCTAGACTTATTGTGTAGTCTAAATTATTGTAGTTAACATTTCTTAAAAAGAGATATTAGATTATTTGAGAATGTGATAGAATTAGAATCTGATGCTGTATCCATAATTATTTTGTTATTGTTTAGTTAAATCTTTTATACTTTATATCCTCTGATCAATTTACTTATAACATCTAAAATATTTTTATGAGGAAACTTATTCTTACATATTAAATAATAAATTTGGAATCCCTGCCAAAAATGGCTCATAGAAACTTATAAAAAATATATATATACATGGATCTATACGATTCGAGTTGGATAGTGAAACCGTAATTCTCTATAAACCCTCATTGAACTATATATATTAGTACATTATACACTAAGGGAGAGAAACGTCTTATTTTTCCTGAGGTGTAATTTGAGGCCCGAGGAATTGGAGCGAAATTATAATATTTAGAAGCCTTTGGGATATTTCCATTCAACGTATCATGGTAACAGATATTTGTTTATAAATGAAATAAAATAAAAACTCCCCTAGGGAAATTATTGTCTTATTTCGTCCACGAAATAAGACAGTAATCTCAACTGCCAAGATATATATATATATCTATAATAAGTTTGAAATGGTAATTCCATAAGTAATTCTTAAGTGTCTGTATGAGTTAACTGATGGACGGGAATCTACTCATAGAGTCTTATGAAAAAACAACATAACATTAAATCCAGATAAATAGTTATATAGTTTATTGGAATTTCCCTATTCACAAGTCAATATATGAGATTTCATGTAGTTTCACTAAAAATAGGAAATGGTCATCATGAAATCTTGAATGTATGGGGAAAAATAATGGAATTAGCTGGTATTTATGAGACTTAATGTGGTCTCAAAATGGTACGGTATGAGGATCTATCTGAAAACCCCATCAGAAATATTTAACCTGTATATGTCATAACTAAAAACATCTTGTGGCCTTTGTGTGTAAATTTCTCCTATGTCATTATTGAATAACATTATTCAAGCAACTAGCTAGAATCTCTTAGAGTAAATTTGTACAAGCATATTGCAAGGAGAGCCACCTACTGCAACTTATTGTAATCAGACTAGGCTCAGCATTATGATGATCTATAACTATGCAATTGTATAAGTTCCCTTCATGAGTATATATAAGATATTATAAGCATGTACGTGAAACCACGATGGAATATATGAGACTTGATAAGGTAAGGGAATTGAAAACTGAATAATCTGTATCCATGCAATTAGATAAGTTACCTTTATGAGTGTATATAAGATACTGTGAGAATGTACATGAAAACTCAATGGAATATAATATGAGCTTGATGTGGTTCCAAAATGATACGTATGAGGATCTATCTGGGAATTGAAACCTAAATGATCTATATCTATGCAATTGTATAAGTTTCCTTTATTAGTATATATAAGACACTATAAAAATGTACGTGAAACCACAATGGAATATATAAGGCTTGATGTGATGCCAAAATAGTATTGTTATGTGCTGCCCTCTAACAGAGAGGAGAGTTGTAATTACTCCCTGGCCAGAAGGGTGGCGCCATCTGTGGGCCAACTGACGAACCACCATTTAGTAGTGCCTAAGAAAATTATAGAGAATTCCAGTATATTTCTGGAAAGTTCTACAATGATATTCTGGACATTCCAAGTGGGTATATAAAGAGGTGAAGCCAGCAGATGGGGGAACAGAACAGTACAGTTTAGTGAAGAATAAGGAACAGTTCAGTATCCAGTTCAGTTCTGGGTAATCTGTGGTTCTGGTTACAGAGACAGTTTATGGAAGAAGAGTTCAGTTGAGTGAAGTAGGCAATACAGAGTTTTTAGGTTAGATAAAGTTGTCAAGTTTAGGAAGAAAAGTACATAGTGTTTTAAAAGTAGTGAATTCATATTAGATTAAGTTATTATTAGTTGTGTGATTTTTAAGTATTTACTAGTGTAATTTTAGTGATTAAATAAATCAGTGGTTTGTGAAAATTCTTGTTGCAAGTTATTCGAATCCACGGAGTGTTTACTGAAAATTGTAAGCACGTAACAATTGGTGTCGGAAGCGGGATTGCAACAGAATTTTGGAAAGTGATATAGACTTTAAATAAGACTTGTTAGTGTTGTTTGTTAGTTTTTGAATGGAAACAAGAAGCATGGCTGCTGAAAAACAAATGCAAGACATGTTAGCTGCATTTAGCAAAATGATGCTAGAAGAACAAGAGAAACGACGTCAAGAAGATAAAGAATAACAAGAAAGACGCCGTCATGAAGAAAAAGAAGAACAAGAGAAACGTGAAGAAGAATTAAGGAAAATTATACAGGGGCAACAAGATGTTATCCTTTCGGCAACTGAAGACCTCAAAAGTGAAATTAAAGAGGATATGGGCAACATAAAGACTGAAATATGTGATGTCAAAGGAAAAGTAAATAAGGTTGAAGAGGAAGTATCTGAAGCCAAAGGAAAAGTTACTGGCATCGAAGAAAAAGTTATTGGCGTCGAAGAAAAAGTTATTGGCGTCGAAGAAAAAGTTACTGGTGTTGAAGAAAAAGTTACTGGTGTCGAAGAAAAAGTTACTGGCGTTGAAGTAAAAGTTACTAAGGTTGAAGAGGAAGTAACTGAAGTCAAAGGAAAATTTCGTGCAGTTGAAGGAGAGGTAGAGCGACTTAAGCGACTGTTAAGAGAACAAGGAGGCCAGCTGGTATTATCATCATCAGGTCCTCGATTACAACCGCCTTCCTTTGATGGTCAAACTTCTTGGTCAACCTATAAAAGTCAATTTGAGGCAGCGGCATACGCAAACAATTGGAGTAACGAAGACAAAGCTATGGCATTAGTGCTAGCATTAAGGGGCCAAGCCTCAGAGTTGCTTCAGACTATCCCAGTGACGCAGCAACGGGATTTTAAAGTTTTGGAGGCTGCACTAGATCTAAGATATGGCGACCAACACCTCGCCCAAGTATACAGGACTCAGCTCAAATCACGCACACAAAAGGCTGGGGAAAGTTTACAAGATTTTGAAGCAGCTGTTGAGCGACTGACATACCTGGCTTACCCGGATGCACCCAAAGAATTCCAGGAACAATTAATAGTTGGTACTTTCATCGATGGCATAAGAGATGAGGAGATCAGGCGAGTCCTTAGATTAACTCGAGCTAAGACTGGTAGCGAAGCCTTGATCCACGCCCTCGAAGTTGAGGCCGCTTATGAAGAGACTCTACATCCGAGAGTACGAGCCATGAAAGTAGAAGAAGAGAACCATTTAGAAAAGTCAAATATGGAATCTTTGATGGCTGACCTGCACAAAATGATAAGCCAGTTGATGAACAAACCAGATGCTCCAAGGAAGCAGGAAAGAGAACAGAGCGATGGACAGCCAAGGAAGGTGATTCGGTGTTATCAGTGCAGCAAACCAGGACATATGATGCGGCAGTGTCGAGAACGGAATCCTGGGGAAGTAAACACTGCAAAGAAAGAGGAAGTTCGCTCTGATAAGATGAGATTGTTTGTTATGTTAACAGACATACAAAAAATGGTCGCACAATTACTAAACGTATTAAGTTCGCGACCGGAGCTGAAACAGGAACCGCAACCGCCGAAACAGGAGCCGAAGCAGCAGCGAAGTGCTGGAGGTCCGACAAAAGTAATCCGCTGTTATAATTGCGGCAAATTGGGGCATGTCAAGAGGTACTGTCGCCAGAGGAGCCCTAAGGAAGTGAATGCCGAGAATGTAAAAACGCAGCAGGATATAGCAGAAGTGAAGGCAGTTAAGATAGAGGTTCCGAAGGACTGGTCAAAGAAAGTTCTAAGAGAGGAACAACTGAATGACGATGAAATTGGACCAATGTTGAAGGCGAAAGAAAAAGGAATCCGCCCGGAATGGAAGGATGTTTCCAGTAAAAGTGTTGGACTGAAGGCTTTATGGGCGCAATGGGATTCACTTAGGGTTATAGATGGCCTATTACGGAGAGCATGGGAGAGCCCGGATGGGAAAGAAGTTACCATGCGGTTGCTGATACCCAGGTGCCGAGTACCAAAAGTACTTCGGGAAGTGCACGAGGGAATATCCAGAGAGCACTTTAGCAGAAATAAGACTTTGGCTAGAGTACGGGAGCGATTTTACTGGGTAAATAGCTGTCAGGATGTAGAGGCTTGGTGTCGCAGTTGCAAGGTTTGTGCGAATGTGGCTGCCAAGAGGTCACCTACAGGGAGTGGTGATCGAATGAAGGCTAGATATGACCGCAATGCCAGTTCAGCAGGATTCAAGGTGGGGGACTCGGTTTGGCTGTATAACCCACAGCGGAGTGAAGAAGGATTCTCGAAGCCTCGCTCACCTTGGGAAGGACCGTATTCTGTCATCACTCGGATCAACGACGTTGTTTATAGGATTCAACGTAGAAAGAAGTCCAAGATGAAGATCGTGCACCTGGACAGGTTGGCAAAGTATACTGGGGTATCTGAAATGCCTGACCGGGACGTTCAGGCTTAAGGAGGGGGCAGTGTTATGTGCTGCCCTCTAACAGAGAGGAGAGTTGTAATTACTCCCTGGCCAGAAGGGTGGCGCCATCTGTGGGCCAACTGACGAACCACCATTTAGTAGTGCCTAAGAAAATTATAGAGAATTCCAGTATATTTCTGGAAAGTTCTACAATGATATTCTGAACATTCCAAGTGGGTATATAAAGAGGTGAAGCCAGCAGATGGGGGAACAGAACAGTACAGTTTAGTGAAGAATAAAGAACAGTTCAGTATCCAGTTCAGTTCTGGGTAATCTGTGGTTCTGGTTACAGAGACAGTTTGTGGAAGAAGAGTTCAGTTGAGTGAAGTAGGCAATACAGAGTTTTTAGGTTAGATAAAGTTGTCAAGTTTAGGAAGAAAAGTACATAGTGTTTTAAAAGTAGTGAATTCATATTAGATTAAGTTATTATTAGTTGTGTGATTTTTAAGTATTTACTAGTGTAATTTTAGTGATTAAATAAATCAGTAGTTTGTGAAAATTCTTGTTGCAAGTTATTCGAATCCACGGAGTGTTTACTGAAAATTGTAAGCACGTAACAGTATGTATGAGGATTTATCTGGGAATCGAAACCTAAATAACCCACCCGACTAAACCCTCGAGTATTTTTCCAAACAAAAACTCGAAGAATGTAATGACCACTGTAACCGTATATTGACTCATAAAGAACTCACATAATTATTTCTTGTCGACTGAAAACACTTGAGATGCGATGAAAACAAATTTTGTTATATAATGAGCAACTCATCGAATACGATAAAAATTAAAACTGTATTGTCTTACAAAAAAGTCGACAATTGAGTATTCAATAAAATCTTAACATAATTGGTCTAATAAAGCATTGAGTACATCTTTTTTGATGAAAATACAATATATATTAGAACTTTATTGTCTTATAAAAACTCATAATTGCATAGATAATTCTTATTGGTTAAAAAGTTTTAGGATACGATAAATACTGGTACTCCTATATCCTAGTAATTTTTTCCGAAATAAAAGTTCAAAGGATATGATGAAAACTTTAACTGCATTGACCTATAAGAACCTCAATTATTTCTTATTGGATAAAAAACACTTGGGATATGATAGAAACTGAAGCTCTACTTTCTAATAAAAACTAATAATTGAAAAAAAATGTTCTGTTTGTCAGTCTGTAACTTTTTTTGTCCGCACGTTTACTCTGGAACCGTTTATGATATTGACTTGAAATTTATTGGTACACTTATATATTATAACAATATCTGGAACTAGATTATATTTTTGATCTAATTCCGTTGAAGGATTCGGGTTAAATGGGGGTAAATAAGGGTAAATAGGCAAAGCAAGCTGGTAAGAGTACATAAAATTGCAATTTAGGACATGTACGAAAAGTCAAGGTGTCAAAAAATTTTTTGGCATCAGCTACTCCCTACTATCACCCTCACACTATTATGAAATGGAGTAAAAACCAATTAAAACGTGATTTAGTATGTATACCAGAGCAAAACGTCTCAAAAAAAATTTTGGCTTTAGCTACCCCCTTTACCACCTCTATTGCCACCCCCACCCTATTATTAAAGGGAGTAAAAAATTAAATTGGGATTCAGTGTGTATAAGACTTGGATACAAAATCTGGATGTGAAAGTAGTGATTCCTTGGGCAGCGGTTTTTTGTATTTGATTCTAACTAATGATTTTGTCTTTCTTTCCAGCAATACTAGCTGCTTTCTAAATTGCTAATGTTGTAGCATTAAGGCGCAAATATTTTTTTACGTTAACAATATTGCACAGTGGAAAATTCAATATGTCCGTACCATGCTAATTCTTAGATACCGTTAAATTCTTAGTTTTAAATTATTGATTGTTATTAATAAAGGAAATTTGAAGCTTTCGGATATCTTTTCAACCACTTTATACACTCAATAGACTATTAAAATTAAGCTGAAAAATGGTAAATAAAAAAAATTAAGAATGTTTTTAACTTTTGGTGACAGATAAAATTTAAAATTAAAATATTCCTACCCCTGAAAGGCGAGTTTCACCTCTTAGCCTCACAAAAAGCTGCAGTTTTGCAATTTTTCTTTTTGTAAAACGGTATCTATACCAAATAATGTAAAGAATGAGTATGTTGTACAAAAGTTTTCTATAAAATAAGTCCTTGTCACATTTTCGATAAAACTAATAGATTTCGAGTTAGTCTGCTAAAATAAGGAATTATATCAGCTTACAATTAAAATTTTCAATTCGCGCTAGACTTTCTTAAAAAACAACAATGCATAAAACTAAACTACAGAATTGTTATACCCTCTATTTGCGTCTTTATTGTGTATTTTTTATATATTTACTGGTCTGGTCGATAGCCGAGTGTCTGGTCGATAGCCGAGTGGGTTAAGGCGCGAGGTGGCAATCGCGATTAATCACACGGACATCGCACTACCGGGTTCGAATCCTGGCTCCGGCATTGGCACTATCGGAGGAAATAGTTGTATGTAATATAATAAGACCTTTATGAAAAATTAACATTCTCTTCTTATACTTCTTCGGGTATCCAACCATTTTCGTTCATAATTTCGAAGAGACGAAAACACATCCCGTTTGAGAGAATATATACGAAACTGGTCACCTAGAGGTGAAAATGGAGGAAGCTATACAGTGAGGACCATAAGTAAGGGATAAATTCATTTTCTACGAAATTTACAATTTTTAAGTGAAATCCTGAAACGCGTCATTTTTTAATTCTAGAGTGACATTATTTCAGCGGAATTTTACATTCCCACCTTTAACCTGCCGAGAGACAGTACATCTTTAAATGAAAAAAAAAAAAACAAACCAAGAACCAAAAGGTTTAATACGGCTTCAGAAAGCACAGTGAATCTATCCTATAAGGCGTTTGGTTACTTGTTCGTTAAAATTATCCATTTAAACTGCAATCTACAAGTATAATGGAATAATGAAGAGATAATTTCTGATTTTGGGACGTATCCAGATTTATTCTCATACCTTCCTACAAATTATTTTGTATTATGTAATTCACCTCGTAACTAGATAACTTTTCATTCACATATTAGCCAATTCGTGCATGCCAATCATACCTCGTGCACGTTGTCACTATGGAGATATACACAAGAGTTTTGTTTGTCATGGAAAGTGAAACGCTTGTTGTTTTGTTTAGACTAAAACACGACACTTCTATGATTTTACTATCAAACTGACAAAATGTGGAAGTGTTTTCGATGTTGGACAATACCGTATTTGTCAAGAAAACCGTGATTGTCATTATGGCAAATTATGTGACGTTTGTACCTGATTTGAAAATTTGTGACTTTTTTTGTTTTGTGTTACTAAATATTTTGGTAAGTGTTTTTCATTGATTCTTTTATGTGTAGAGTAGTAAAATACCAGGAAAGGTAAATAATTTTTGGCATATATATTGAATTTTGTTTTTTTTTAATATAAACGCTATTGAGAGCTACTTAATATTTCAGTTATGTTAGTTGGTTTCAGTTCTTAAGAATTAATTTAGTCTTTTAGTTTCCCTATTCAGTATATTCCACACGGTTGCATTAATGTCACATATTATTTACGTCCGATCATGTCAACAAGAACTGAAATAAATATAAATTTTCCATGAGTATTCTATATTTTTACCTTTCCTAATAGTGCGGCAGCCCGTAACCAAAATCAACTGCTATTACCTAATGCTAATTTCGATGACCAGGCTATAATAGTATATTACAATACAAAACCAATTTTCCTCTGACAAAGACTTCCATAACGCTACAGTAGCCGGTAAAACGATTTTCCGTCTGTTAAAAAAAAGACGTTATTTTTTATTCCCTAATATCGTTCTTGTTATATATGTCGAATAAAACAGGAATCAATACATACGTCATTAATTAGATTTTAACGAATTCCCACATTACCTCGAAACAGGGTGATTGGTTCTTTTTTAACCTCACCACAATAAAATTGTGAAAGGTCACTAAAATTGGTTCAAAAACGAAAATTGAGATAACATCAAATCTTTACGTTTTGAGGTCCTAGGAACCCAAAACAGTGGTTTTTGAAAAATGTCTGTGTATGTGTATGTGTGTTAGCACGATAGCGCGATTTGGTTGGATCAGATTACGTTTAGTGGCGTTTTGACGCAACAAGTTGTTTATTTTATAATTACTTTCAACTTGCAATGGAACCATTGAAAAGCAGTTAAAATTCTGGTTTCAACGATATATCACATTTCCACCCTTTCGATTTGGTTTCCGTGAAAAAAATTAAAAACAAAGCAAATATGAAGCATAAATCGCATTTCGCTTGACATGATCGATGCGCGTAGCCGTTACGTTGTGAAACTCGTCACATCACGTGTCAATTCAGGTGTGAGGGTTTCTTCACTGCTCTAGAAGTAGAGCGGGTTACGTTTAGTGCAGTTTTTAAATATATATACAGACAAATCGAAGAATTAAACTACAAATATTCCGCTAAAATCTAGTAAAATTACTGAAATGCTAATGTTTAATTTAACAAAGGCAGCCGCGAGCGATCGGATTGTAATGAGCAAATTTTGACGATTGTCATTGTCATTGTTTGTCATCCGATAACGTTGGTGTCATGTCATGTTAATAAGATTTCGGCATATTTGTAACTTTTAGTGACTGCACCAGTTGATTGTCACAAACTTTAAAGGTAGATGTAACAATATCAATATCATATGCTTTCTGTACCTTCGTTGGTGAATTTACTATAGATTAACACTTTACCAATTTTCAGTTTGTTGCTTTACAAATCTGTAGTATTTAGGATAACTAGACTTTCTTAGTCGTTCAAATGATGTTAAAGTTGTTAATATCCTAATAGTATATTATTCAACGAGCGATAATGTAGGTAATAACTCGCATAGATGAAATTTGCAGCACGAACCGCAGGCGAGTGTTGTAAATTTATTAAGTTGAGGGTTTTTTAGTGCCCCAGAAGATCTAAAAAGGTTTTGGATGAGATCGGATTACGTTTAGTGCCGTTTTGTCACACAATTTAATGCTCTATTCGGCTTCAAAGATCCACCGAGTTGGGAGGTTCCAGCCGCTTCCAGTAGCTGCCGATTTTTTAATATAGTAATCTCCATTAAGCCCAATACACAACAAAACCAGTGAGCCCCATCAAATTTATGTTCGTTTAGTTGGTTTGGATGATCCAAGTTCGTTAGTAATTAATGTATCTTCTTAACTTCCGTGGATTGAATATCTTCATTATTTCCACATAAAGATTCCTATTACATATAATAATGTCTCCCAGGCATTATCTAGTAATGACCCCTCGATATCCAGCAGAGTGGCGAATAAATCAAATTATTAAACTTTCACAATGGTGTAACTTTTAATCTATTAATTGCAACAAAAAAATCGGCCCACAACAACTCGCACAAACTTTCCCATTTAGGAGTAGACCGAACTAATGTACCCTAGTTCAGGCACCGAATATATTCATCGTCAAATCTCTATTTCTACTCAACCTATCTTGTTGTAATTTAAACATTTGTTTTAACTCCTTGCCCCCTACGACCTCCCACCCTGCATTTCTTAGGTGCAACTGGTCATGTTACCCTATGCTGCTACTATAGTATTCATGTGTTAATTTTGATAAAAATTGTTAGATCCGTTCTAGGGAAAAAAAATATGAAATTATTTAAAACTCACCCCCCACAGCTTCCCTCCCGGCATTTTCTAAGAGCAACTGGTCATGCCATTTCATACCAGTATTAGGGGAGTGTCCATGTGCCAAATTTAATCAAAATCGTTAGAACCGTATTAGGGGAAAAATTACTTAATTTCTTGCCCCTCCCCGCAACCTCCCTTCCTGCATTTCTTAGGTACAACCGGTCTTATTGCCTTATACTACTACTAAGTCAGTATTCATGTGTTAAATTTGATTAAAATTGTTAGATCCGCTTGGGAAAAACTATTATGAAATTATTTAAAACTCACCCCCTCACCCCCCCCCCCCACAGCTTCCCTCCCGGTATTTTCTAAGAGCAAATGGTCAGTCATGTCATTTCATATCGGTACTAGGGGAGTTCCATGTATCAAAGAGAAAAAAAATTTTCTTTTTTTTCCTGTTTTTAGGGGTTTACTCCGCCCACATTTGAGCTAGGATCGATTTGGCGATTTATCCTTGAGGTGTGGCCGTCTTGAATACACATGTAAAATTTGAACAAAATCTATCTAGTAGTTTGGGCTCTAAGTGCTACCATAGACGGCAGACGACAGACGGTGGACAGACATTTTTTAAAAACCAATTTTTTGGGCTCAGGCGACTTGAAAACGTTTAAATTCATCAAAAACTCAAAATCGAATTTTTGCATTTTCAACATACTTTCCTTATACAGGTTGGACCATTAATAATAGGCCACAGTTCAGGGTAGATTCTTTGGGACAAAATATGAGGATATAACGAAATATGCTTTAATAAATTGTTGCAAAAAAACGAAAAAATAATTTGAACTTTGACACCTTGCATCTTTTTCCACAGCAACATTTTACTAAAGCATATTTGGTTATATCCTCATGTTTTGGTGCAAAGAGTGTACCCCTGAACTATGGACTATTATTAATGTTCCACCCTGTATATTACGTATATGGGAAAGTAAAATAGTATATCGTGCAATAAGTGCGGTAACTCGTCTATTGCCCACGCGAGCGGAGTCATCCGCCCATGTGGGCAATAGACAACCGAACGAATTGCTCGTACTATTTTTTATTACGAATGCGTTGAAATCTTAGGGTCTTAGGTTTAATCAAATTTAATCATGTTTTTACAGAATTTAATATTCTTATTTTCAGATTTTTATTCACTTTAAGTTGACATATAACTTGTATTTTTTTTAATTCTTCATTAAATGAAAAATCAAGAGATGACTTAGATAGATTTGCGTAGTGTTTTATTGTCAATTCGCGGGCGACAAGTGTGATTACCGTACGCAAATAAATATTTGACATACTCATAAGTCATTGTAGTGATAGTAGAGTAGGCAAACAACTATTTACCGAGCTAAAAAAACAAGCGAAAAGATAGGCGTTATCCCGCGTGAGTAATAAAAAAATATATAAAAGTTGTCGAGACTTTTGTTTTCTACAAAATTCCTAAGAAATAAGTTTTCTGCAGGATCAACAGTAAGTTACAAGTTATCCCGAAAAAACTAAAATTAGTTTTTTGACAATAAAACCACTTTTATCCTACAACAAACTGATGGTTTAAGTAGCCTCTAACCCCATCCCCCCATCCCTTCCAATGAGGGTGTTCTCCGCTACAACACTAGAAGTAAAATTGCCCTGTATTTAAAGTTTTTCAAGATCTGAATGTTGATACACTGGCCGGAGTAAGGAATCGATGGAACCAATGTAAAATATAATAATGGAAAAATAATTATTTCAATAGCTGCCACATATTTCTATATTTAATCAATCATGATTTTTTAAATAAAATCAATTCTTCATTTATTTATAAACAAACGCCCACAGCCAATCTGTTTTTTATGATAACTGTTACTTTTAGGAAGAAAATGACGTTGGAGGATAAAGCAATTCTTCGAAGACAAAAGGCCCGTGTCAAAGAATTTCTAGAAATAGATGCTCAAAATGGAGGAAGTACCACTAAGTTGACCAAAACCGAATATACATTTGCAAGTTCACCCAGAGCATTGTATTCTAATAGAAAAATGGTTCAAGGGGGGTAAGTAAAACCATGAACGAAATATCAAAAAAGTATCATAGCCGCAATGCAAGAGAATAATTTTCTTTAAAGGAATTAAAAAAATAATTTGGCAATTATTTACTTCTTCGCTATATTAATACTAAAATATACGTATAACCTCTACACAATTTAATAATAATCCGTGTTGTAAAAAACATCCAGTATCATGATGTGGAAAATAAGTCCATTCTTCTGTCTATGTACTATTTATTATTTCATAAAATGTTAACTGTGATTATTACTTCAACAGAACTGACTTTAACTTCCAGTTTAGTTCGTGTGGCGAAGAGGTTTTTCAACTGCTGTTAAATAAGTAATCTATATAAAGAAACTGTTGTTAGGCCGTCAGAAATAATGATTTGAGGTCGATTTTCGAGAAGTTTTTTCTCCATCAGATTTTATTGGATAGAATAATAGATTTAGGTGTAAATAACAAGAAAATCATAGTGTGTACGCACAGTTTTGGCTGGAAGACATTCTAAATGCACTTTTATACAGAAAGTGCATTTTTTATGTTTTTTCGGATTTTTCGATAGTTTTTCAAATACAATCGTTTAAAAATAATTGACATTGACTAGCAACTTTTTATTTTATTATCATGTAAACTTGTACATATAGAGTCATTTTTGACCCTCCAGATGCAATTTTTAGCCCTTGATTGCATCCAAAAGTGCATTTTATTAATATTAAATATATCTTGGAAAATATTTATACTCGGGGATTTTCATGATCACTGGTATTGTCTTCTAAACATTTGGTGCTGTCTATATGTACCGATTTCGAGAAATTAATTAATATATTTTCGGGGTTGTTAATAATTATTTTCCACCCATCGGGAGTTTTGCAACTCCTAGCCGCTCTAGCCATTAGAGGAACCAACAGATGGTCAAAAAAATAAAAATTTATATTAGGAAATTCTCGCGAAAAAAGCGCTATTTTATTTAAATTTCGCGCCATTTCCGGTCAACCATTCTGAATATTCCAATTTTCATATCAGATTCGTAATTAGCGACCATAAAAACCCCCGAGTATAATTTTTTTCCGATATATATTTAATATTAAAGCATTAGTAAAATTATTGTTTTTTATGTATACATAAAATGCACTTTTGGATGCAATCAAGGGCTAAAAGTTACATCTGGAGGATCAAAAATGACTCTATATGTACAATAAAGTTTATGTGATAATAAAATAAAAAGTTTCTAGTCAATATTAATTATTTCTAAACGATTATGTTTGAAGAACTATCGAAAAATCTGAAAAAATATATTTGAATAAAAGTGCATTTAAATATATTTTCCAGCCAAAGCTGTGCGTACGCACTATGATTTTCTTGTTATTTACACCTAAATCTATCATTCTGTCAAATAAAATCTGATGGAGAAAAAAACTTCTCCAAAATCGACCTCAAATTATTATTTCTGACGGCCTACGTAGTAACAGTACTTAGCTGAGAAAGGAGACGACAAATTATCGGTACCATTCAACCTTCGGATACTTCAGTTCTACAACTTCACGTAAAATTTATAAATAGAGGATTTATGACACAAGACGCAATTACCAGACGTCGAATTTAATTCGATTCTAATCACTGAGACTCCATGGAGGTATCTCACAGGTGATATTCTCCTATTATTTTATCACTAGAAGTTGTGAGGAGCATTTCAAGTTAATGCAAGAATTTACTTTTTAACATCATTTTGAATACCATATAACATTTTTGATTCAAGTAAACCACGTTTAGCGCCTACTGGGGTCTATGAACATGTTTATTTTATTGAGAACCAAATTTAAATATTACTTTTACAAAGCTCCCTCTATTTTTGTCCTAAAAATAATTACAAATATTCATCTTCCTCTGTAACACCGTAACATTGTTTATTAATCTAACCTAAGTTATGTATACCATCAATTTTAGAAGCAAAATATACGTATAAACATTATCTATGCTAAATATAATATTTTTAGTCGTAAACTCCTCTATAAAATCCTTATTTTACTATACGGAACGTAACCAGATTGCAACCAACAGCTACTCTCCGGGCTATGTGCCCCGCCGAGCGCTGAATTACAAGTTACAAACGTTCCTTATAGTAAAATAAGGATTTTATAGAGGAGTTTGCGACTAAAAATATTATGTTTAATATTTCGCCCTCTAAAAAGCACATTTGAACTATGCTAAGCCCAGTCAGGCTATTTATTTTTCGATTGCAACGGACACTGGACCGCTAGATGGCGCCTGATGACTATTTTACATGTCGCTATTGTAAAAATACCGGGATGTACCAAATAGTCAAAGGATCCTCGTGCCGGTCGTCACATGCTTACCTTGCATTGACGAGAGCCAACAGCTCGAAACTGCAATCTGCAAGTGGTGTGTGACAACTGGCAAGAGAGCTTCTTTAAGTAGGATCAGTCTTTCGGCTGGTGTTTGTTGCAATCGAAGCATTAGCGTTTTGATGGTAATATGCAATTATTACACTTAACGCGCCAGACTTATAACTTGTAATTCAGCTCTCGGCGGGGCACATAGCCCGGAGAGTAGCTATTGGTTGCAGTCTGGTTACGTTGCTTATAGTAAAATAAGGATTTGATAGAGGAGTGCGACTAAAAATATTATGTTTAATATTTCGCCCTCTAAAAAGCACATTTGAATTATCTATGCTGCTACTACTACTATACTACATATAAACGTTTATCACTTACTAGTCTATTTAACGAAGTTCCAAAAAGGCCAAAACAACAAAAGTTTGTAGGATCTTTTGCGTTACATTTCCCCCTCCGTTATCGAGAGTGAGAAAACTGATGGTGATGGTTTCGAGTTCTGAAACCCTTGCGTTATACCCCTGTCAAAAAGAAATCAGAGTTCTCGGTCTTGGGCTTGCGAGGGCTCGCCGGATGTTTTTTTTTTGAGGATAATAACAAATTCAATTAACTTACATCCCTCCGGGATCCCCAAAAATAAAAAAATACGGACTTGACAAGGTTTCTTATGGGCTCTCGAGGGCAGGGATAACGATGGTGGTATTACTTTTCACCCTACCCTCCCACAACTACTCCCCCTAGGTATGCAACAATTCGTCAGATCGGGGTTTTTATGTGATCAGGGGGATGGATGTATTGCAAAAGATACTACAAACTTTTGATGTTCGGAACCTCATTAAATGGACTATAGTTTGTTTACAGTGTCGCATGCTCATTTACTTTAATTTATCATAAACTATAAATATACGTAGAACCAATACGCTTATTTTTAAAATCGGATACTATCAAAGTGCCTCATCAAGAAAAGCAAAAACAAAAATAACCTAAAATGCTTCCTAATCATTTTACAATGCATTGAATGTATAAAACAGGCTTTTAAATATAGCCCAATAAAATGGGACGAAATTTGTAGATTTGGATAAAATAATCCAGAACGAGCTGAAATTTTGGGAACAGGCTTATTTTGTGCTACTTTTTAATATTTCAAAAGTGCCCACCCATAGACGCCGGCGGACAGAAGGGGGAAAAATGGGTTTTTCGCAAAAAATCGGAAAGTCTCAATTTTATTGTAAAATATATACACAAGAAAATTATAGATAATAAAAATCTGTATTTCGTTTTTTGTCTAACTTCGTACGATCTATTAGAGCCGAGATAGATTTTTTTTGCAATTTTGACAGTTTTGCCACGCAGCGGAAATGCGCGCGTTCTTCACTAAGATCTCAAAAATGGTCGTTCGGATCGCAAAATGTTTCAAATCAAAGTTGTAGAGAATTCAATTTCCTTTTATTTTTCATTTCCATTCGATCAATATTGGCAGAGATATGAATTTTTAAACATCTTTATAGCGAATATTTGTTTCACGACAAAATCGATAAAAACTCGAAAACGATAGATCGTACGCATATAGTGTATCTAATAAAAGTCAAAGAGAATCAAATTTTTAGTATGTTGGTGTGTGTACAAAATCATTTTGATAACGAGTGAATGGAGATAGCAGGGAAAAACATGAGAAATTGTCTTTTTCAAGTGCATCTAGACAAATAGCTATTTTTTGATTGGCTTTAGGCAATAATGACACTAAAGGTTTTTTGAAGAGAATTAAATTATCTGTAGAATGAGCTCCAAGTGACCTTCATACGATGAACCACACTGGTATCCATGCACTTGTCTAAATTCACCAAATAATACTTTCAGCTAGTTACAAGACACGGCGGACATGAACAATTTCTTCTTCTAAATGTTGCCAACTGCGTTCCAATTTGCAGAGTAAATGATATTATGAGCCAGGTGTAACAGTTGCTGATTAACTGGCTTGCGATATTAGATTTTAATAACTCCTAGTAGTATCAACTGAAGAACAAGTATATGATGTAATGGAAAAACTAAACGTTGGAAGGAAAAAAATTACCGAATGCTATAGAATAGGCAAAGTAATACCTACTAATAATAAACCACGTCCAATATTTATAAAATTTGACAGCTACGAGGACAAACTAGGAGTGATATCCAACAAGAAAAAACTAAGGGGTACAAAAATTAATATCAAAGAAGATTTAACGAATGCGAGACTGGAAATCCTGACAAGTGCCTCCACAAAATATGGTTTTAAGAATGTATGGTCCCAAAATGGAAAAATATTTGGCATTGCGAATGGAGTCAAAAGGGAATTCAAAAAAATCGAAGATATATTAGATTAGATAAGGTCTCTCTCTCCCCTCCTCCTCCTAATAAACGGTAATAACATATTGCTTGTAAATAATTGTATACTTAGACATAAACTTAACTAAACGGTTTTATATTTCTTATCGACTCTGCAAATTAGAAATACGCTTAATATTTTAAAATACTCAATATTTTTTAGAATACTTAGGTAGATAGGCATATAATATTATTAATAAAAAGAAAATTATGGATAATCTTAACGAGTACACTAATGAATTAGAAAATTATAACCAGATAAATGAATTTGTAATAAATAATGAAACCGAATTAAATAACTTAATGCTATATAACATGAAAACAGGAATAAACATTATTCATATGAACATTCGCAGTTTCCAAAAAAACTTTGAGGAATTTGTGGTACTTTTAGAATCCCTAACTTTTACTTGTGACATTATAATACTGACTGAGACATGGAATATAGAAAATGTTGACCTGTACAATATAAAAAACTATAAATTACACTATAATGAAAGTAAGCTAAATCGCAGCGATGGAATTGTTGCATACGTTAAAAATGAAATTAACTCAACAATAGAACATACAAAATTAACACAGGTGACAATTTCAAAACTAAAATTTTCCCTAAAAAACGTAAATTATAATATATTTGCTATCTACAGGACGCCAACATCTAACACATTAAACTTCATAAATGAACTAAACAGTTATTTAAATATTAATAGTACAGCCGACATTAATATCATGGTAGGGGATATCAATATTAATATAAAAAACCCTAACGTAACAGTAAATTCCTATTTAAACACATTAAGCTCTCAAGATTATATATCTTATATAAACTCAAGCACCAGAGTGACGAAAAACTGTGAAAGTTGCTTAGATCACATATTTATAAAAAAAAGAACTGACCATGTAGTTGCACAAAAATTCACCTCAATTATCTACGAAACTGCCATTACCGATCACTATAGTGTGATACTTAATATAAGTGAACATAATACAAAGACCAACAACCAAAAACCGGAAGATTTTGTACAAATTGCTATTATTGATTATATTAAATTAAATAACATCCTACAAGAGGAAACGTGGCATAATATATATGCGGAAGAAAATATAGATGTAGCTTATAATAACTTCATTAAACAGTTAAAATATCACATAAATAAATGTACTCGATATAAAAATATTAAAATACACAAGAAAATTAAACCATGGATCACAAATGCACTAATAATATCAATTAAAAACAGGGACAAAATGAAAAAACAATGTTTGAGAGACAAAAATAATGAACAGTTATGGAACCAATACAAAAACTACAGAAACACGTTAACTAAATTATTACAAACGTCTAGAAAAGACTATTACATAAAAAAACTAAATGAAGCAAACAAAAACACAAAGAAAGTCTGGCAAATAATAAAAAATTCAGTGACAGAAAATAATAGCAATAGTAATTACCAAATATATGATCAAAATAATAAAGTTGAAACAAGTGCAAAATTAGTATCTGAAATTTTTATTAAATACTTTTCTAATGTTGGTGAAAATTTAGCTAACAAAATAAAATCAAGTTCAACGTCAGAAACAACAAATATATCATCAAAAATCGCAAATATTGAAAACTCTATATTTCTAAAACCGGTCACTACAAATGAAATAGCAACCATAATTGATCATTTGAAATTAAACTCATCTCCCGGAATAGATCAAATAACCACAAAAACACTTAAAAATATTAAATATAATATTCTTAATATCCTAGTACATCTGATTAACTTCTCATTCCAAAATGGACAATTTCCAGATTCACTAAAACAAGCTATTATTACACCTATATTTAAAGGTGGCGATAAACTTGTTACGAACAACTATAGACCAATATCGGTAATTAGTAACATAGCCAAAATATTTGAAAAATGGTTGGTCTCTCGACTTCATAGCCACTCACTGTCTCACAACATAATATCGCCAAAGCAATTCGGATTTAGACAAAACTGCTCCACGGAAAACGCCTTATTTCACTTTACAAACAAAATACATGAGCATCTTAACAAAAATGAAAAAACCATTGCCATATTTTTAGATCTAGCTAAAGCTTTCGATAGTATATCACACGAACTATTGTTGGAAAAAATGGAGAAATACGGAATTAGAGGAGTAGCATTAGATTGGTTAAAAAGCTATTTGTCAAATAGAAAAGCCTTAGTAAAAATTAATAAAACATTAAGTAGTCCAGAAAATGTGACATATGGTGTTCCACAAGGAACAGTTTTAGGTCCGCAATTATTCCTTTTTTACATAAATGACATGCTGAAATTAAATATAAGTGGAGATATCATCGCATATGCTGATGATACTGCTCTAACATTCCACGGTACAGACTGGTCTGAGGTCACCAAAAAAAGCGAAAAGGGACTGTATAAAATTAAATGCTGGATGGACAATAACTTGTTAAGTCTCAATCATGCAAAAACAAAGTTCATTACTTTCAGCAATAGTTCAAGACTACAACCGAAAATTGACAATTTAAAATTCCACGAAAAATGTGACTTAATAAACTGCACGTGCGGGAATGTAATTGGGAACACTACAAACATTAAATATCTGGGTCTTATAATAAATGAGACAATGAGATGGAATGAACATACCGAATATCTTAATACAAGACTAAGAAAACTTGTCCATGTATTCTATAAGCTTCGCAACATTCTTCCAACTAATATTTTAAAAATGACATATAAATCGCTGGTAGAATCAATACTTACCTACGGCATTATAATATGGGGTGGGACATATAACAGCCAATTGAAAAATAT
Organism: Leptura quadrifasciata; assembly: GCA_963675555.1. Taxonomy (NCBI): domain Eukaryota; kingdom Metazoa; phylum Arthropoda; class Insecta; order Coleoptera; family Cerambycidae; genus Leptura; species Leptura quadrifasciata. Next base: position 68,878,841 of record OY776676.1, read on the forward strand.
AAAAATAACACAAAAATGGATACTTAAAGTAATGCTGTGGAAAAATCGAAGATATTCTACAGAACAACTTTTTCTAGACAGTAATGTCTTCAATTTAAATGGATTATATATCCTTAATGTAGCAAAATTTATCTACAGAAATAGGGAACTAAGAGTACCAACAAATCACATACACAATACAAGGCAAAATGAACGCAATGCGCTTTTTACACCTAGACCAAATTCTAATTTGTACAAAAAATCTCTTGGCGTCACTGGTCCAAAGATATATAATATTATTCCCGAATACATAAAAGCAATAAATAATTACAAACTATTCTGTAAAAAGCTGTCAATATTTATCATGCATAATTTACATTTATTTAAACAAATATTCTCATAACTTTTAATTCAATTATTGCACTTAATCTCCATAATTTTATAATAATTATTAATAATTCATTATTAGTCTCTTATTTGTTAGTTTTAGTTTTTAGTTGTTAGTTAGTAACGAATACGATATGTACATTGATTTTGTTAATAATAATATCTTAGTGAAATATTAAGACACAAAACGATTTCCTTGTGAAATCAGGTGCATTTATACAAAAAAGAATAACTGTAATAATAATATTGTAAAATTGGATTAAAAATAAAGTTATTATTATTATTATTATTATAAAGTTATGTGATGGGCCTACAATTCCATACAATCTCCGCCCAATACTTCTTTTATGGTTTTCTATTGTCCAATCAGTCACGGCCTTCAACATCACACGGCAATAGTGTTAGTTTATTATTATTATTATTTTTATTATACTTTGTAATTTATACAGAAACATCTGAATAATGAGGCAATTAAGTACTTAAAAAATTCTATTATTTCATGAAGGACACGATAAATTATAATGAAAAAATCTCTCGTGACATCTTCATGAATAACAAAGGGAGTTCGCAGTTTTCTATTTGCATATCTGTCGGACATCTAAAGGCATTGCTCATGGTCAAGGGAGGTCTATGAGGTCGTAGGTCTCACCCTTATCTCAAGGCCACAAAAGTCATTATATACTTCTATTGTGAAACTAATTATATATTCATAACTAGAAATATAGTGTTATCATGATCGTTCCTTTATTATACATAATTTAAAGAAAGCAATATTCTTGGATATGAAAACATACGAAAAGAAAATATCTGTATACAGGTATTTACAAATATCTAATTGGATTTTAATGTTATATGGTTATTTCTATATAATGAATAATTGCTTGCCAAATTGAAGTGATCAGTAATAGAATAGCAGAGAATTGCAGAATAAAACGTATATGTTTACATTTGTTTTACATAGTGTATTTGAGCCAATACCAGATGACCACCAGATGTGAAGGAATCCACCACCATAAACAAGTAAAATAAACAGTACCGATTTAAATTAAGACAATTTATTGTGGCCAAAATATTGCACACAAATAAAAACCAATCGTGATGTCAAGCTTGGCTAACAATTTCTTTTATAATTTATAAACTTTAAGTTCTGTTTTTTTTTAAATAAATTTTATGGTCTAACAATTAGCATTTAATTGAATTTAGTAATTTCGGAATATTAAAACAGGGATAAAAAAAATCAGCATCTTTAATAAAGGGTATTAATTGTACACTTATCTGGTTTTGCTGTCGAGGCAATCAGCCAAATCCAATGCCTACCAAGTTCCTGCCAAACCAAGGACTTGTGCAGAGGGCTGGTATAAGAAACCTGGCCGGAAGACGTGAACAGAGGCCTGGGTGTAAGACCTGGCCAGAAGATCCTCTCCTTGAAGGCTGTTCTTCTATCAAACTAAATAAACCAAACGACCATGCAAAATAGTATACTTAAATTTGAGTAGATCTAAAATCCCTTTAAAATGTAAAAATTCAACGCCGCAATATAAGGTTGAATGTGAGCAGCAAAGGAATAAATCCGACTTCTAAACGAAAAACATTCAATCTCCTTTTCTGCTTTTTCACTATAAAATTATTTGTTCCCTCAGTTACTTATAACAAAAATTTTATTTTAGACCTACTTCCAAAAATATATTTATATTAAATTTCCATACTAGAAATACATTAATGTATTGCGAGTCACTAAAATTTTTAAAAATGAAACGTTACAAAAAATAAAAGTTCCAAAATGCACTTCGACTTCGACTTTATCAGCTATTATAGTGATTCAAATTCCGCGTATTTTTTTATTGCTATGCAACTTTTGGACATACTGTTAAAGTTAGGTGAGTATTGTGTAAAATTTTCTGATGAATCTATTTCCGGAAATCTCAAAGCGACTCGAGCTTGAGTTCATCCCCTATAGTAATTTCACGCCCTTTTTCGATAATATCTCAAAAATTAAAAAAGTTAAAAGAGTAAAATTTTAAGAAGAAATGAAGTAATGTTACAATTTTGATTTTAAAAATGTGTTTGAATTAGCCCTTCAATAAAGAAATAAGTAACTCGAACGTAACGAAATATGGTAGAGGAAAACGTAGTATCTAATTGCTTTTGTTTTCTTGCAACTATCATTTATGTCATGTGATCTATATTGTAACAGATAGTCCAAATTTCATTTTAGTGAAAGAATTTTTATATGCAATTATTTTGGTAAAATTTATCAATTATGTTATATCGGAGAAGTGTGAGACGCGCTCGATTGCAAAGTCGTGTAGAAAGCTACAATAGGAGGACACACGACAAGCTCGACGTCGAAAAGTATACGAATAGTATACGCAATAAAAAAAATACTTTTTTTTAAACTGTAAAAAGTCGTACTAAAATGCAAAGAATAATAATGTACGACTACAAAAAAGCAAGGCGTGCGCACCTTGTATGATTGTATGAAAGGGGTGGAATCGTTGTACACATATTACCGTCAATCATGCGTATATAAAGATGATACATATACTTATATACAAAGTGCGCACGCCTTGCTTTTTTTGCAGTCGTACATTATTTTTTACTTTTTAGTATGACTTCTTACAGAAAAGCAAGTTTAATATTTTTTTATTATTTTTTATTTTCTGCTTTTTAATCATATTTTAATTAAATTATTATCAAACATTTCCTAAGTTTAATTACTAGGTTAATTTAGATTTTCAAAGAGAACGTTATATGGGGTCGCAGGGGGTTTACTCTTCAGAGAGCGCTCAATAAAAGTTCGTCTCTTAACGATTTGTTTTGATTTCTCGCTCCTTCTTTTTGCAGATTTTTCAATTTTCACCCCCGCGCCCCCTACGTGCGGATATTTGCAAAATTAACAGTGAAATTCTGTATTTCATCAATTGATTGTCAGGAAGTGTGTTAAATAAAGGATGCAAGATTTGAGACAAACATTAAGGCAATGATACATTGTGAGTTAAAGAAAAGCAAGTATATGTGCAAAAAAATGCTCCCGTTCAAATTTAATGTTGGTGAAGGAATTTCGACAATCGGAAAATTATATTTCCATTAAAAATTAAAGTCTATGAGTAAAGTTAAAAGAGCTTTTGTTTAGAAAGCAAAGATAGATTAAAAATCGTATATTGAAAGGTACCATAATAGTCAAATGTACAATTTGCCATCTAATACAACTCATTACGCAGTCAACCACAGACTTCTTGCAACAACACCTAATATTGTAATTATTATTTTTGTGCTTAAAATTTGTAATATTTATTCTGGAGTTTTTGGTAATCATGGCGGAAGTTGAGCTCTATTTTCGAATCATGTTCTTAAATGATTAATAATCTAAGGAGCGGATTACCAGAATTTTCCACATAAACAGTGTATACTTCACTCTACGTGCTGGATGAAAGCGTCTTTTGCAAGTAGTCAAGCCGATTTTGTAGTTTAAATAAATGTGCTCATAGATGGTCCATTTGTTCTACCCCGAAATATTAATGGACAATCTTGCCTCAATTTTCTTCGAAATGATTTAACACTTTTAATGGAGATTCTTCCATTAGCCATAAGGCAACGTGTTGTTTTTAAGCACGAAGGTGCTCCAGCACTTCATTTTTGCTTGACCCTACAAAGATATTTCGATGAATCTCATCCTAATCTATGAACAGGTCGTAGGAGGCCTATAGCATGGCCACCCCGTTCTTTAGATCTTAATCCACTGGATTATTATTTATGGGTCCATGTTAAATCTTATGCTTATGTTATTCCTATTCCCGATGAATAACCTCTTCTTCGTAGAATCGAAGAACGTTGCCAGCAAGCCGCGAGAATCCAGCAATTTGTAGTAAAGTGACTCAACGCTTACGGCTTGCAATCAAAGAGTCCCGGGTTCGATCCTGACTAGCGTATGGATGTGGTGTCTTTCATGTGTTACCGAGTTAGTAGCAGTGGACTAGACAAGGTTGTGCGAGAGACAACACGACTAGTTTCTGTACCACTCCTGAGTTCGAGTCACAGCTGCGGCAGATGGCAATGTCGTAGGGACTGGTCGTTGTATAATTATTGCCTATGTGTACGTGTCCTGGTTGAGTGGTGGAATAGTTAATGATAAACTCCGCCAGAACGTTAATTCAAATAAGGAGTTAAAATAAAAAAATAAAATGAGAGGATCTATGAGAAAACATATACAAAGGTGTATTGAGACTGATGAACGATTTCTTGTAAAGTTAAACCATATTCTTCGAATATCCACACGAACATTATGTTCAAAGTTCCGCTATTCCTGGGGCCGTATTTTCGAGTTCAATCGATATTTGTCGCATACGAAATACGAGGCACCCGCCTTGTTTAAAAAAATTCGCTTATATTTCTGAGATGGTATTTTCGAACACCGTTCGAGATTTGTTTTTCGCACACGTAAAAATGTCGTATGGCAAATGTGGCAACGCTGTTTTGTGCAACCAAATGGACTTGAAACTCTTAGAAAACGCTAATGTCACTAATCGGCTGTTATATGTGTTGATTGAATTACAATATTGAATATCATAATACACCAACAATCAGCGGATAAACGGGTGGGATATATTAGTGCAGACCAGAAAAAGGAAATGGTGGATTTTCTTGAAGCTCACCCGGAATTGTAGAGTGGTAAATTTACCTCAAATTTCACATTCAAAAATGGGCATGCTAGTGCATTTGAAGAATCGGGATTTATGACGAAATTACCGAATGTTTGGGTCTCGGACTAGACAATGTCTCCCCCACGTTTTCGAGGGTGCTGAATCGATTCCCGGGGTCAAACCAATTTTTCCATCTCGGCAACTCCCTCGAATTGGCCAAAAACCACCCCTAAAGTCTCCTTTCCGCGAACCCGTTTATTTTTCCCAGTTTTTTACTAATTTGTTGTTCCCTCGAGTAGAACGGAAAGTCCCTAGAGGGATTTGACCTCAGCCACCCCTGCCCCCTTGTAGGGGATGGAAAATTGATATCTGTTTTTGTAAGAACAAAATTTTGATTTTATAGGAGGTGTTTATTTGAGGAAGGTGGTAGGTGACCAGGGTTGTGTAACCGGCCCCGGGGGTTATTTCTACCATTGAAAGGGGTGGAAAATCAATATATGAAAACACTTTAATAAACATATTTTTAATACTATTTTTCAATAATAGATGGAGAAAAAAAATTTAACCCCCTTAAAGGGCGAAAACAACCCCTGTGGGTGGTTACACAATCCTCGTCACCTACCACCATCCTCAAAGAAACGTCTCCTACAAAATATTAATTTTTTTCTCACAAAAACAAATCGATCAATTTTCCACCCCCCTAAGCCTGGGATACGGGTGGCAGAGATCAAATCCCTCGAGGGACCTTCCGTTCTACTCGAAGGAACAACAATTAGTCGAAATACTCGGAAAAATAAACGGGTTCACGGAAAAGGGAACTTTGGGGGTGGTTCTTGACAAATTTGAAGAGGTTGCCGAAGTGCAAAAATTTGTTTGACCCCGTGAATCGATTCAGCACCGTTGGAAACGTGGGGGGGGGGGCATTGTCTAGTCCGAGGCGCAAGCATTCGGTAGTTCGTCCGGCTCCATCAATTGACTATGACCTCTGGGCACAATTATCCCTGAAACTAAACACCCTTCCAGGAGCAAAGGTCAACTAATCCTTCTGTCATTGGTTTTGTCAAACGATACAATTTGACAAATTTGCCATCCCTTAAACCTTTAAATTGATTATCATAGGCATGGAATTGTCTTCCATGATCCCTTCCTGCCAAAACTTCTGCAAACCTAAAAGCATAACTTGAGACATAGAGTTTATGTGGCACGAAATAAAACAAACCAAAACGATCACTTTGAATACATTCGTACACGAAATCGCTTTATCGTGTATTAAACCCCCATCCGTTGCATCTCGCCCGAAATCAGTCGCATACGGAAAGTTCGCATACGAGTTCATAATGCTCGAAAATACTAAACGTATATTTTCATGCGACAATCTCACATTTTCGTGCACAACATCGCTTCGGTCAAGCTCGAAAATACGGCCCCAGGACTGGTGAAAAATGAGCTTCATCTGACATCAGCAAGCAATCAACGATATTCGTGTTTTCAGCAAATAGCCCTTCGAAAAGTTCACAACAATCAGCGCGTGGTTCAAAATCTTAAGGCACAAGGTTTTGTACAACTTGAATTTTGTAGGGATGGAGGTGTAAATCTTTCAGAATGCGGTGATAACTACGGTTCGAAATATTGAGTGCTAATGCTTGTTGTTTTGCAGATCTCTTAGAACTTCGTAGCACAGCTGCTCTTACCCTTCCAGCATTTTCAAGTGTGCATACAGAACGAGTTCTTTCTTTTGGTTTTTCTCTGGTACATGAAGCAGTGCTGCAAAATTAGTGTACCCTCGTTTTAATTGTTACTCGACCTGGAACTTAATCTCGTGAATTTACATGAAAGTGACGACGAAATAAATACTGGGTGATTACAACAAAATATTTATTTTTTAAATAAGCCTCAACCGTAAAAGAACGTTGAATATTTGACCAACCCGCTCCATATTCACAGCTAAACTGACATTTCTCGCAAAAGCTTTGACAACTATCTTAAATTTCCCGAAAGCATTGCGAAGCTTCAGTCAAATCTCGTGGTAGTTCCAAAAAGAATCACTTTATGTGTTTTCTTGCTCCTCTGCCTCTGTTTCTAATGTAAAATATAGGTTGAATAACGTAATAAAATTCATTAATGGACAAATACTAATTCATCTATTCACATACTGGATTGTTTAAAATTTAGAAAGGAATATCAATTATTATACTTTACTGCAGTGCATAAAATCAGGACATCCGTGAATGATATTAATTTGATAGAGGCCTAAATTTAGAAGAATACCACAGTGAGGGAATGGTAAATCATGTCCGTAAAAATTTATTCAAACATTCCTGCATAAAAATTGTTTTATTGCCAAATCTAATCTTATACAATGACCCTAGTAATACCTTTATAGGGGACCGAGGACCGGACCGACACATTCGTGACTGGTAAATTTTCTTTTTTAGTCATCTAATTACAATAGCGGACCATGTCTTAGACGTTGCTTAAGATTTGCGTGATATTTGAAATGGACAGAACCTTTAATTAACATGACCTTCGGAATTTACCCTCATATACTTTGGTCCGTTAACCCCTTAGAGCGTCTATCGATCTTATTACTCATCATAAAGAAATTATGAGAGACGTTCAGTTATTACCACATTTAAATTATACAAGTCGATAATAGCACGTCAATAGTTATTACGATATATACATGCGACAGATTACAAACTAAAGCTTTGAATTCAAAAGGAGTATACGAAAATAGTACGTAGTATGTATTGTAAAGTTAAATACAAGTAAATGTTTGGACCTGTTGAGTTTTACGACTCTTAATTCTTAAAAGTAGTCATTTGTAAAATGTATATGAAGTAAGCAAGAAATATTTTTTATATAATATTCATCTAAAATAATCACAATTCATATAGACATGTTTTAAAATTTCTAATTCACTCCTGATACTACAATAATTTTTAAGATTTCACCCATATTCACAGATTTCTTAAAGTATAGTCGGAGAGCGAGAGTGAACAAAAAACGGCCTATGCAACCCGCCAGCATACAAATACTTAGTAGTATAATCTTTTATAAAGTAACCTACGCAATTCTATCACGTTTCCATTTGGGATTGCAAAATTTGAAAAACATCACACTTTTCCATATTTTTATGAAATTCTGGTAAATTCACATCATTGAAGTATTTGCATTTTGTATCAATTTATATCTTATTATGGATAAATCAATTTAGATTAGCGTTTGCTGGTTTAAAATGTTCCAAAAGATTTTATTATTATTTTCATAGAACCGATTGAAATGGATTCTAGGTCTCAGGAGTGGTTCAATTTCCAGTTATTTGCGAGAAAGTGTTAATTTTATTAGAAATGGTGTTCTTCCGCATTTTTTTCCGATGTATATGAAAATATTAATATGTTATGTCCATTTTGACGCATTTGGACACGTCCGATCGATCGATCGATCCGCTTAGGTCCGATTCCAGAAGTGGTTTCAATTATCTCCAAGATACTGTCAAGAATAGCATGCTTTAGCATTTTTCTTTGAGGTATACAAAAAATTAGTGTGTTAGTGTTTACTATTACGTATTCTGATACTTCAGATCGACTGGAAGTATTTGTCAAAAATGATCCAATTTCTAGCAGTTCAGTAATATAACAATTATATCGGACAAAATTCATATACAAAAATAATAAAAGTGTAGTAAAGTAAAAATATACCTACTACAACTGTCCACTATTCCACTATTTCCCATGAAAGGAAATCGATTCATTGCCACTAATCAAGGTGCATAATGTGCATTTCTAAATCAATTGAAAATAATGTCCTATAACTTGCGACATACTACGTCTTCAATCGGAAAACGCAAAATAAAATCTGATTGCAATAAGCCCCCAGTAAGCAGATTTCCAGTGCAGTGCTGTTGCGCATTACCAGCCGCAGACTAGTTTCAACCTTGTTAGCTCTCATCAGTACAACATAGGCAAATGCACAACAACACTTCACTAGCCTTCTATAGTCATCAAATTACAGACACGAGGTGTCTGCAACTTGCGAACAGCTCCACCTGGTGACGATTTATTGCAATCAAGTTATAGGACATTATTTTCAATTGATTTGGAAACGCACATTGTACACCTTGATTGGTGGCAATGAATCGATTTCTTTTCATTGGAAATAGTGGTATACTGGACTGTTGTAGTAGGTATATTTTTACTTTACTGCACTTTTATTATTTCTGTAATAATTTATCCACTTTGTGTTGGCTGATATATTTCGTTAAAATTCATATACTTTTAAACGATTTTGAAAATTGGTAGAAATGTTAAGGATAGCATACTAAACCGAAAATTTCCCACCCCCAAATAGTGTGGTTTATCCCCTAGGACGTCGTTTCCACCCCCATTTTGAGGTTTTCTGGATTATCTCTGAAACGGTGTGCTTTTTGATAAAAATACTTATATACAAAATTATTTCTTATAAAATTCTCTATCAAAAATGTATCTACATTTTCTCCCCAAAGTGAATAGTACTGTGGGAAATAAGGCGCACACATAAGGGTTGATTCCGGCTAGCACAATAAATCGTAATCTTTACTATAATCTATTTCAAAGTTCAATGTTTAATACTAAAGCAGTAGCTACTAAACTTAAAATTATAATAAATGTACCGCTTCCACCCTCTCACCCCTCGCTCACTTCTATAAAATAACGTTATTTTTAAAGAAGTGAGAATGTTGCATATTGTACTTGTTTCCACGCCACCCCGTAGGTAAAGTAATTGGCGCGTTTTTTTGCTTGGTGTCCTCTGTAGGCCTAATCCACTAATTATCAGAAGGTTACCTACGTTAATTAATCTTCGTCGTCTTCCATAGATTCAACATTCATGCATGCTTATCAGTGGCAATGTAACACGTTTTGGAGCAACATAAGCCTGCTCTTCTGCAACTGCACCTGCTTTCGCACCCTAATTTGCATGAACAAGAAATTGTTGTTAAGACAGATTCTGGAGCTGGTTCTTTTGTTGCCATAGTTGGGGTTAATATACAGCCGACTTTTTTCCATAAAAAATCAGTAGCTTCTAGTATAACATTTTTCCATGTTTGAATTTGGTAAAAAAAAGGAATATGAGTGTTGCCAAGCAGCAGCAGAAGTTGGTAATAAGATAGTAGATACAATATTACAGTATTGTTCGCTTTACTAACAAGTTTGTTAAAAGACATGAATCTGTATACATCTAGACTCTTTTCTGCGGGTTGAGTTATTTAAAGCTAGAACAAATCGCTCTCCTACTTCTGCAATTTCTTCATGACTAACTTTTTAATTATTAAAAGTTTGCATGATGTCTTGTAACTCATATCTTTTATTAAGCACATTGATTGCAATAACCTTTCCTAGATTGTAGTAAAGATTACAATTTATTATGTTAACAGGAACCAGCCCTTGTATGTGCGCCTTATTTACCACAGTACTATTCATTTTATGGCAAAAAAAATTTTGTCCCAAAATTTGATCTTTTCGCATTTCCTTTTGAAGTGTTCAGAAATATCACTATATTGGTGTTATTTCTTACATATTTTTAAGTGTCGAATCGATAGGTCGAATCGTTTACGAGAAAATGTTCAAATACGTGTTGGACACAAATTTGGACTTGAATATATGTTCACATTCATTATCTTGATTCAATTTCAAGAATATTGGACAATTTTTTGTTTAATCGAGATGGCGGCGAAGATGGTAGATTCAAAATGGTGGACGAAAATTTTGACGAAGTTCGTATTAAGCGCATTCAAATTTATGAAACTTTTTCAATTTCAATGAAATCAGACAATTTTTTTAACTCTATAATACTGGCCGACATCTTTCATTTACGAAATTAACTTAGATATTGATCCTAGTAATGTATTGTTTTATTTTTTTTTATTTTCGCCTTATTTAGATTAACGTATTGGCGGAGTGTAGCATTAGCTATTCCAACACTCAACCGGGGCACATACATATAGGCATTTATACAACGAGCATTCCCCACGACATTGCCATCTGCCGCAGCTGAGACTCGAACTCAGGAGTGGTACAGCAACTAGCCGTGTTATCTCTCACACAACTTCGTCTAGTCCACTGCCAACAACTACCAACTCGGTAACACATGAAAAATACCACTAAACATCCATAACTAAGGCAGAATTCGAACCCGGGACTCCTTGGTTTCAAACACGTAAGCGTTGAGCCACTGAGCCGATACATATACAAAGTTTAATCACAACACATGTTTATGTCTACAATTATATGATTATGATCGGGGAAATTCCTTTGACTGCACATAGATTTAATATGTTTGTTAAGTGGCTATAATTTCCTCTGATTCTACTTTTCAGGATTAAAATTAACCATTTTTGTGAAAGCGTTGTAACGTCAGTAATGCTTATTCTTGAGAGAAACGCAGCCAACATTTCGACCCACTGTATCTTATCTGTACCTCTATCATATATATAGCTGATAAGGAAAGTGATGTTTCTAAATTTTTAAAGGGTATAGGTTTGCATCACTGATGAATTAGCTTCAACCATTCAGGATTCTAACAAATTAAGTTTCAACCTTTTTCTTTCTGTACGTAGAATTTTGAAGTCTTCATTGCACGCGTGGTCCTCGTCTATTAGATTGTTGGCATATGAAGAGTTTTTTTTGGTGTAACGCCTCTTATTCTCTAATATTCTTTTTTTAAAATGTTCACCAGTTTGACCGATATATACCATAGGACAAGTGCAGAGATTAACTCATGAACACCCGATTTATTTTTGTTTGAATCCTATCTTTTGCATTTATTGTATGTTTTCCTGAAGAGTTGAGGCCCGTTATTATTTTGTTTTTTTTTTTTTGTAAAGAGAAAATTGATTCTGTTAGGAGGCCAATGTATGTTAAAACTTTGAAGTCGGTATTCTTTCCTTTTTCTTTTGGGTGTACTCCTTCGATAGCTTTATTTAATACCTTTTTACCAATGACATCATCTATTATCTCTAGGTTGTATAGTGTGCAATTTTTATATTTGTAGTTATCTGGTATAGTTTTCATCGGATATGGGGGTAGTTAAAAGTCTATGGATCATGCTATTATATGCTGCCATTTTTTGTTGATGAGAATGAGTTGGGGTGTTGTGAATCGTAGTATCTGTGTGAGACTGTTTGTGAAATAATGAAATAATATTATATTTGTTTTCGAATATTTTAATAGTTAAATATAAAAAGTTAGTTTATACAAGAATTATTCAACATTTTTTTCAGACTATTTCCTGAAATATATATAAATAGATAAGATATTTATGGTAATAGAAACTGTTTTATTATTATTCATAAAAAAATGATGTCCAGATATAAATAAATAATGCTTCGTACATAAAAGTACTGTATACAATCAATAGAAGGTGGGAGCATATCGGTTCATCCATGGGGTCAATAAGCGACGGTGTATTGAAATTTTATGACTATGAATTTTTTATTACCATTATGGGGTACTATAAATAAATGCTTCTTTTGGACGACATCAGCAGATCATTGAAAATAAGAAGACAACTTTAAAATATATTTTTGGTATACGTTATTACTTTAGGAATACCTGAAATAAATGCATTCATGTATTGAAAATTATATAAAATCAATTGAACAGTATCACTTTTGGTGACTTTTATATCAATGTTTCATATGTATAGCCATTTGTTCCAATTAACGTCAAACGACGAGGTTATCTAATCAAGGCCTTTTTACTTCTTTACGAGGGTTCTTAATTCTTAAGTCTGATTTATGATAGCTCCTACAATAGCATACAAATAAAAAGAAAAAACATATTTTAACAGTACTGGTTCGTCCGTGCTGGTCATAATAGAAGTACTACTAAAATGTTTGTACCATTTTTCATCAAAAACTTATACTGCCGCTCAGCTGAAGTTATTACGAAACTTGTCATAGAAGACATGTTTTTTTGACGTTTGAATAAAAACAATATTATACTTAAGAACCATCAGTTCACAAAAACAAAAGAGATTGGATGACAGTCTCGGTTCGTGAAACATGACGTTACTTTCATAGAGGAATGAAAGCGCCATTTCCTTTCTGTATCGCTTATAAACTCGGCTAAGTACGCTAATGACACAGCCATGTATGTGCATTCACACAATGCTCAAGAAGCGAACATGCTGCTCAAGGCGCACATGGCTCATGCCACGGCTTATTACGACCATTGGAAGATTCGGGTAAACGCTGAGAAGTCGGAGGCGATAGTTTTCACGCGCCGATTCACTGAAAATAGAATCATAACACCAATCTCGATCCGGGGCAACAAAATTTCAACCAAGAGGTGCGTGAAGTACTTGGGTGTCAGACTGGACCAGCGACTGACGTTTAACACGCACATAAATGAGACAGTACGGACGGTCTACTCCCTGCCCAGGAGTCTGTATCCGCTCATGATCAGGGGTAGCAGACTTAACCGACAAAATAAAAAATTGTTGTACACAATGGTGGTCAGGCCGTCTATCACATACGCGGCGCCGGTGTAGTGCAGCATTTCGGCCACGACAATGAGGAAACTAAAAGTGCTCGAACACAAATTTATGCGCCTCATCTCTAATTCTGGAAGATACACCTCCCTCAGAGACCTATACGCACATTGCCACGACATAACCCCAATAGCGGACCCTCTCAGAAATTCTATTCTTTCAAACTGGGCGATAGCCCGCTAACAAGAAATATAACACAAATTAGACAGCATAGTGCCCCATTTCGGATAAAACACACCCTACCATACCAGACGTTACCAATCTTGCAGCAACCTCTGTAGCCAAACTTTACCAACTATAACTTCCGCTTAGCCTATCCAGCTTTGCTGACATTTCATACCTGTTATATCTTTAAATCTTTCCTGTCTTTTCCTATAAATTCATTCTTGGGCATTTTTCTCGTTATAGTAACCGGTTTTGAGATGTTCGCTGCGAAACTTCCTGTAAGATCTTTACCTGTGCGCTCCAAACTGTTCCTCAATTTGGACGCTGCTGCTGTGAAATAGGTAGACATAAGTTGCAAGGTGAATAGGACATTTTTAATACAGAATTTAACAATCTTTCCCTTCCATCGAATGGTTTACAAGATAAAAGTGAAAAACCAGCGTTAAGTCCCTGTTAGGGGTGGTTTCTTGCAAAGAAAGTGACTTTCCGTTCCTGAATTGGGTGGGAAATTTTCGGATATATATTTCTAAGGAGGAGAATCAGTTTTTTATTTATAACAAATAGAAAAATAACAATTTTTCAATCAAATATTTTTTGATCGATTTCCAACAAGAAATGTTCAATAACTTTTTTTCATAAAATTGATATTTTCAGTGTTATTAATTTTCAAAAATTGAAAAAATGCCAATTTCCCATTTTTTGATGCTCTAAAAATATAACATAAATGGGTTTTTTACAATACATAATTTTCTATAATATCTTTAGACTTTGCATATTAACTTCCAAATAAGAAAATTATCAAATTTTAATTAGTTATATATGTAAAAATTACTTATTTATACCCGTGCGCATGTGCCAGCCGTCCTAATTCTGTCCATGTATTGTGTTGCTGTTTTATGCGCATCGTGCGATTTCTGTCGTTTATGTATCGTGATCATTAAATTATTAGTAAGTAAGTAAGTAAATAATCTTTATTAACAAAAAAGAGAATGCTATATCTTACAATATAAATATAATACACTACAATTAATATAATATGACAAATAACATATATATCACAAACGATTAACATAATATACAAAATAATTGACTTTAAAATGGTGGATTTATAACAATTATTTTCATTTCCTTTTTAAATTTTTTTAGATTTAAATTTTTTGTATCATTATTTAATTGGTTATATCAATTCAGGCCCTTGTAGAAAATTGTATTTTGCCCTGCCGATGTCCTTTTGTATTCTAATTCATAGTTTTCTCCATATAGAGTATAATGTTTATAAGTGTCTTTTACTTTATATAACTTATCAGTTAAGCACAGAGGAACTAATTTAAGAGTCATTCAATGAATTAATATAAGAACATTATACATTATTATTTGTTTAACAGAAAGAATATTTAACCGGCTTAACATTTTTCTTACACTAGTGTATCTGTTAGTGCTTAAGATACTTCTTAACGCTCCGTTTTGTACCATTTGTAGATTCTGTATATCACTTTCATTTAAGGTCAGTAGTAATGACGAACAATATTTAAGTTGAGGTTCAATGATAGTTTTATAAATAGTTCTTCTACACCATTTAGTTAAATCCTGCCCAATTCTACCCAAATAGTTAACTTTTTTATTAACTTTCCGCACTACATATTTCACATGTTCTTTAAAATTTAAATGTTCATCCAATACCATTCCCAGATACTTATGCATTTTAACACATTCAATGTCCTAATTGTCAATATTTATTTTAAATTCCGATATATCAACTTTATTAAATGCACTACTAATTAACATTGATTTTGTTTTTTATATTCAGCTTTAATTCACTTTCATTTAACCAGTCCTGCACCAATTTGAATACTTCATTTAGCACCTCTACCAATTTTTTTACATCATTATCATGCCAATATATTATAGTATCATCGGCGAACATATTTATTTTACATTTATGCGTTATTTGATTTAGGTCATTTATGAAAAGAATAAACAGAAGTGGTCCCAATACAGAACCTTGCGGGACCCCATAGTCATTTTTTATATTACTAGAAACAATATTTTCATATGACACGCACTGATATCTATCATTTAGATAGTCATAAAACCACTAGATTAGACCTAACTTTGAAAAAAAATTATCCGTTTTGGACTTAATGGCATAAAATGGCGGCCAATTCAAATTTTAAATAACAAATTCAATTGCGCACACTGGGTTTAATATTTTTGCACCAAATTTTCATTTTTATGATGTTCTTGTTAGAGCAAAAGGCAGATTTTCTGAAAGTTTGAATCTGACCCAGCGACTCTGGGCAGCAAAATAAAAAGAAAGCGCTCCTAAGACCTACAGTAAACGTAGACTTGTTGACAACTTAATTACAAAGATTTTATTTATTTTTTTTGTTCCGATCGGACCTACATATCTCGAGTTATTCACATTCTCATTGAAAAATGGCGTTAAAAAAATTAAAGTGTTAATAACAATTGAAGCACAGGGTCTTTGAAGTACAAAAATATTTTGGGTACTCCTCAGAACCTCCGCAATAAGATTCAACCATAAAATTGCTTATGGAAAAAGTTCCACTTCAAATCCTATTTTGACGGCATTAAATAGCCTATATATACGTTGAACAATAGAGAATGGAATTATCACTTCTTCGGTTACACCTCCCTCCTCCCGCTTGTACCGCCCTCATGATGGTTGCGCATACTTCGATTTTCACGGTTTTTAAAACTGAGGAGGCCGGTACAAAGAAGGAGGTGGAATGTGGCTGGCGAAGTAATAATTGCAGTTTCTATGTAGGCCAGTTTTTAAGTTGTAATATGCATCTTTTGATTGTCTTTTACATTATTTTAAAAATTATTCAAAAAAGTGCATTTTTTCACTTAAATTGTTAAATAAACAACGACTGGCTTTTTTAACAATAATTATAATGCCAAAGTTGATAAAAAGACGTTGGCTTCGAGGTCGCTAGATTCAGGGTCAATTTTGCATTTTGTTTCTTGCGTGTATCATCACAGCCCCATGCTAGCAGAACTTTTTTTACAAAAAAAAAAAATTCTACCTCATACTGAAATTTTCAAACGCCAGACACTAGATTTAGTGATAATTATTCACTTACATTCTTACCTTGTAGAATCTCATGGCCCAATAGCGAGGGTTTATGATAATAAATAAAAATTACCTTTGAACCTTCTCGCGTCGATTATTTATAAATCTCGTAGCTGTTTGCTCAAGGATATGATGTGTGTCGCTGTCATAAAATATTCTACAAGCAATTTTTCATAATAAAATCTGAAATGGTTAGGTCATTGACTACAGCTTCAAAATGCATTTATTATTTAATCGTAATCAGAAATCTAAATAGAGATAATATGAATATAAAAATGATTGTAATCTATTTTCGAGCAAAACTGACCTATATTTTAGTGAGTCATTTGTAGTGCTGTAACTATATGTATAATCTAGACACTAACATGCACGTTTAAAATGCATGTATTAAAATTTATTCAATCCCTGCAAGAAAGTTTTATTTTGTAAAAAAAAATAATTCTCTATGAAAAATATACTGGATGTTTTAGAAATAAATTAAAGGAAATGCAATTGTAAATTTACTAAAAATGTTATTATGTGATTTAGGATTATTGCGTAATATTTGTAATATATATTGTAAAAGTTACATTTTATTTGAATTTGATAATTTCTTCAAATGCAGAGATGCAAATATAAAGTTACTTAATGCACATCTGTTTAATCAAATTGTCATTAAATTGTAAGGAGGCTTATTTATCTCGAAAAATTATTTACATTATTTTTAAATAATTTTTTGAGAGAAACACTCGAAATCTCCAGTAGCGCTAAAAGTCTGAATGACAGAGTCGAGGGGTCTTGAACGTGGCAATCACACAACCTTAACAATTTGTGTTGTTCCAAAGCCTTCGATTGCATCTTTCACTATATTCCTCTACAACAATTAAATTAATATAGTGTAAGAAATTTACCTATCTCTCATTACACCTTTAGAACCTTATTAAACATGATGTGTCCTAGGGCTCTTTTTTTTCACAGTGTTCAGGGCTGTTTACCGCATTCGGTTCCAGTTGGCACTGCAGCCAGAATTGGCTTATTATAATAATTTAATAATAATTTTTATTTGCATTTGCATATTGGGTACAATGCATATTGATTATTACAAATAATGTGTGAAAACGAATAAAAATATTCATATACCTATATATAACACAATGATTGCAAATAAACAGAGTAACCCACAAGGCTACGCCTGAACGTGGGTGAATTTGTTTATAAAGTAGATCTAATATTACACATATTTATGGTGGGACTACAGTGAACAATAAACATAAATATGAAATAAATAAATTAAATTACATTAAATTAAACTATTAAAAGAGTTAAGCAACAACAATAACAATAACTATAGAATTGAGGCATATCTAGGTTATTAGTTTATTAAAAAATATATATATTTGTTTAAATATCTCTTTTATAATTAATATATATATATATATATATATACAGGGTTACTGGTAATTCGATACATTCCTTTGGAGATGTGATGGGGCATGATCTAAGAAGTAAATTTAGCCCTAACATATATTATGCAAAACTCAATAGTTTTTGAGATATTTAATTGTTTTTGTTTTTTTCAAAAAGTAGATCTTAATGTCCTAAAAGTTAATTTTCTAAAAATCTATTTGACATTTTTAAATTTTTTTTTACTGGATTACTTGTCCAATATTATAGATATCCGTTTGGAATGAAAAATATCTGGAAACATTTCGATCATGTGAACATCTGGAATAAAAACTTAAAAATTTTTTTTTTTAAATCAGCTATGAAATTTACCTATTAGGTTTTTTCAAAAAAATATTAACGTAACACACGTATAAATTATTACAAAAACTGCCTTATTTCAATAGCTATCTAATAAGGTATAAATGTTCAATGTACCTTTAATAGTTCTAAGAAAATACTAGTAAAAATAACACAGGTAGTACGAATTTTATTTTTAGATATACAGTAAAAAACATTTTAAAAGTAGAGTTTAATTCTTCATTAATTTCAAAGTTGTATTTAATTTTTTATATGTCTTGCTCAAAATGGGAGCCCCTATTCCGTATACAGACACGGCAGCGTCTTCTTATTTCCGTCCTTATTACTCTGGTTGTCAGATTATGCCTTATGTGTTGGGCAGTATCGACTATCCTTTGTCTAAGGTTTTCTATAGTATTGACTGGTGTGGCATAGGCCATCTCCTTCATATGACCCCATACGTAATAATCAAGGGGTGTTAAGTCAGGGCTTCGCGCTGGCCAAGGTATTGGGCCCGCTCTTCCAATCCAACGGTTAGGGAAACGTTGATCAAGTAACTGTCGTACTGTCAGTCGATAATGTGCTGGACAACCGTCGTTCTGAAACATCATTCGCTGTCTGACGGCGAGAGACACATCTTCTAAAATCACCGCCAGATCATTTCTTAAAAAATTTTCATAGATTTTCCCGTTTAAATTTTGAGGAAGAAAGTGTGGCCCTATTAAATAGTGGCCAATGATTCCCATCCACACATTAACAGAAAACTTCATTTGGAAACTAGTTTCACGTGTTAACTTGAGATTTTCCTCTGCCCAATAATGTAGGTTGTGGAAATTTGTTATACCCTCGCGATTAAATTTCGACTCGTCCGTCCATAAAATACTTGTTAAAAAATTTGCACTTTCTGCATCCGAATTTAACATAAAGCGGCAGAATTCCACTCTCCTTCCAGGATCACCTTCCTCCAAGCCTTGGACAAGGGTATAGTGGTAAGGATGACATCCAACTCTACAGATCGTAGACCAAACTTTCCAATGTGACGCTCCGGTTAGTCTTGCGACATCTGGTTCATAAACGGGAGGAGCACCAGCGTCACTTCTTCTACATTTCACGGAGCCAGTTTCAGCGATATTTCGATATGCCGTACTGAATACACGTGCATTTGGTAAGCGGCGGCTAGGGTACCAAAGACCATATTCTCGGCGAGCTTCAGCAGCGTTGCCGCCACAGTATCCATAGACAAACAAGATATCAGCGTATTCTGCGTTGGCATACGCGGCCATGGCACAGAAAATACAATAACAACAACTAATAACAACAAGTACGAGCAAAATCAAAATCTTCGATAACTAATTTAACAAGACCAACAAACTTAAGGGTCACGGAGATAAGAATGTCAGTTAATGACATATATGCACAAACGTCAAAGTCAAGGATTGACTGACTTAAATGAAAATGAACGATTAGTCGTTTAATAAATTTCGCCATCAGCATTATCTTTACTAATTTTTTATTAGAACTATCAAGGGTACATTAAACATTTCTACCTAGTTAGATAGCTATTGAAATAAGGAAGTTTTTATAATAATTTGTACGCGTGCTACATTAATATTTTAGTTACTTCACAGCCTACCTTATAGTTACTTTCTTTATACCTAGTCTGGTAATTATGTTCTATGTTAACCAAAACGTTTTTAGATTTATATTGGTAGATAATCACATTGAGAAAATATAATTTTCTTAAATCAAGTACTTGTACTTCTTTATACAAGTCGTCCGATGGGTATGTATTTATTTTGTGACATATTAATTTCAGAAATTTTTTTTGCAGTACTTCTAATTTTTTTAAGTGGTTTTCAACTGCACTACCCCATCCGATTATGCCGTATGACAGCCTTGACTCTACCAAAGCGTAATATAATGTTTTAAGTTGTTTTTGGTTTAATATCATTTGACAATTTTTAAATTTATATAGAATTGATCGTAAGTTTTGTGCCACATCATTTATATGGTGATTCCATCTTAGATGATTATCTATAGTAACTCCCAGATATTTGATTTTGTCTGTTTGTTCGATAATAAAAGTTGCATTATCATAAATGATCTTCAGCGAGGCATAACTCGGTAATCCACTTTTATAGCATGAGAAAGGCAAGTTGATTGTAAGCAGTCTATAATCAAACCACTTTTATTATATTAACTAAATCATTTTCAACCTCTGTTTTTAATTCTGCCCACGTATTATGCTTGTAAAAGATTACTGTGTCATCCGCAAAGCTCACAATTTTACCGCTGGTATTCATTTCAAGCAAATTATTAATATATATGCTAAAAAGTAAAGGCCCCAGTACCGTGCCCTGAGGTACTCCGTACTCAATTATACGCTCATTACTTCTAGTCGAGCTTATTTGGCAATATTGCTTTCTTTCGCTTAAGTACTTTTAAATAGGAGTAGTGAATTTCCTCGAAAGCCCATGTCTTTCAATGTATCTAGTAGTTGCGGATGACTCACAGTATCAAAAGCCTTTGCGAGGTCAAGAAAAACACATAAGGCTGGCTTACTTTCATCTAAAGCATTATATAATTATATATGTCTGATGTTATTTTAGCAATGGCATCTTGTGTGGATTTTTTTTAACCTCTCCACAATAAAATTGTGAGAGGTTACTAAAATTGGTTCAAAAACGAAAATTGAGATAACATCAAATCTTTACGTTTTGAGGTTCTAGGAACCCAAAAAAGTGGTTTTTGAAAAATGTCTGTGTGTGTGTATGTGTGTTAGCACGATAGCGCCGAAACTACTGAACGGATTTGAATGAAACTTTGCGTGTGCGTTTCTTTAGTGCCCCAGAAGATCTGAAAAGGTTTTGGTTGAGATCGGATTACGTTTAGTGCCATTTTGACACAACAAGTTGTTTATTTTATAATTACTTTCGATTTGCAATGGAACCATTGAAAAGCAGTTAAAATTTTGATTTCAACGATATATCACATTTCCACCCTTTCGATTTGGTTTCCGTGAAAAAAATTAAAAACAAAGCAAATATAGCATAGATCGCATTTCGCATGACATGATCGATGCGCGTAGCCGTTACGGCGTGAAACTCGTCGCATCACATATCAATTTACGTGTGAGGGTTTCTTCACTGCTCTAGAAGTAGAACGGATTACGTTTAGTGCCGTTTTTAAATATATATACAGACAAATCGAAGAATTAAACAAATATTCCTCTAAAATCTAGTAAAATTACTGAAATGCTAATGTTTCATTTAACAAAGGCAGCCGCGAGCGATCGGATTGCAATGAGCAAATTTTGACGATTGTCATTGTCATCGTTTGTCATCCGATAACGTTGGTGTCATGTCATGTTAATAAGATTGCGGCATATTTGTAACTTTTAGTGGATTGTCACAAACTTTAAAGGTAGATGTAACAATATCAATATCATATGCTTTCTGTACCTTCGTTGGTGAATTTATTATAGATTATCACTTTACCAATTTTCAGTTTGTTGCTTTACAAATCTGTAGTATTTAGGATAACTAGACTTTCTTAGTCGTTCAAGTGATGTTAAAGTTGTTAATATCCTAATAGTATATTATTCAACAAGCGATAATGTAGGTAATAACTCGCATAGATGATTGTAAATTCATTAAGTTGAGGGTTTTTTTAGTGCCCTGAAAAGGTTTTGGATGAGATCGGATTACGTTTAGTGCCGTTTTGTCACACAATTTAATGCTCTTTTCGGCTTCAAAGATCCACCGAGTGGGGAGGTTCCAGCCGCTTCCAGTAGCTGCCGATTTTTGTTCTTTAAATCCAAATTGCAGGTCTGATAGTAACGTAAATTTTTTAATATAGTTGTTAATCCTAACTTTCAATAGTTTTTCAAAGATTTTAGTGAAATTTGTTATGAGTGATACAGGCCTATAGTTTATTGTTAATGTTTTGTCACCTTTTTTGAAAAGTGGTTTTATTACGCCTTCTTTAAACTTATCGGGGCATTTACCACTATTAAATATTTTATTCATTAAGAATGCTATTTGCTCG
This sequence comes from Leptura quadrifasciata, assembly GCA_963675555.1. Classification (NCBI taxonomy): domain Eukaryota; kingdom Metazoa; phylum Arthropoda; class Insecta; order Coleoptera; family Cerambycidae; genus Leptura; species Leptura quadrifasciata. The sequence goes on from OY776676.1 coordinate 68,901,407, forward strand.
GCAATATCTTCAGCGATTACTTTTATTGTTTCTGCTTTGATGCCATCCATTCCCGGCGCTTTATTATTTTTTAGGTCATTGATGGTAGTTACAACTTCTTCTTTGTTTGTCGGGCTCAAAAAGAAAGAAAATTGTGTTGGATGTCTAGATATATTAAAACGTTGTTTTTTAATTTTGCGAACCAAGTTTTTTCCTATGTCTGCATAGTAATTATTAAAATAATTTGTTTTTTCATATTCATTAGTTATTACTGCGCCAGATTCAGATTTAGTTTCTTTAATTTGACAATCATAATTTTTTGAATTATTAATTTCCTTTACTACATTACATAAGTTTTTTGTATTATTTTTATTATCGATTATTTTTTCTCTATAATAATTAGCTTTAGTAGTTTTGTTCAGTTCGTTCAATCTGTTTCTGTAGTTAATATATTCATTTTTTAGATTTATGTTGTTAGTTTGTTTTTTATATTTATGGTACAATTCGTCTCTTTTGTTAATTGATTTTACTAACCCTCCCTTATCCATATCTTTCTTTATTGGTCTGTAATATTGGGATTTCGTAATTAATTAACTTGTCCTTTGAATACTTTTATTTAATAGTACTTCGTTTCTACAATCATGTTTCGTTCTTTTTTACATGCTTCTTACAACTACTTGTTACCTCGCCTACCTGTCGCTATCCCTACTACTTTATATTGATTATTGCAAGCTATGCTAAATACTTATATTACTTATATCTACAGGGTGTCCCAGACACACTTAGCCTACTACTACATCTCCCCTGAAAAACTGAAAAGAATTTACCTTTATGAATGTAAATCATTTTCATTTTTTTCTTCTCTAATAAACTTAATAAAGTATTATATTCTACTACTACAAACTAAATCTAGAGAGTCGATTGGCCAATCTAATTATCTAAGAAAAATATGGTTTAGTTCTATTTTTATGGATAACTACTTCCTTTCCATTCTTACTTATTCGAACATTTGGACCTATTTCATCTATAACTACATAAGGTCCATTGTCTAATGGATCTAATTTATTACCTATTTCACTTTTAACTAGAATTAAATCACCTTTTTTATACGTTACTGGGTTAGTATATTTGTCATAAGTATTTTTTCTTTTTAACTTACTACTAATTAAATTATTATGAGCCTCCTGATGTGCTTTTTGTAATCTAAATTTTAACTCTAAGGGGTAGTTATCGAAATTGTACAGCGGTTCAATTCCGTTTTCTAAATTACTTGGGATATTACATACTTTTCCAAATACTAACTCAAAAGGGCTATATTTAGGTATGTACAGTTGTATTGTATGTAAAACACCAATATGGTAGCCATGTACTCCATGAAAAACTCTGATTTTTTGTTTGCGTTCTTAAATAAGCACCTAAAATTTTATGTGAATTTTCTAATGATCCAATACTTTCGTGATGATAAGCAGTCGCCTGTGTGTGTTTGATTTGTAATAATTTACACACTTCGTTCATTGTCGATGATATGAATTCTGAACCTCGATCAGCAGCAATTTCCTTTGGAATTCCGTACCTTAATATGAAATTATCAACAAAATTTTTTGCAACCGTAACTGCGTCTTTTGATTTAAGAGGATATGCTTCTACAAATTTTGTAAGTTCGCATTGAAGTGTTAATACGTAGCAAAAATCTAGTGCATCTTTTTCTAAGGGACCTACTATATCTAAATATACTTTTTGAAAAGAAGAAGTTGCTGTGGTCGTTATGACCATTGGTTCTTTCACATATTTGCAATGTTTTTGTTTTTGACAACTATCACATTTCCTAACAAAGTTCGTAACATCTTTAACAATACCTGGCCAAAAATAGTATTTTTTGATATTATTTGCCATTCGATTAATACCTGCGTGTCCACTGGTAGGCAGTAAATGAAAATCATTTAAAATTAAATTTTTCGTTTGCTCGTTCGTTATTCGTTTAGCTCCTTTTACAATACATATACGGGGCCCAGTCCAATTGGAGCTTTTTCCTATTTGATTAGCTAACCGTTTTATAAATTGCGCATTATTTTCATTTTTTAAGAAAATTAGTTCATCAATATTCATTTCATTACTTATCAAAGCCAAATCTCTCAACAATGCGTCTGGCGTCAATGCTGATCGAGTATTTGGATTTAGAAAAAGCGTTGAACGAGATGGTATAAAATAAAAACTTCCTGTTTTAGTGGAAACGTGGTCCAATTTATTCACTTCTTTCATGTCTTGTTTTGACATTATTACCAATTCGATGCTATCTTTTGGTTGTTTAAGAATTTCCACAAAATTTGGTTGATCAGGCCAAACACTTGCAGAATTCTCAATTTGTGAGTTGTTTTCTTGTATGTTACTTTTATTTCCTACTTCTTTTGTTTGTGCTCGCGTCATGACTGCTATTAAATTTTCATTCATACTTTTTAATTCTTTAGATGTCACAATCACTCTAGATAAGGCATCTGCTACCACATTTTCACTCCCCCTTACATATTCTACATGAAAATCATATTCCTCTAATCCTAGACGGAATTTTGTTAAGCGACTTGATGCATCAGTGAGATTAAATAAATATACTAAAGGCCTGTGGTCTGTTAAAATTGTAAAATGTTTTCCATACAAAAATGGTCTAAATTGTTTAACAACTGCCCAGTAAATGGCTAATAATTCTTTTTGTATAATAGGGTAGTTTACTTCAGCTTTATTTAAACTTCGACTGGCATATGTAATAGGTTTTTTATTTTTATTTAGCAATGTTGCTCCAATTGCCCATTTTGAAGCATCTGTTTGCACTATAAATTCATTATCATTTGAAAAATCTGGGTATTCTAGTACTGGCGGTTCAGTAAGAGCATTTTTTAAATTATTAAAAGCATTTTGGCATTCGCCTGTCCACTCAAATTTAATATTTTTCCTACATAATTTATTTACACATGCAGCTTTTGTAGCAAAATTTGGAATAAATTTTCTATAGTAGTTTGCGAAAGCTACGAATCTTTTCACGTCATCGGCATTTTGTGGAACTGGATATTCTTTTAATACTCTAGTTTTTTCAGGGTCTGGCTGAATACCTTCCGCAGTAATTACGTGACCTAGGTATAGTATTTCTTTTCTCAAAAATTCGCATTTTGTAGGATTCAGTTTTAGATTAACTTTCCTAAGTCCATTACAAACACTAATTAAGTTTTTACTATGTTCATGTAAATTTCTACCAAACACTATCAAATCATCTAGGTATACAAAACATTTTTCATAATTCAAACCTGACATAGCAACTGTCATTATTCGTGAAAAAGCATTAGGACTTGTTTTTAATCCCATTGGTAAGCGAGTCATTTGCCACTGCCCGCGATTTGTTGTGAAAGCTGTATATTTCCTACTCTCCTTATCTAATTCTACCTGATAATACCCTTGACTAAGATCTAAATGTGAAAAATATATCGCACCTGAAAAAGAATCAAGAATTTCTGTTATATTAGGTAAAGGAAATTTATCATCGTAAATTTTTTGATTGAGTAACCTATAATCTATCACTACTCTCCATTTTTTCTCACCACTATTGTCCATTTTCTTTGGAACAAGGAGTAATGGGGATGACCATTCACTCTGCGCTTCCTCAATTATACCCTCTTCGCACATTTTAGAAATTTGCTTATTAATTTCATCTTTTTGTGAATGTGGAAGTCGATATGGTTTTACATAGACGGACGTGGTATTGTCCTTCAACCGAATAGATTGTTTGTATAAATTAGTAACTGACAAGTTGTCAGTTACCTGGTAAATGAAAAATATCTGCATATTTCGCACAAATATTTTCTATTGAGATTTGCTCTTCTTTATTCAATCGTGTCAAATTTAATAGACTAAATAATTTCTTCACACGCTCCGCTGATATATCCTCGCCAACAAATTTACAAGATTCATACTCGCTGAGCTTCTCTGTTTTTGGAATACAATTCTTTAAACACACTTCGTTTTCTCGGGTGTTGAGAATTTTAACAGGGCGCTGCCAATAGTAATATTACAATTAAGCCTATCAATAACCATTCCATGCGGAAAATTCGTTCAATGTTAGAATTTGCATCTCCTCTTGCTGCCTGAGCAATAATTACCTCTTCTTTTGACTCAGAGCCACCCATGATTATATTCCATTATTATTTAAATTCCATTTTCCATACCCTTAAATATTATGCCACTGGCAGGATCGCCATGTAATATTGGGATTTCGTAATTAATTAACTTGTCCTGTGAATACTTTTATTTAATAGTACTTAGTTTCTACAATCATGTTTCGTTCTTTTTTACATGCTTCTTACAACTACTTGTTACCTCGCCTACCTGTCGCTATCCATACTACTTTATATTGATTATTGCAAGCTATGCTAAATACTTATATTACTTATATCTACAGGGTGTCCCAGACACACTTAGCCTACTACTACAGGTCTTTATGTCTAATATAAACAGTATTTGAACTTTTATTAATTACTTTTTTTATTGTGTCTATTAGGTAATTTGTTGCTTCGTTTACGTTTAAGATGTCATAGAAGAAATCCCAACTGACCTGTTTAATTTCATTCTTCAACTTATTATAATCTATAGTTGTTATCGTATTTTTGTGTTATTTTTTTGTCTGTATTTTTCGGTGTCTGTGGGTAATTGTACAATGATTGGGTAATGGTCTGTGATATAGGTTTCTAAAACAATCGGTAAGATGTCACCACTAGCTTGAAAGGATTTTATGAAACAGTGATCTATACATGATTGGCTAGATGATCTAGTAACCGCATTAATTGTAGATTCAAAATTATATTCACTCATAATGTTGAGGTATTCCTCGGTTATTTCATTATCTAATTTGATATTTATATTAACATCCCCTACTATTATATTGAAATCCACTTTTTCTGTGGCAATAACATCTAAATCATTTTTCAAGCTATTTAAAAAAAGATTTCATTCATCGAAGGTTTTCTATAGATAGAAGTGATTAAGATGTTTTTATTATCATAAGTTAGTCTCGTTTTTATGACTGTACATTCATGTATATTTACTATGTTATAGGTGTTGCGAATTTTAACAGGGATTTTACCATTTTTCGGCCGTACCACACTTCCAGCCATAAACACACCCTCACACAGTTCTCTTGGAAGAACCACACATTCCTCTGTCATACTTGAAGGTAAATACTGAATAATTTCACATCTCGGTGGTATTGACAGAAAATTTCCAGTGTTGGAATTTAAGTTTAATTTTATTTGTTTATCGTCATTAATCAAACGCAATTTATTTTGCTCAAAATTCCGTTGTACTTTCTGAGAAAATTTTCGCCAATAATTCCATCACTTGTACAGGATAGAGATTCAAATACATAAAATTTTTGTTCAAATATTATATTACCTACGTTTAATTTTAAATAAGTATATCCTTCTGACACTATACATCCACCAATTCCTTTTATTTCTAATCTATCTTTTTGTATTGGGGTATCCCAACTTAAACATTCGGACTTAATTGCACATAAAGTAGTGTCTGAAAGTTATTTGTGGCATTCTATGAATATTCTTTCCTATTATTTGGGTTTTCTACCACATGTACTATTATCCTCTTCAAAATAAATCACCGAATCTACAAAATAATAGAATTATTGGAAAAAAAACCTCTGCGCCCGTGACGTTTACGCCAAAGGAAAAGTCAGAGGTTATGTTTTGCAAATAATATAAATCGGAATAAACACAAAAATAATGTATTTTGCTGACGTTTCGGAAAGTAATCTCTTTCCGTTTTCAAAGCTATTTTTTGAAGAACTCTTATTTTGCTGTGTATGTCAAATACACAGCTTTAAGATGTTTTTTTTTCCAATAATTCTATTATTTTGTAGATTCGATGATTTGTTTTGAAGAGGATAATAGTACATGTGGTAGAAAACCCAAATAATAGGAAAGAATATACATAAAGTAGCTCCTGTATCTACAAGGAAATTTAAATTTTTACCATTCACACCAAATTTAACCCAACTCATACAACCATTTTGACACATGTACATTTGATTAGTTACCATTCTCTCGAAAAAAATAGTTTAATTCATTTGTATCTGAATTTTCACGAGGGGAATTGTTTTGTTCCTGACCTAACCTAACGCTTGATTCAGCAAAGTTCATATTATTTGACCTTGTACTCGCACGCGTTTGTTGTCCTCTCCTATTTCTATAAAAGCGCTGATTAATTGACATTGAATTTTGCCTACCTCGATATGACATATAATTTTTTTGATAAGAATTTCTATTTGTATTATAATTCCGATTAAAATTATTTTTGTAAAAATTTCCTCTGTTAACTCTGCCGCGCCTATGCATATACATGATTTGGGAATTGTCGGTACGAGAATTTTGCGATGTAAGATGAGGAACTTCCTCGTCTTGAGCTGCTCTAATAGCATCTTTCAATGATAAATAATTTCGTGAAGCTATTATTGTACTAAGTTTTTGGTTACTTAGACCGTCCGCGAATCGTTTAACAGCGTTTTTTTCGTTAATAGGTCTCAAAATAGTATAGGTCGTATTGTCACCTTTTGCTTGAGAAATTGTAAGATCAACAAACAGCTCCTCTAATTCCTTACCAAATTCTTCGATTGGAACCTTGCTTTGCACGTATTAATTTTGCCTGTAACGCGGTATCCGATTTTTGTGTAAGTAAATGTTTTTTCATGTCTGCTATTAAAGAATTTACTGTAGTGTAATTTGTTGCTAATCGTAATTTAGCACCTGTTGATAAGCGAGTTTTTAAAACAAATGTAATTAACTGTGCTTTACTATTAGCATCAAGCATTGAATCATACAACTCTATCGCGTCTATTAGTTGATTTGTCACATCTTCACTTCCATTCATAACTGGTAAAAGGTTAACAGCCACTCTTAAATCAAATGAACTCATTTTTGTATCAGAGTTTTCCGTGTTTCCAAAAGCTAAAATTTCTGAATAAACGTTTTTTATGTCCTTAACAATTTGTTTAATTGTAATTATTTCAACTTCACCTATTTCAGAATTTTCGATTTTTTCGTTTAATTCTTTTATAATATTTTCTAGTTGGTTGAAAATAATTTTTGCTTCATTTTGTTTTTTAGCTAATATTTCACCTTTACGTCTATCTTGACCAATTTTGATTAAATATACTCTAATATCTTTCAATGATCCAAAAATTGTCTGTAACTTATTTTTTCCCATTTTTTTTTATACATTTATTTAACGTCGGCCTATTTCCGCTACTGAGGCCTAACACCGACGCCTGTAGACGAGCTACCCCCAACCAGGAATTTTGCCGAACCTCTTCCCTTAAGAAGAGTAGGGATCTTTTACTTGCCTAACATTTAATAGACAAGGGACCGACGGCTTTACATCCCCTCCGAAGGATGGTATATCTCCTATACAACCCTCGCCTAAGGTTGTATAGCTTCCGCGCATACACTGATATACAAGCCGCTGGAAGATGTGTGAGGCGAGAACGCGGTTTCCGTTGGAATGGTCACCAATCCAAGTACTAACCGCGCCTGTCGCTGCTTTACATCGCATACCGAAGTATGTACATAGTAAAGACGCACCTACGCTCGCCCCTTTTTTCCCATTAAAATTCACAAAATTATTATCAACCAGCATGAACTTAAAGTAGGTTACATAAAAAATGTAAAATATGCATAGTTTATTATAACTGCCTAGAACACTACTTAATTATGAAATACCTTAGTCATGATTTCATTACAACATTACAACAATATTGACTGTCCTACTTATCTAGTATTGCTTTATTTCACTTGACTTCCAAAAATGTCTTTATTGTCCTTTAAATATATACGTATCCTGAATTATTTCCATTAAACCATTAATAATTTATCCTCAGGGACTTTAATTTTAATAACTATATTCCTCTTCCTTGTGGTGAAATGCCTAAAATGTATGTAATTACTTGTAGATTATTATACCTGGTCCATAGAGTTGTTCAGGTCGTTTCTATGAACCTCTTGCCTAATAATTTTCCTTAATTTTTTCCTGCACAATTTACTTATTCCATAGAGCGCTGCCAATAGTAATATTACAATTAAGCCTATCAATAACCATTCCATGCGGGAAATTCGTTCAATGTTAGAATTTGCATCTCCACTTGCTGCCTGAGCAATAATTACCTCTTCTTTTGACTCAGAGCCACCCATGATTATATTCCGTTATTATTTAAATTCCATTTTCCATACCATTAAATATTATGCCACTGGCAGGATCGTCATGTAATATTGGGATTTCCTAATTAATTAACTTGTCCTTTGAATACTTTTATTTAATAGTACTTCGTTTCTACAATCATGTTTCGTTCTTTTTTACATGCTTCTTACAACTACTTGTTACCCCGCCTACCTGTCGCTATCCCTACTACTTTATATTGATTATTGTAAGCTATGCTAAATACTTATATTACTTATATCTACAGGGTGTCCCAGACACACTTAGCCTACTACTACACCTTAGCGGGGACTTAACGCTGGTTTTCCACTTTTATCTTGTAAACCATTCGGTGGAAGAGAAAAAGTATAGGAAATAAACATTTGTATAACGGTCTATGTGTATTTGAAATATTTTCCAAGAGTAAGTATCTGGTCGATAGCCGAGCGGGTTAAGGCGCGAGGTGGCAATCGCGATTAATCACACGGACATCGCACCACCGGGTTCAAATCCTGGCTCCGGCACTGGCACTGTCGGAGGAAATGATTTTATGTCCGCGTTTTTTTCAATGTGTAACCCCTTTCTGCACAAGCCCTGGCTTCTGGAATTGGGGGTTGTCTAATTTCTGTGGTGTTTATTTATTTATAAGATATGGAAAGAGAGTGACAGCTTCAACGACCATTTCCAAAGTAAATTTTATGACTTTCTATAACCTTTGTCTGTGTATTTGAAGCAGTATCCACGAGTATTTATGGGATATATTCAGTCAGTGAGAGTTTCAACGATCATTCTCTAAAGATATTTTATGAGCTTATATAACGTATTTGAAACAATTTTCAATAGTATTTATAAAATATGGTAAGACAGTGAGCAGGCAGCAATGGTCATTTCCAAAGTAAACATTGTGATATTTGCTTTTATAACTCATTAGATAATTTTCAATAAACATCAAACAAGTATGCAAAATAAATTTATTGATGGCAATAAGCCAGCATCCATAGTTCCAATTTAAATTTAATGAACCGGAAAATTGTATAAGGCATTTGGGATACAATATATGCAGGTAACATGAACATGAAACCCCTCTACTGGAAACTGTAGTATGTAGCTACGAAGTTTTTGTACGTTTTGACGATTTATTTGAATTCTGTTGAGATTCCATGATATTTTTTAACAGTATTAGCAAGTTTTAAAGAACTATAAGTAAACATTGGTTTTAAGAGATATTGCAGTTATGAGTTTAAAAGTTTTCACATGAATTTATGAATGAAGTTTGCATGAGATTTGTAGAGGTTTTATAATCACAGTTTTCACGAGCATTCTAAGGAATTGAAAAGAGCAAATATTTTACGAGAATTTACAGTCAAGAGTTTATGAGATTTTGTCAAGTACTTTCGTATAAAGTTTTCAAAGGTTTCAAAGAGAGATTCCATGCGGTTTCTTAACAGTATTCGTAACTTTTAAAAGTACTATAAATAAACATTGTTTTTAAGAGATTTTACAGTTATGTGATTAAAAACTTTCACATGAATTTATGAATGAAGTTTGTATGAGATTTGTAGAAGTTTTATAATCACAATTTTTACGAGCATTCTAAGAAATTGAAAAGTGAAAATATTTTACAAGAATTTACAGTCAAGAGTTTATGAGCCTTTACAAGTATTATCGAAGGTTTTAAAGAGAGCCATGTTTCTTAACAGCATTTGTAAGTTATAGCCTCTCCTACTCAATTGTTAACCTCACCTTCGCGATGAGTTCAATTTGAACTTGGTGCACCCTGTTTTCACTAACGAGGCTCTAACGACCGAGTAAGGGCGGAATAACCCTTACCTTTTGCCGTGAGCCCATCCACCTTCTCACGAAGAGTGCGGTAAAAATAACCCACCGCACACAAAGGTTGCTTTTGGAATCGTTTGGTTACCCCATCGTCGCAGTCTCCTTCTGTGCCATGGGACCACACCACTCGCCTTCCGCAACCGAGCTGGTCAGTTGCATACCTGCTCCAGCTAAAACTTCAAATGCAGCTTCGTTTTCAGTCGATTAAGGCTTAAAAAAAAAAAAAAAAAAAAAAAATGATGGAGCGTTCAAGTGGGACAAAATCATCCGGAGGTAAAATACCCTCCCGATCGGATCTCCGGGGGAGGGTGCCCACAGGGACACCTCATCGAATGTCGAAAAAACACCGACAAGTTAAATCTAACAAAACTAATTCTTTCATCTACGGCGCTTGGAATGTTCGTACTTTGAACGACAGCACTCGCACCGATCGGCCTGAAAGAAGAACTGCTCTAATAGATAGAGAACTTCACCGACTCAATGTTGACGTTGCAGCTCTCAGCGAAACTCGATTTTTGGAGGAAGGCTCTCTCACAGAAAAGTACTACACCTTCTATTGGAAAGGTCTTCCCACCAATTCAAGAAGACAACATGGAGTAGGATTTGCCGTTCGGAATCAACTTGTATCCAACTTAACACAAGTACCACAAGGCCTATCCGAGCGTCTAATGCTGCTACGCTATGAGCTATCAGATGGCAACGCGGTAAATCTAATAAGCGCCTACGCTCCCACTCTGGATGCAAGTCACGAAACCAAGGAAAGCTTCTATCAACAGCTGGAAGAAACCCTCTGTAGAATACCTAAAACGGAACGACTCGTTATTCTTGGCGATTTTAACGCTAGAGTAGGGAGAGATGCAGACACCTGGCCAGGCATCATAGGCAAGAACGGTTTGGGCAACATGAACGCTAACGGTCAACTACTCCTAACTAAATGCGCCGAACATGATCTAGTTATAACAAACACCATTTTCCGACAAAAGGATAAATTTAAAGGCACCTGGCGTCACCCCAGATCAGGTCACTGGCATCTACTGGACTATGTTATCGTACGTAGGAAGCATCTCAAGAACGTCCAAATTACAAAGGCGCGCATTGATAGCGAATGTTGGACCGATCATCGTCCTGTTGTCTCTAAAATGAAAATTGTTATGAGACCCAAACACCGAAGAACTCAAGTAAAACGTAGACTCCGTCTCTGTATTAGTAAATTGCGTGACCAACAAACCGTCGAACAGCTAAAGCAAAAAGTTCAAGAGAATTTGAGTGCACTAGAAGAAACCAATTCTGTAGATGTCGCTGCTACCTGGACACAAATTAAAGACAGTTTAAAAAGTGCGAGTGAGGAAATTCTTGGCACTGCAGCAAGTAAAAAACAGGAGGACTGGTTCAATGATAATGAAGCTTTTATACAAGAACTTCTTGACCGCAAACATATTGCCTTCCAAAACGCTATCAACCACCCCAATGACTCATCAAAAGCAGAAGCTTTTACCCAATCTAAGTATGAAACGCAACGCGAAATCAGAAGAATAAAGAACGAGTGGTGGGCAAGCAAGGCGAGAGAAATTCAAAGGTACGCCGATTCACACGACTACAGGAATTTCTTTCAAGGAGTAAAAGCAGTGTACGGCCCCAGTCGGAAAAATATGTGCCCTATTAAAGATTTAAATGGAAATCTCCTCAAAGAAGACCAGGAAATAAGAGCCCGATGGAAAGAACACTACTCTAACATTCTTAACCAGCAAAGTCAAGCCGATCACGATATTATAAATCTTATCCCTCAATATGACACCTTCGAAGACTTAGATAAACCACTAACAACGGAAGAGATCTTAACCGCCATTGGGCAGCTAAAAAATAACAAATCTCCCGGCACCGACTCACTCCCAGCTGAGATCTTTAAAGCTGTGTCGTCAGAGCTCATACCCTACCTCAAAAAATTGTTTGATGTCGTGTGGGAAAGTGGTCAAGCTCCGCAGGAGTTTCGGGATACACTTTTAATCAACCTCTTCAAAAACAAAGGGAGCGCTGCGGACTGTGGAAATTACAGGGGTATAGCTCTCCTGGCTGTTGGAGGGAAGATACTCACTAAAGCGATGGCAAATAGGCTAACACCTGTTATGGAAAAGTTACTTCCTGAAACACAGAGTGGCTTTAGACCAAACCGAGGCACATCGGATTTAATCTTCACACTTAAACAGCTTCAAGAAAAAGCACTCGAACATCAAGGAGAAATTCACATGGCCTTCATTGATTTAACCAAGGCGTTTGACTCGGTGGACAGGGAAGTGCTCTGGAAAATTATGTTCCGCTTAGGTATCCCTAGAAAATTTGTGGAAGTATGTCGCAGTCTACATACAAACAACAACGCCCAGGTTATGTATAATAATGAGGCAACCGAACCTTTCCAAACTCTCACTGGAGTTAGGCAGGGATGTGTCCTGGCACCCCTACTCTTTAATTTGTTTACCACTGCTCTAACAATCATTGTTGACAACAAACTGACAGTCAGAGGAATAGGTCTCAGATACCGTTTTGATGGCGGTCTCTTTAACATAGGGCGCTTTAGAGCTTTCACGAAGACACGCACACGATTCATTTGTGATCTCCAGTATGCGGATGACTGTGCGCTTTTAGCCTCTACGCCGGAAGAGCTTCAAGAACTTTTAGATGTGTATGCCCAAAGCTATGATTCTTTGGGACTTAAAATCAACATTGGAAACACTAAGATTATGTCAACTCCTCATCAAGTGAACCAAATAGACATTACACTTAACGGAAATTCTCTTGAAGTGGTGGATCAGTTCAATTACTTAGGTAAACGTTGTTAATGACAAAGCAAACATGGACAGCGAGATTCGCAATAGAATTAACGCTGCATCTAGAGCACTCTGGGGACTTAGAGAGAGAGTATTTGACAACCACGACCTTGCTTTGTCAACGAAAATGGCTGTCTACAGAGCAGTTGTCATTCCAACACTGCTATATGGATGTGAAAGCTGGGTCACTTACCGTCGTCATGTGAAAGAATTAGAACGTTTTCAGCAAAGACACCTCAGAAGTATGATGAAAATCCGTTGGTTCCATCACATATCAAACGTGGAAGTACTCAGGAGAGCAAACAGCCTTCCAATTGAGGTGCTTATTTCAAGAGCACGCCTAAGATGGGCAGGTCACGTTCATCGTATGCATGATAACCGCCTTCCTAAATGTACACTTTATGGTGAATTGCTAAGCGGTAGAAGAAGGCGTGGCGGTCAACGAAAGAGGTTCAAAGACGCTCTCCATGAAAATCTAAAATCCTGCGGTATTGCAGACGAGCAATGGGAACAACTTGCAGCGGACAGAACCGAATGGCGAGGAGTTGTGGCTAGCTATCAAGGAAATGTTGCTGCAAGAAGGCTGAATCCAAGACCTAACCAGGTCTATGTTTGTCCTGACTGCGGTCGACATGTGCTCTCCCGAATTGGCCTCTATAGCCATAGTCGTGTGCACCGTAGATAAATGGGAATTACAATAGACTAGACCTTTTACTTGTTTTTTATTGTACACAATTTATCGACTGTAACATTTTTATACTCGGACTCGAGTAACGGCTAATAATAATAAAAAAATAATAATGCATGATAACCGCCTTCCTAAATGTACACTTTATGGTGAATTGCTAAGCGGTAGAAGAAAGCGTGGCGGTCAACGAAAGAGGTTCAAAGACGCTCTCCATGAAAATCTAAAATCCTGCGGTATTGCAGACGAGCAATGGGAACAACTTGCAGCGGACAGAACCGAATGGCGAGGGGTTGTGGCCAGCTATCAAGGAAATGTTGCTGCAAGAAGGCCGAATCCAAGACCTAACCAGGTCTATGTTTGTCCTGATTGCGGTCGACATGTGCTCTCCCGAATTGGCCTCTATAGCCATAGTCGTGTGCACCGTAGATGAATGGGAATTACAATAGACTACACCTTTTACTTGTTTTTTTATTGTACGCAATTTATCGACTGTAACATTTCTATACTCGGACTCGAGTAACGGCTAATAATAAGTAAACATTGCTTTTAACAGATTTTGCGGTTATGTGATTAAATGTTTCACATGAATTTATCAATGAAGTTTGTATGAGATTTGGGGAGGTTTTATAATAATAGTTGTTACGTGCATTCTGAGGAATTGAAAAGATAAAGTATTTTACAATAATTTACAGTCAAAAGTTTATGAGCTTTTACAAGTATCTTCGTATAAAATTTTCGAAGGTTTCGGAGAAAGATTCCATGATGTTTCTTAACAGTAAAAATTGTGTGTAAAAGATTTTGTAATTATGTGATTAAAAGTTTTCACATGAATTTATGAACGAAGTTTGTATGAGATTTGGAGAGGTTTTATAATAACAGTTTTTACGAGCATTCTGATGAATTTAAAGGAGCAAGTATTTTACAAGAGCTTGCGAGAATTTACAAGTGATGAAGTGTTATAAAGTTTTTAACGCAATTTCTTGTGAAATCTTTGGTAAACATATTTATTCTCAATTCTGATCAATATTCGTGAAAGAAAGTGGGTAGAATCATAATAAAAACTCATAAAACACTCTCGCTCTTAAAAACTTTAAAAAATCTTATAAAACTTACACCTTCGGCTCATAGAAACATGGAAACCTCATACATGATCACAAAAACTAATAAAAATTTATGAGTTCTGCTTGTATATTGACGAGACATTTTTAGCAGGGAAATGACATTTGCACCAAGGGCGACATCTGAATTTGGCTTCTGTTATGCTCGACCTTGGCCGGACAAATTTCTCAGAGAAGTTGCCAGTCTGGTAATTAGTCGGTGTGCATTTTTTTTACTGTTTTGTCATTACGTAGTCACGTGACATTTTTTATATGTACATCTGTTCATTAGGATGCAGTTCCCTTGCTTTTTATATTCTTTTAACTTACACTGCATTATTTTCTACGTGGGTATACATTTAGCACCTGCTTATGTCCATTGCCAATTGCATACATTAAACTTGCTACAAACGCACTATCTTGGTAGTCAAATAAAACCTATATCTATTCATATAATTATTTACATTATGAAAGTTTTACTTTCCCTCCAAATATTGGATAAAATAATCTAGGCATTCGCGAAGAAATAATTAAGCTAAATATCTACATTAGATTAAAAGTTCTGTATAACATTTCCACATCCATAGCTAGTTCTGTTGTTGCGTACGAGCTGTGCATGTTTCTTTATGCCCTTATTATTACTTATATTAGCAAATGTTATTAACTGCAGGCATATATGATAAGTGTATTGTATTGCTTGTATTATTATTATTTATATATCATGAAACATCCCACATATAATAAATTTGATTGGATAAGTATATTTTTTAAATTGGCATTATCAGTAAATAATAGTTCCGTTAAACCGAGAGTATTACATAGAGGGCACCAAAAGTAGGTTAATTTCACAAATAAAAAAACATTACTGCTCTATGATTTTCATAATTAAGCGCGAATTGTAAGTAAATAATTATTTAGAAAAAGAAGGAAAACGAAAACCCAACCTCTTATCAGCTAAAGGCTAACAAATTTTGAAGATAATCTGAAATAGTATATTTCCTCTCTACAGTCGAAAAAAATATACTACAAAAGGCCATGCCTAATGATTTATCAAGACAAAAGGAGATAATGTTTCTGTCAAACGGCACAATTTTTTAAGCAATATTATTATTATGTAATTATATTCCAAACTTCCATTTAATCTCAAAGAAATTATTTTCTAGAACGTTCTTATTTAACGTCAAGATTATATGAAGGCAATAATTGATAAGATTAGACATGGACTGTGCATATTTATTGATTATAGACAAAATAGTTTGAAGCTATTTGGCTCAGAACATAATGAGTAACTGGAAGAAATTGATTTTCGTGACCTGAGTATGATCTCTTGAAGAGTTAAATGAATGAAAAAACTTCATATGTAAAATGTGGGGTAGGTGCTTTGTCTGCAAGGATTCCCAAAGCAAAATGTTGAAAAGAATTTTAGACTAGCTTAATTTTTATTATGTATAATATAATATAGTGAGATCCATGGGATTATTTCGTTTTTCACTTTTACTAGTCTGCTAAGGATGTGTAGCACCACAAAATACTATTTATTAATAAATTCCAAATTTAACTGAGTGTTTAAGTTATAAATTCCTCTAAATATTATTCCTCCAGATATTATATTGCCCCCCTCCCCTCAAAGTGTACCAAAATATCGACTTGATCATGGACTAATATATCATGCTTTATTTCGTGAAATATTCTCAGCAAATATCACTCTTACTTTTAATTTTTGTCTGTAAATTTTTTTCCCAAGCTACGTTGCCAAGAATAATATAATGCGTGTAAATTGTAGAGTTTATTTTAACAGATTATATCCCTCACACAAAAGCGCTTGGGATTTAATCAGATAATAAACTATCAGTGTTCGTTAAGCTGTATAAAATTAACATATAACAGATACCAAAATGCTATATGATCCGCCGTTACTTACAAAAAAATAACTTTTTTTGGACAAATTTGATTAGGTAGAAAATATTTCATAATTTCGATCTTTAACTAAATCTACGAAGGAGGCGGTGACATCCGAAAAGAAATCCCAAATTTACCGACATTTCTCTTTTCCTTTCCCTAAACCTCATTGATTTTATGTATTGTCACTAGGAAATTTACATTTGTATGATTATCATGTTGCAATTTACACTTGAACTGTCTGGAAAGTCTATTTATAGAGTCGGGATTTATGACGAAATCTTGGGGCTAGACAACGTCTCTCCCCTGTTTTCGAGGGTGCTGTATCGATTCTCGCGGTCAAACCAATTTTTCCACCTCGGCAACCTCCTCAAATTGGCCAAAACCCACCCCCAAATCCCCTATTCCGTGAACCCGTTTATTTTCCCTAGTTTTTCGACTAATTGTTGTTCTCTCGAGTATAACGGAAAATTGATGTTTTTTGTGAGAAAAAAAAATGATATTTTACAGGAGATATTTCTTTCAATAAAGTGGTAGGTTGCCTGGGTTGTGTAACCAACACCGGGGGTTGTTTTCACCCTCCAAGGGGGTGTAAATTTTGTTCCATCTACAATAATTGAAAAATATAATAAAATAATATGTTTATTAAATTGTATTTATAAATTTTGTAGATAGAGGCATTGGTGTATGAATACATGTGTAAATACATATGTGTATAGATACTTATATCTTTTTTTTATTTGTGGCAGTGGATCAACAAAATCGTAGGCGTTTACAAGAAGGGTTCCATTCTTGATTTTCTTCCCAATTTTTGTGGCATTCAGTGATGTCATCCTCTTACATATTGCATGCATCGTTCGTTCCCGGAGAATGAACGTTAATACTGATATTGGGCAATTTATGTAATTATAATGTCTAAATCGTGGTACGTCAGGTTCATCTTCTTTCGTACAATTTTGACACTCGATACCTTTACAGTTTTTACATAAAACACTACATACTACACCTAACTTTACGCAACTGCACCGCTTGGTACATATGCTTATACAAACACAGTTGTAATCCTTGAAAAAAAGTCTGGTACCAATGTCTTTTCCTCGGTCTTTTCTAAAAATTTCGGTTCCAAATGCCCGTTTCGTAATATACATCCCCATTCAGTAGGATTAAGTTCATACTCTAGCCATGCTTGGCATTGAAAATACACTCTTAAAGCGTGTTTTCAAATCGCCTCTTCAGTTGAGGGTAGCATGTTGACATTCAAATGTTTTTTCGTGCCTGTAAATATTGCCATCGGATGAAGTTAAAATCATCGATGAGTGGATTTTTCTTTAGATATACTCTACTTACTAATTTTAAAGCTAATTTACATATTATTATTATTAGCCGTTACTCGAGTCCGAGTATAAAAATGTTACAGTCGATAGATTGTGTACAATAAAGAACAAGTAAAAGTTGTAGTCTATTGTAATTCCCATTCATCTACGGTGCACACGACTATGGCTATAGAGGCCAATTCGGGAGAGCACATGTCGACCGCAGTCAGGACAAACATAGACCTGGTTAGGTCTTGGATTCGGCCTTCTTGCAGCAAAATTTCCTTGATAGCTGGCCACAACCCCTCGCCATTCGGTTCTGTCCGCTGCAAGTTGTTCCCATTGCTCGTCTGCAATACCGCAGGATTTTAGATTTTCATGGAGAGCGTCTTTGAACCTATTTCGTTGACCGCCACGCCTTCTTCTACCGCTTAGCAATTCACCATAAAGTGTACATTTAGGAAGGCGGTTATCATGCATACGATGAACGTGACCTGCCCATCTTAGGCGTGCTCTTGAAATAAGCACCTCAATTTTAAGGCTGTTTGCTCTCCTGAGTACTTCCACGTTTGATATGTGATGGAACCAACGGATTTTCATCATACTTCTGAGGTGTCTTTGCTGAAAACGTTCTAATTCTTTCACATGACGACGGTAAGTGACCCAGCTTTCACATCCATATAGCAGTGTTGGAATGACAACTGCTCTGTAGACAGCCATTTTCGTTGACAAAGCAAGGTCGTGGTTTAATTTGCATAGGTCACATGGGGAAGCTCGGGATTGGTTCAATTATAGATGGGAAAACAGTTCCACCCCCTTAAAGGGTGAAACCAACCCCCGTGGTTGGTTACCCAATCCTGATCACCTACCACCTTATTCAAAAAACACCTCCTGTAAAATATCAATTTTTTTTCTCACGAAAATGTTATCAATTTTCCAACCCCCTACAGGGGTGAAAGTTTGGGGTAGGGGT
The DNA here is from genome assembly GCA_963675555.1 of Leptura quadrifasciata. Classification (NCBI taxonomy): domain Eukaryota; kingdom Metazoa; phylum Arthropoda; class Insecta; order Coleoptera; family Cerambycidae; genus Leptura; species Leptura quadrifasciata. The sequence continues at coordinate 68,920,252 of OY776676.1, forward strand.
GGCTGAGGTCAAATCCCTCGAAGGACCTTCCGTTCTACTCGAAGGAACAACAATTAGTCGAAAAATGAACGTAAACGAGTTCACGGAAAGGGGGACTTTGGGGGTGGTTTTTGGCCAATTTGAGGGGGTTGCCGAGGTGAAAAAGTGGTTTGGTCCCAGAAATCGATTCAGCGCCCTCGAAAACAGAGAAGGAACATTGTCTAGTCCCAGGCGCAAACATTTGCTAGTCCGTCCGACTTCTTCAATGGACTAGTAATAATAATTGTTTAACAGGTTCCTGGACTCCGGAGATAGTTTTCGAAGTGACATTGTATTCATCTTTCAACTTCGCTGCTGAAAAAACTTTTTGAATAATAAAAACAGTAAAGTAAAAAGTATGAATAGTAACATATTAGACTTTATCTGTTTCTATGAACTACTAACGTTAGTAAACTTTAATGATCAAATAATTAGGTGAATTATTTTAACCACGATTTGATTTCATAAACAACCTCATTAATTTGCTATATTGTCGCTAGAAAATTTGCGCCCGCCGCTAAAAATAATCGATATTGCCTATAAGAAAATTCATGAATAAGCGGGTCTCACGTGTTATGTTAAGAATAACATTAAAAATTCTATCATATAAAGCATGCGCTGTTACCAACGTCGTACATGGTTAGTGGACAACGGTCAGTTAACCGAATGTGTCCAAAGAACCGCGACGCCGGCATTACGACTGTCAAACTAAACAACTTTTTGATCTATAATGTGACTGAAATGTGTTAGAAATTATTTGTCGTCAGCTTATATCTTGTTAATTTGTTTTGAGTAGTTTATTTATTTTATGTTTTGTTTAGTATATGAAACAAACGTGCAGGTAGTCAGTAAGTAACTTTATAAGAAATGTTAGAAAATAATCCATAAGTAATTAACTTAGCATTATTCGGTTCCGCGAAGGGCTGATATATAAATAACTAATATTTCGTATCGATTTACATCACATGAATTATTGCTGGGTCAAGAATACCCGCGCCACGTGGATTGAAACAGTTTTTAAAAGTTTCCCGCAAGGCGCTGATCTCTAACTTTTCTTTTTCATAACTGCATAAGATAAATTTTTTAAATGAGGCTCAATTCATCAATAATCGCTTTAACGAAAATAATATCGATCGAAAAATACAATAGAACTTTGTCTCAAGGGATATTTAGTATGTGCAAAAACCACAGAAATCATGTTTATCGTTAGCGAAATACCACTCGTTGATTTCCAGTGTTCATTATAGAAACCAAATAAGTTTGAGACTTAAAAGCTTATCGAGATGGCAGTATTCTGATAAATCCGAAAAAAAATTAGATATTAAACAAGTAAAAAAAATATACTAGAGCAATATTTTATCCTATAAAAGAATGTTTGAGTGGCCAACCGGAGAAGTACTGAATTCTGAAGAAGCTGACGTTAAACATGAACATGAGTATATATGCCTTAACTAATAAAAAAAATTGGAATTATCATTTGTTTACATTCAGTGCAAAAACCACACGTCAAAAGAAGAAAAATTCAAAAAATTATACACCAGCTAACTTTTCTCCCAGATGTATTATGTAAGCACTTGGACGTATTGAGTAAATTTATTCTCTTCTTATAAATCATAATTTCTATATAGGTAATAAAGTTTTTGTGTCTTGAAAATAGTAATAGTAGAGGAAATGAATGCAAAAAAGGGTGTAAGTCGTTACTACTGTAAAACCGTTTTGCATTATGTTAAGTTTCGGCAACATATGAAATGTATACCTTTGATAGTGCACTCACCCCGGGGGTTGCAGCCCTCATTTTACAACACCAATTCAATAACTCGCAAAGTTTTCAACGAAATTGACTAAAATTCATATCACGGGGGTTTTTGGGGTCGCTGATTACGAATCCGATGTGAAAATTGGAAAATTCAAAATGGCGGTCCTAAAATGGCAGACTTTAAAAATTAATTTCTGATCACGCCGTTTCTATTGATTTTACTGAAAAATATATACAGTAAAAAAAGTTTAGAATGCCACTCTGCATAAACATATATAATTTTGGTAACCACATTATTTAACCCTTTCTCTTCTCCCCCGTGGAAAACCTCCTACGCCTGACCCTTTTTTGCAGAAATTGCGATAAAAACTTTCTTTTAGAATTCTTTATTACAGTTTGAGAATATTGAACTAATAAAGTTGAAATAACAAAAAAAATAACCCTAATCGTTTCAACCCTTTATGGGGGTGAACATAGAGTGACCTCCCAAAAAATACGATTTTTCCTAAATTTTTACTAAAAACTAATGGAGGAAAATATGGAAATATTACTAATAGTGTCTATTTTTAGCAAATTATCAGTAATAATGGATTTAGACCCTTAAAAAAATAGTTTAAATCGGCGCAAATTGCGTTTTTATATGAATCCTTCAAAACGAAAAAATTGATTCAAGACGATGAAATGGAAGAGGTAATTGATAGTAGTTCCAAAATTTATATTCTGATACAAAATGGCATTCTAATTATTTCTTTTCGTTTTTTTTCCTCTTGTGTATGGCTTAAAACTCAATACTAACGGAGACATTCGCGTTCTTAAAATGTAATTTTTTTACTACCATGATTACCTACGAGGACAGAACGAGAGGGATAAGGACTAATATTATGTATTCTTATGCAAAAGCGTATTTTAAACATTTTCTTAATCTTTATATTTTTCTTAAAAACTAATAGAAACAGCGTAAATATCTTTTGTTCTAAAAAAAAAAAAAAAGTTTATGAGGACACATTTAACCCTTCCACAAAATTGACCAAAAATGAAATAAAATGTTGAAAATTCCCTGACATATTCAACAATGCAAAAATTACACATATAAACTCTACGGACTTAAAAAATTGTTTTCATCCATTTGGTAGCCAAAAAACATTTTTTTCAAAACGAAATTGTGCACTTTTCCGCCCCTTAACTACGATTTAAACTATTTTTTAAGGGTACTGATAATTTGATAAAAATAGACACTATTAATAATATTTCCATATTTTCTCCCCTTAGTTTGTAGTAAAATTTAGAAAAAATCGTCTTTTTTTGGGAGACCACTCTATGTTCACCCCCAGTAAAGGGTTGAAACGATGAGGGTTTACTTTTTTTGGTTATTTCAACTTCATTAGTCCAATATTATCAAACTATAATAAGAAATTTAAAAAAAGTTTTTAACGCAATTTTTACAAAAAAAAGGGTCGGGCGTAGGAGGTTTTCCACGGGGGAGAAACGAAAGGGTTAAATAATGTGGTCACCAAAATGGTGTATTCTTATGCAAAATGGCATTCTAAGCACTTTTTTACTCTACATATTTTTCAGTAAATTCAATAGCAACGGCGTGAATCAGGAATTAATTCTTAAAGTTCGGCATTTTAGGTCCACCATTTTGAATTTTCCAATTTTCACGTCGGATTCGTAATCAGCGACCCAAAGAACCCCCAAGATATGAATTTTAGCCGATTTCGTTGAAAACTTTGCGAGTCATTGAATTGGGGTTGTAAAATGGGGGCTGCAACCTCTCCGGGGTGAGTGCACTAATTTTCAAAGGTATATATTTCATATGTTGTCAAAACTTAATATAATGGAAAAGGTTTCAAGTCTATACATTAAGTAGTAACGACTAAGAAGTAAATGCATTCATTTCCTCTACTATAAAGTTCTTTTCTTAAACAACTCAAATAAATTTTACTCTTATTGCAGAACAAAATAAAACAATTGTCTGTGAAACTTTATAATCATACAGGCTGTTTCAGGTATTGATATCAAGACTATAACAGTGTGATAAAAAAGTTAATTGAGACTCAAAATTTTCTACGAACTTAAAAGTCTTAATGTTTTTAACAGGTTTTTAAAGGAGAAAATATAAGTATCGTAGAATCGGATCATTTTTTCAGTTCAGTATCTTAAGGAATTTTTGATTTTTATCTTTTGTCGTCAAATGTTTTGGAAAATGTTATTTTCAATGTTGGAAAGTCTACAAAAGAGTACTTTTGAAAAGCACACTCATTTACAGAAAATTATTTATGGATTTTAATGCTTTTTTAGTTTATAGTTGAACTCTTCAGGAATCATATTTTTGTTAGAAATATTTTTCCGTCAACCAATAATCAAAACAGCCAGTGAGCTAATGCAAATGTCTTTTTTTTCACTTTCACTTATTTAATTAATCACTACATAATTTTTAAAAAAACGCAACATTTTTGTTATTTTACAACAAACTTCATCCAAAACCACTTTACCTATTTTTTATGCTGTTGTCATGACACTAAGAAATAACGTCAAATCGTACAAAATCCCGCACAAAAATATGGGATTTGTGATCCCGGTGAAAATGATCGAAATTGAGATGTTGTAGTTCAGACCTTCCTGTTGAAAAGTTCAAATGTGACCAATGGTCGAAGCCTTTCTCTATGAAATTATAGATACATCAGATCAACCTAATACCTCAAAATATTTGAATCACAATATGGATGCAATGTGAAGTCTTTTGTTACTGACAACGCTGCAAATATGGCGGGTATGAGAAATAGTATTGAAGAAAAAACTGAGTTTAAAATTATAATCCAAATTTGAAATATATTTGTAAGGGTCTGGAAATCAAGAATATTAAAGCAAATGTAGTCCAGGTGGTAAAGTACTTCAGCAACAATCATTTAGCAAGCTCAAAATATAAGCAGGCAGGTGGTAAGGCGCTAGTGATGCCAAGTGGTGTACGGTGGAATAGTGTTACCGATTGCTTGCAAATGTATATCCCTCATTGGAACATACTGCTGCAGATTTGTGATGGAAATAAAGAGGACGTTGATAATGCAATCTTCCAAAAAGTTTCAAACTATGACCTAAGACGCAGTGGAGAAGAATACTTACAGACTTTAAAACCAATATCGATTGCTCTAGATACTTTGCAGAGAAAAGGTGCTAATCTTTCGAACGAAGTGAAAGAATGGAAAAAGTTAGAAAATATCTTTGAAGAAGATCTAGAACTATCAATTCAATAACCATGTATTCTAATTTTCGACCTTTGGCCTCGCTGTAACTCCAAAATAAAAGGTCCTCGAGCCTTGGTCCCATTTGAACTTTTGATCAGGAAGATCTAAACTAAAACACATCTCAATTTCGACGATTTTTGCTGGGATCCCAAATCCCATGTTTCTGTGCGGGGTTCTTTCAAGTGAAAAAACGGTCCCCAATTCTCAAAAGAAAAAAATCTGCCTTAGAACCAGATTAAACTGATATATTTTTGTTAAGTATATCATTAGATATGCAAAATTGGCTATTTATGACTTTTTTTGCTACTACCGAACTTTTTTATTGCTAAAAATTTCTAATTTTGAGATAAATTGTTTTTTTCTCGTATATCGCTCAATATTTCGAAAACTATTAGAGATATCAACTTGACCTTTTAACCTCTCCACACTAAAATTGTGAGAGATAACATCAAATCTTTACGTTTTTAGGTCCTAGGAACTCAAAAAAGTGGTTTTTAAAAAATGTCTGTGTGTGTGTATGTGTGTATGTGTGTTAGCACGATAGCGTCGAAACTACTGAACGGATTTGAATGAAACATTGCATGCGCGTTTCTTTAGTGCCCCAGAAGATTTTGGTTCAGATCGGATTACGTTTAGTGCCATTTTGACGCAACAAGTTGTTTATTTTATAATTACTTTCAATTTGCAATGGAACCGTTGAAAAGCAGTTAAAATTCTGATTTCAACGATATATCACATTTCCACCCTTTCGATTTGGTTTCCGTGAAAAAAATTAAAAAATAAGCAAATATGAAGCATAGATCGCATTTCGCATGACATGATCGATGCGTGTAGCCGTTACGTCGTGAAACTCGTCACATCACGTGTCAATTCACGTGTGAGGGTTTTTTCACTGCTCTAGAAGTAGAGCGGATTACGTTTAGTTCCGTTTTTAAATATATATACAGACAAATCGAAAAATTAAACTACAAATATTCCTCTAAAATCTAATAAAATTACTGAAATGCTAATGTTTCATTTAACAAAGACAGCCGCGAGCGATCGGATTGCAATGAGCAAATTTTAACGATTGTCATTGTCATCGTTTGTCATCCGATAACGTTGGTGTCATGTCATGTTAATAAGATTTCCGCATATTTGTAACTTTTAGTGGATTGTCACAAACTTTAAAGATAGATGTAACAATATCAATATCATATGCTTTCTGTACCTTCGTTGGTGAATTTATTATAGATTACACTTTACCAATTTTCAGTTTGTTGCTTTACAAATCTGTAGTATTTAGGATAACTAGACTTTCTTAGTCGTTGAAGTGATGTTAAAGTTGTTAATATCCTAATAGTATATTATTCAACGAGCGATAATGTAGGTAATAACTCGCATAGATGATTGTAAATTGAAGGTTTTTTTAGTGCCCCAGAAGATCTGAAAAGGTTTTGGATGAGATCGGATTACGTTTAGTGCCGTTTTGTCACACAATTTAATGCTCTTTTCGGCTTCAAAGATCCACCGAGTGGGGAGGTTCCAGCCGCTTCCAGTAGCTGCCGATTTTTTTTATTTCAAAGCTGATACATCAGTGCCCAAATGACGCTAATATAATTATCCTAAGTTTATAATTGTTTTCGCTGGAGAAATTAGAATGAGGCCCCTTCTGTTTCAGGTAGTGAAATTTTCACTAATTCTTTATTTTGCAATATTGTGCTCATATCCAGTGAAACAAATGAAGGAGTTTTTAAGAAGAACAGACAGACCTAACTTAAATGCCACGATTTTTAAGATATCTAATTTTTAAGAGACCGCACGAATTCGCACGCATGCTGTTTGGTAATACAATATTATCACAGTCACGGTCCTGTTGGCGCCTGCCTAGTATATTTAGAACTATATAGCGGAGTGTGCGAGTCGGAAAATAAGCCGTAGTATAAGAGTACCTCCCACCCCGTTTCTGAGGATGCTGAGTACGATGGTGCACAACTCCCCAAATGGCCAAAAACCACACTCAAAAGGGCTTAAATGCTTATCACGTCTTTTCCAATGGTGAAACTTACCACCCGTCTTCGAGGATGCTGAGCACGTTGACGATAATGAATGTTTTTCTGACGAGAGTACATTAAAAGTTACGCGGGTTCTCGTTCAGCATCCCACGCAGCTTTCACGCATCTGTTCGCACCAAGAAGTGGAGTAGCGGCAAACGCGCCTCTGCATAGTCTAGCTTCTCCACGTGCACCAGTACCGTTGGACGTGCATTCCATAAATTTATCGAGTAGGCTCCGGACTCTTTATCAGAACCTTGGTTTTTCTAACAGCAAAGAATTTGATAATTTATCGTTTTTATTCTAATAAGTGGCTGCTTGAAAAATTGAGAAAACGTAAGTACCAAACCAATTGAAATCTCTGAAAATGATTTACTCCACTTTCGGGGGGGGGTTGGTTGGGGGGGGTTGTTGCACACAACTGCAAAGATAAATTCTACCAGCGCCATCATGTCCAGCATCCTCGAAAATGGGGGAGGAGGTAATCTCGTTGCATAGCAAAATATTTACAAGTTCGTCCTCTCACTCGCTCCACTAATAATCAGATGGTATGAACACATCGTAAGTATATGTATTTAGTAACGCGAAATTTAAAAGGAAAATGTGTTTTCCCCGCACATATATGTGACAATAGTAATTTTCCCACGGTTTTCTCACTTTAAACGAGGCTTTTTCAATCTACAGATGAAAATGAGAATCCCTAATTTACGATTTTCTTAATGAAAATACTAAACTAAATAAATATCTATGTGAATGCAACATATGATGTTAGGAAAGAATGCATGTATTGCTTTCGAAAAGACTAAATAAACAATTATTAATGAAACTGTCACAGGTAGTTTTGAATTAGATTGAGCTTAAAGTTATTGCAAATCTAAAATTATGAATTACAACAGCGAGACGAGTAAACCGGGTACACCACCGAGCATCATGAAGAAACAGACAACTCTTACAATAATATTGTTACGTGTTTCCACCCTCCAGTGAACACCCTGTGTTCAATAAACTGCAGAATCTTCACAAACTACTGATTTATTAATCACTTAAATTACAATAATTAATCCTTCAAAATAACACAACTAAATATAATTTTAATCTAACATAAATTCAGTACTTTAAATCACAACTTGTTACTATTCTTTATTTTTATCTGATCACTTACATATCTAATATAAAACTGAAGTCTGTGCGTCTTTATATCCGTCACATACGTTCTAGATCACTCCAGACTATTCGGACTTCTCGATTCTTCGGGCCAACCGTTCTCGAACAATCTCCACCCTTCAGCTTCCATGGCAATAACCGTTCGCTTATATTCTATGAGGCAGTGGCGTAGATATGCATATAACAATATTTTATCTGATAAATTCCAACAAATATATGAATTTGTCTACAAAAAGCCCATGGATTAAAGAAATGATAACCAGGTAAATTCATTCTCGGAAAATATAATATATGAGTAGAAAAAATAACATTTTTGCTTAACATGAAATACTTTTTTTTTTTTCCTGAACTTGTCCCAGTCGCCGCTAAGTATGAATTGTTCACTCATGAAAACATGAATATTTTCTTCCCTTGTTGAAATTTATAATATTTTCAACTAAAAGATACACTTACATTAAAAATAGCTGTTTAATAATCTTCTCCAGATTCTGAATCAGAATCAATAATTTCCGTTGGTATAGTGTTGCAGCAATCTGTACATTTACAATCAGTGCAGCATTTCGAGCTTTCTTTTATGCTATTGCCATTTTTGACCTTGAAAAAAAAATGATAATATTCCCTTGCTCATGTATTGGGTATTATGTAGCAAATACTACTTTCCAATATTCGTCTTCCATGTTTACTTGGACTTTCAAGATCAACATTCGCAACATGACTCGAATAGCAGATTTGTAACTGGTACAGACATCTTGAATGTTAGCATTTATTGTTATTATAAGTAGAGTAAATAATATAAAATCATTCAAACATCCTTAACTGTTATTGAAATACATCATCAGGAGCATTGCTGCTGTTCGATTGGGTTTAGTGGTCATTTTTACGCGCAACTCATTTGGGGTACATAAATCCTTGTCCTTATTTCTATATGAATGAAGTATGTATTGTCTACCAATTACCAATCTTCCCTTTTTAGGTAGCGACGGAAGATTTGATAATTCTTTTAATTCAATATTCTTTATAAATGCTGTTTTCTTAAGAATCTTATAAACAGAATTGGTTGTGTCGCAGTCAGTTAAACAATACATTGCTAACAAATTGGTTCTCCCAATTTTTTTGAAATTTTATGTACTGATACGTAACATTTATTGGTCCTGTACCCTAATTGCATGAATAGATAACACTTATTAACTTCAGCCATTACATTGAAGTAGTACAAGGAGAACATCTGTATCTACCGATTTTACTAAAACGTTCTCACTTTGTATGCACTCAGCCAAAGTGTGTAGTACCATTTGTATATCTGCCTCATCTTGTTTCGAATTTAAAGCATCCATATTTCTTAATTTCTCATTTTTACTTTTATGAACAACTTTTGTGGATCTTGGACGCCTCCTGTTCACTTGTACTTTGCGAATTAACAGCAGCAAAACAACCTATACAGCATTAAATAAGACTCCACGTACCGACAAGTGCAATTCGCTTAATACAATTGGCTCGCTAGAAATATGCGGACAGCGCTGTCCAATAAAAAAATCCTTATCTCAAAAACCGTTGCTTTTAGCACAGATTTCATTGTTTTAACGTTTTTGTTTCGTTGGAAGAAATGGTAAAATATTTTTTTTGTCGATTAGTAAAAATTTCGGTACATAGACAGAGGGGTCATATTCTAATTTCTCCTGCGAAATAAATTATAAACTTCATATAATTAAAAAGACGTCATTTGAAGCGCCTATATATCAGCTTTCAAAGAAAAAAAATCAAGTCGATGTATTCCCTAAATTTAGATTCCATTCAGCTAATGGTAGGCGTAGCTCGCAAATTTGTTGATTGCTTAAGATGCTAAAGATTAACGCAAACAAAATACTTTTATTAGAAAATAAAGTATGCATCCTTATTGTCACAATATTAACAATTTCAAATCTGGCCAGTATTGATAAAAAGTTATGAGGAATAACCAATATCCTACATTCATTAAGTAAGAATTATCGTTAGATTAAAAATAACCCTCATAGATAGTCTCATAAAGATTCAGTTGACAGGTGTAAGTTGTCTATCAGGTACAAAGTGTAGAGTTTCAATAAAATAGTGAACAATAACTATTGTGAACACATTCAATGTCATATATTTGGACAATCCAACGTCCTTTTTTAATAAATCTGTAATGTAAACGAGGATATAACGGGCGATATTTGTGAATGTATGAATTGTTTGGGCGCTACCACAAATATCAGGAATTTGAATTATATTTCAATTAGGTATATATTATCCCCAACAAGTGGCTCGGATTCGACCATAAGCTATAGGGCCTCGTTTCTTTCACAGACGTCTAGATTTTCTACACCTGAAAGGGTCATTGAAGTCAAACATTTATTATTAAATTAATGGTTTATTAAAGAGAGAGTTTTCTTGCAAAAACAAGTACGAAATCCATTCTAAAAAAATTTTTAAGAAAATTCCATTTTTACACCTAAAGCTAAAAAATTATTGGCTTCTGCGTATAGTTTGGAGGTTTATATTTTTAAGGTGCTATAATAATTCTTTTTCTAAAAAGGAAATCTGGAAAATTATATTTGTTGCAGAAATATAAAAAACAGGAACAGATTATTTAATAGAAATTATTCAATTTTGTGTTGTGAAATTAATATAAAATGGACAATATTTGTATTGAACGCATAATAGCGATTTATTAGAAATAAAAAAAAATTATACTGAAATAAAATTAACAAGTATTTTAAAGTTAAAAAGTTAAGAAAAAAGTAAAAACTCCAGAAAACTCTCTTAACGGAAGAAAAGTCTCAAAAAACATAAAAATAGCTTAACAACAACAAGAAAATAAAACATAACAGAGAAACACTTTTAGTTTTAATAGCTTTACTAAACATTGAAAATAATAGGAAATTAAACATGACGTGCTATATCCTCATCTGGGTAATCACCTATTTATTCACTTGTATCTCTGCTTCTTGGATTACTGAACTATTTTTTCACATTCACACATAGTTTCTGTACAAAGATAAATATTTTTTGGATTCATTAGGATTTCAATGAAAAGTAGAGTTAGTTTATTGTAAGAAAAGCAATAACGCAGTTATTTTATGGAATAACTGCGATAACTTCGTATTATAAAAAGTTGTCCACAATCTAATATAAATCCTACGTACTGAAGCTCATTGCATAATTCGCATTTTTAACTCGTTTGTCAAATCGGACCCAGAAAAACTGTAATGGGCTGTATACAGTTTTACTTTTAATCTCCAACTTTGATCAAATTTCCATGGAAATAAATAAAGTAGTAGGATTAAACTCAACTTCGTTTTTTGCATCAAAATCCAAAATAATACGTTCAACGTTAAAAGAAAGCAGACAATCAGACTACTTGGTAATGAAACTTGAATAAAGAATTGTCGAAGAATTTAACAAGGAACATCCGCTCTGAAGTCCTATTATTTCACAAGGAACTGTAGCAGCCGTTAATGTACCTACTTTTCACTCAAACCGGAAGTGTATCAGAGACACCCACAAATAGTTCTCTACGTCAAAATTGTATCCTAATTATACAAATATCTTAGCAGCATATCATGCCAATGTTCCATTGTTCCCGAGATTATGCTCCGCAATTGAATTTGGCTAAAGATACAATTAGAAGATGTTTCAATCGTCATACAATAAAGTCTTATAATCCAATATTTTTGGATAATTTAAGAGAAGGTGGCGAAATCGGAAGACTAGATTATTGCTATTCAGCAAACACAAGGTAATTTTTAGACGATAGAAGTCTTTTTTTAAAAATCGTGTTCACGGATGAGACAATATTCACTACCAGTGAGGTAGTAAGTTGTCAGAACTACAGATACGGGGCTACGAAGGGCTCATTGGATTATTAAATGCAAATCCATCCAAAACCAGTTCTCGCAGAGAATTAACGTATGGTGTAGTATTTTTGGCGAACGATTAATTGGGCCTTTGTTCTCCTAACACCCTAGACGGTGAACGATTATTAATTTTATTTAATACTGAATTATGTCTCCCTCGATGTACAAATAGAAATGTATTTCCTGTTAGATGGTGCATCCAGTCATAATTTAGGGATAGTTTGCCAGTGATTGAATGAACATCTTCCATTACGGTGGATTGGCAGAAATAGCCCGTTTGAATTTTGACATCCTAAGTCTCCAGATATTACATCTTTAGATTTTCATTTCTCGGACACTGTGAAAAGTAAGGTGTACATCATTGAAACCAAGATGAACTTCATGACCAGAATTGAGAAGAGTATCCGATCATAATAAGAACTGATATTATTTGGAGCAGCAAAAATCTCAAAGGAACAAAATATGCAGTAGCAGCTGATTTAGTAAAGAGAAGACTCCACTCGAGTTATATAAAAAGGCGCAAGAAAAGTTTCACCGAAAATCTCTCCGTATCTTCGATGAAAATGTTTTTGTATATATTGAAAATAAGAAACATAAAATCACAAATGAAACGGAACTTAACGAATTACTCAATCAATAATAAAAATATATATAAATATCTTAATGTACCAGGTAGATCCTTGAAATTTTTTTATTTTTATTTTAATAGTAAATTAAGAGCAATTGGCATTTTTTTCAGTTAGGAAATCCTAAGTAGATACTAATTCATTTCTTTAGCCCTTAGATAAGTTTAGTATAATTTATTAGCTTAAGGATATTATTTTGGAATATAAATCTTGTAATTTAGTTATTTATATACTTACGGCTCTTACGTACTCTGTTCATCTTAGTCCGTATTCCTCTCTCGTTTATTTTTATATCGTATAGTTTTTATGAACAACATAGAGTTTAATTACGAGTTGGATAAAACTCAGAGATAAAAGTCATGTAGTTAGCGATCATACCAGTGAACTAATAAAATACAAAATAAATGTAGGTAAATACTATAAGTATTATTCATTTAAGCATAAGAAGTATTAGAAAAAAATTTTGACGACTTAATGATCCTGTTAGAAAGCTTGATAGCATCATTTAAGATAATAGTTTTATCAGAAACTTGGAATATAACTAACCCGGAACATTTTAACATAAGAGGCTATAATATTTAGTAAAACAGCAATTGCCTAATTTTACAACTATAAACTTTTCAGAAAACACATTTTCAAACATATTAGTTGAAATAGACAATATCATTTTTAACATTACCGCGGTTTACAGACTGCCATCTACAAATACTGCCACATTCCTATTGAAATTAAATCAATTATTAAAAACAAATAAAAAAGAAAATCCAATTGATATATTTGTTGGAGATATTAACATCGATTTATTAAAAAATCAAGAAAACATTACTAATGAGTATTTAAATATAATGATTGAAAATGGCTTTCAACCTTATATAAATAAACCCATAAGAGTTGTAAACAATATTAGTCTGCCTGGATCATTTTTTTTATAAAACTACCATCCAATAAAACAAATACTCTGAACATAGTGCCAATTATATTACAAAACAACATATCCGATCACTTTCCAATAAAATTATAATAAAAATAGAATGCAATAAAAATAAAAATAAACTCAAGTTTCAAAATAATTTAAAAAATAACAAAAATAAACAATTTACTTAAAGAGTTGATTAAAAATGATACATGGCATGAACTATATGAAATAAAATATGTAAACAGGGCATATGAATATTTCCTAAACAATCTCTTGCACCATTTGGAAAAATCCACTAAAATTATTGAATCTTCTGAAGGAAAAATAAAACCTTGGATAACAAACGGCTTAATACAATCAATACGGACGAGAGATAAATTGAAACTTGAGGTGTCTTAACAAAAATAACGAAGCACTTTTAGAAAGATATAAAAATTACAGAAATAGAACAAATAACTTAATAAAAGAAGTAAAAAAAAAGAATATTATTGCGAACAAAATCAAAGTAAATAATACATTAAAGAAGAGAAAAATATCTGTGAGTAGCTTATTTTTAAATCCAATTGCAAAATTGGACACAACAGGAATTAAAAACGTAAATAAGCTAAAAAATACTGCAGCGCCTGGCTATGACAAAATTTCCTCTAAAATGCTTAATTAATCTTATAAAAAACGACATAGCATCACCTTTAACTTACATTTTTAATTTATGTCTAGAGAACGGTATATTTCCTGATGCATTAAAATTATCTGTTGTGACACCCATCTTTAAAAAAAGACAAAAAATCTTTGATTTGCAATTACAGGCCAATATCTGTGATAAACAACATTGGCAAATTATTAGAAATGTGTTTAAAATCAAGGTTAATGAATCATTTAAATCATAATAAAATATTATCTAATTATCAGTTCGGATTTAGGGAAAACATGAGTACTGACGATGCGATGTATATGGTTAAAAATACATTATATAATAACATTGATAACAACAAAAAATCAGCAGCATTTCTTGATTGAGCCAAGGCATTTGATACAGTGTCTCACAATATGCTTAATGATAAACTGTGTGATTATGGTATACGAGGAATAGCTAATAACTTATTTCGTAGTTACTTACAGAACAGAAGACAATGTGTTAAAATCTTTAATCAACTCAGTACGTATAAACAGCAATTAGAATACCTCAAGGAACCGTTCTGGGACCAACACTATTTTTAATTTATATTAACGAGCTATTACTTCTAAATATAATAAAATTGTATCGTATGCTGATAGTACTTTTCTTTTAGTTGAATGTGATAGTTGGGATGAAGTAAAAAAATACCATTGAAGAATTTTCAACAGTACAACATTGGCTTTCTGAAAACCTTTTGACAATTAACATGGAAAAATCCAATTTTATGTGTTTCAGTATATATGATAAATATCTTCCAAACATAAACAAAATTCACTTACATAATTATAAACTGTATTCTTAACAACCTTCAATATAATTGCACATGTACACAAAAGATATAACAGCTGTAATAAACATAAAATACCTTGGATTAATTATTGATCGGAACCTCAAATGGATAGAGAACATCCCTGTGAATACCAAAACACAAACAAAAATGTTTATATATTATTTTCTTCTAAATTCTACATTGCCACATCAAATAAAACAAATAAACAATATAAATTTATTCAAGAAAAAAATTACCTCATTTATTCAATCAAATAAGGCTATTATCTCAAATTTGCTATCAAATAAATAAATTACTTTAATTCTAAAATTCTATATTTTCTTTTTTTTCAATTTTGGCTGTGATGAACAGCCCCAGAAATCTTGTTTGCTTAATTATTGTATTGTTATGTAATACATATATCTAAGGACAAATATAGACATATTATAATAACTAAATATTTGCAAAAACTATAATTGTATATACACACACAGGTATACCTCATATCAAGGTGAGTAGGTATACAAATCCGGTACGGGACCACTTTAGAACTCGATGGCATGTGTCCATCCGGAGTGACCACTAAAGTGGGTGGGGAGTTCTTGGGCGCGAAGGAGAAGAAGTGGTGAAGACAATGACCAGAGGCTGGCGAAGAAGTGTCTACAAGAAGTAACGACAATGACCAGAGGCTGGTGAAGAGAAGATGTGGCAGCTGAGGACAAGAAGGGGGGCGGGGCCTAGCGGTGACGTAACACAAGCCTGATTGGTTGTGAGTGGGGTGAGGTCTTATTGGTTGTGAGTGGGTCTGAAACGTAAACAAGAGCGTGTATTGGTCGTGTGGGCAATATGGCTGCGGCGGAAAACAAGATGGCGGGGGCGTGACCAGAGGAGAGGACAAGAGAATGGCGGCGGGCGGAGGCGTAGCCTGAAGATCGAGGATGGAGATATTGGTAACAGTGAAAAAATGGGCTGGAAATTTGAAATCTGAGGACTAGGAATTTGAATTATGTGGTTGACAACTGGCATCGAGAATATTGGTAACAGTGGAAAAAAATGGGCGGGAAATTTGAAATCTGAGGACTAGGAATTTGAATTATGTGATGATAACGAGGATAGGAATATTGGTAACAGTGTAAAATGGGAGGGAAATTTGAAATTTGAAGGATCTTGGATGTTCAGGTATAGGAGAGAGAGAGAGAGAGAGAGAGAGAAATAATAAATATTAATATTGTGATAGAAATAAAACACAAGAATAACTTTTTATATTACAGGATAACGTTAACGTTACAAAATAATTTATTAAATAAAAATACATAGATATTAAATAATTGAATAATTGAATAACAATACTTAATAATTGAATAATAATTTTTAAAAAAATCATTGCCGACCTGCCCAACATATTACAGTTGGTCGAATAGGTATATCCTCCTCCTCCTCCGGATTTTCCTCATCATCGGACACCAAGTCAACAACATTAGCTATGTCCTCTTCATCGTAGATGACAATAACTGTGTCCGTCTCTGAGTCCGTATCAGCGCTATAAAAATAATTATAATTGATAAAATGAATTGAAATAAAAATATATATTTTTTTAACTTACTAGTAAGCTGGAGGCGTAGGTGAATAACTAGGAGAGACGCTAGCTGGAGCAGGAGGGAGGATATCCCTCAATGGAATGAGGGGCGGGGGCAGGTCGTCGTCGTCATCATCGTCGTTGTTCCCATTAAAATAACTGTAAATATAATTATAATTGAAGCACTGAATTAAAAGAAAAAAAAAAATAACATACTTTTCTCTGGTGTAAGCCTCAGGATCGATGGGAAGCGTATAAGTTTGTGCTAAACGCACTCTATATTCATCCTCATTGAATTCACTAAAAAATAAGTATAATGTAAATTAAGTTATATAATAATAAAAAAATTAACTTACTTTTCTCTGAAGTAGGCTTCAGGATCCATGGGAGGCGTATATCTATTTATATTTTGTGCTAAACGCATCCAATTATACTCGTCGAATTCACTAAAAAATAAGTATAATGTAAATTAAGTTAAATAATAAAAAATAATAAACTTCTTACTTCTCGAAACGCACATCGAAACTATTCACTAACTGAGACATCTTTCTCATGCAAGATTTGAAGTTAAAATAAAAAGGATTTCATATGTGGTGCGGATGCAGATTAATTTTTTTAACATAAACATATTTTTACAATCGTCCCGTGAGAGTAAAATGAAATAAGTATTTAGTCACGTATGAAAATTTGGTAATGTAAATATATTCAATACAAAAACCGCGAGAAACAGCAAATTCAGCGTCTATTGAAATATGTTTGTGTTAAAGTGATTATAAGAATGAGCTAATAAAAATTAATTTATGGCTTCTTAAAAAAATATCAATCGGTGAGAGATTAAATGAAATAAGCAATTAGTCACGTATACAAATTTGGTAATGTAAATATATTTAATATAGGAATCGTGAGAATTGCAAATTCAGCGTCTATTGAATATGTTTTCTTTAACATGGTTATAAGAAATGAACTAATAAAAATTAATTTATGGCTTCTTAAAAAAATATCAATCGGTGAGAGTTTAAATGAAATAAGCAATTAGTCACGTAGGATATTCAGTACTGTACAAATATTCAATACATGGCCCTCGATAAAACTGCAAATTCAGATATTACACACACACGTGTTTCATAAACAAATCTTGGCTTGTCTGAACGCTGACTGGGTGTTTGGTCACGTGTGAAACCTTGACGTCACAGATGATATAAAAGCTGACTGTCAGCGTGTTTTACTATAAGTTAATAGTTTGTATACTAGTGCGCTATTACGTATCATCAAATAACTGGACTTTGTGATAATTGTTTTGTGGTCTTATCTACAATAAAATAAAACGTGAGTAAATTTTGTTTTTTATAAATTTCAATTTAATTTAAAAGAAATTCTATTTTTTTTTAGATGGATTTAGAAAAATTAAACAAAGTTTCACTTTTAGAAAATAAACAAGTAGTGAGACTGGGAGCGTTACCTGAAAATATTCCGCAGCCCATATATGGTGCACAAATAGTAAATACAAAATACGGAGAAACTATTTTATTAGAATTGGAGAAAAATAAGGTATTTCTACCAAAAAGAATAGTACCAGTGATCAAAGAAAATTTGATGCAATTTACTGATGGGAAATACAGTCTAATTTATGAGGGCTTAAAGGATGTAAATAAGCCTTCTATGGGTGTGGTATTCAAGTTTATTGAAAGTAAGTAAGCCACATAAATAATTTAAAAAATATATATATTAAGTTTGTAATTTCTTTTTTTAGCTGAGAAGAAAGAGTGATAAGCCAACAACAATTCATATAAATATAATAGACAGAGACACATATTTTCACTTACTTCCGAACGTGTTGAGAGCGACCATGGCTTCTGAAGAAATAAAGAATATTAGTGATCAAGTTGTAGCAAAATTTAAAGAAGTGGAAGTAATTTTAGATAAAAAATGTACCCCTGGGGAGAGAGACATTTGGCTTAAACAGGTAAAACATCACATTAGACTTTTCAATAAGGCGATTAGAAAATCTGATCTATCTATAGGTACCTTGAAAAAATTACAAACAAATTTGGGGCATCTTAAAAGATTTAAAAAAGTAATTGAAAATTTAAGTCATATCGGGGCGGGATCGGTAAAACAAAAACGTAGTAATAGAATAAAATGGGAGGACTTAGTATCAGCTTTTAAAAGTAGGGTTCGTACTGGAGTAATTATCAATTTAAAACATAAAGATTTGATTGAATTTTTCAATGATGCTTTTCACCTTTTCAAAATTAGAATAATAAATGCTATGAAAAAAGTACCCATGCTTAAAGTTAACACTTGTTTCTGTGCCGAGTTTATAAGAAAGTCGGGAGACATAGAAATTGCTGAAAAAAAATATTTTAATACAAAAAATAAGGTAATTGATGCAGGGACGGACTTAAATCAATGGTTTGTGGTCAATGTAAAAGATGATATTTTTAACACTTTATCAGAATTTTCAGAATCAGGCAGCGGGTGGGCTTTAAGTGAAATTATTAGCTTAGAAGTGAATATAAATAAATATGAAGTGGGGAACGGAGTCTCATCCTACATTAAGCTACCGGAAAAAATTTTAAAAAAGCAGGCGTGCATCAACATTAAAAATAATGATGTAGCCTGCTTTGCGTGGAGCATTGTTAGTGCACTTTATCCTGCTGCTAATCATTCCGATAGAACATCATCATATCCTGATTACGCAAAAGTACTAAACATAACGGGAATTGAATTTCCTATGACGTTACCGCAAATTTTCAAATTTGAAAAAAATAACGCTATCTCAGTTAACGTATTTGGCTTGGAAATGGATTCAAAATCAAATTTTTCCGTTATTCCCGTCCGTGTTACCAAACAAAAATTAGAAAAACATGTAAATTTATTAATTATTCAAGATAAATATTTTCCCAAAATAAATGAATTTGAACCGATGTCAGATAATGAAGATGAGCAAGTAGAAATTAAATACCATTATTGTTACATTAAAGATTTATCTAGACTTTTAAGTTTTCAGCTTTCTAAAAATGATCATAAAAAATTTTTCTGCGATAGATGTCTAAATTATTTTAGTTCTCAGGACAAGCTAAACGATCATGCTGTAGAGTGCGAAAAACTTAACGATTGCAAAATTGAATTTTCTAGGGAACGGTACATTAAATTTAAAAATTTTGTTTACAAGGAAATGGTTCCGTTTATTATTTATGCAGATTTCGAATCTTTGCTTGAGCCATTTAATGATGATGATAGTCATTGTAAAACGAGTAGATATCAGAAACACATAGCATACAGTGCAGGGTATTATTTTAAATGTAATTATAACAATGATTGGTCATATTATAAAAGTGCTCGAGGTTTAGACTGTATGTCTTGGTTCGAGGAAGAATTACGTAATGTAGCAAAATTTCTCTCTTCGAAATTGAAACATGTGGAGCCCATGAATACTAGTAGGTTAATAATGAGAAAAGGCATGTACCCCCCCCCCCATATGCCCCATGTATACCCCCCACTCCTCCCCCCACCCCGAACGTGATTGGTCGATGGGAGGGGATAAGCTCCGCCCACCTAAGCGGATTGGTTGAGTGGAGGGGATAATCCACACCCCTCATAATATGATTGGTCGATTGGTGGGAGGTGAATATCAACCCACTTATTGTGATTGGTCGAGATAAACCCCACCCATGTATTGTAATTGGTCGATGGAGGGGATAAGCTCCGCCCACATAAGCGGATTTGTTGAGTGGAGGGGATAAGCTCCGCCCACCTAAGCGTATTGGATGAGTGGAGGGGATAAACCACACCCCCTCATATGATTGGTCGATTGGTGGGAGGTGCGCAAAATGGTGGTGATATTATGGTACTCTCTTACAGACAGATATCAACTGTTCTGACCGGAAAACATAACTAGAGAGTTCAAATACCTCCCAATAAAATTATCTTTTAATATATAAATTCCTTAGACACCGACAATATTGCGTACTAATATTCGTGTCTCAAAGGTATTTCAAGAAACTTCTAAATTTCAACTATTCAAGATGAACGAATACAGCAGTGTATTGCCTGAGCTGAAGTTTGACTTATTTAATAATTTACCTCCAGCTCCGCAGAATAAAAACGATTTAGTGATACTAGGAGAAAGAAGACATAAGTTAAATAAATCGAGGAGCAAGTATGTGTCAACGGGGTTATCAAGTGACTTGTGTTATAATCCATGTGTAAAGCTGTGTGGAAATAAAAATGGTGCAATAATTTTTGACGAAACGGATTGGAACCATTTTCTCACTTTTCAAGGATATATTACTAATTATGTACATACCAACGATAACATTCAACCAATAAATGCTGAGAATTTTTCCATACAATTTGAGCAATTTTCCAATTCTACAGTTATAAAAATTATAAAGAATAACTCATATGTGTACTTGGGTTATGAATCAATCTGCAAGTTATGGGAAGTGTTACCACTTGTTAAGTATGGCATTGACATGTTAAAAAGACAACAGTTTATAAATTATTTCAAGAATGTCAAGAGAGAACTACAACGTCAAGGAGGAAATATATTTGAAAATGCTCTAAACATTATTCAACACAAGAGTTGCAGTGATGAAAATGCTTATATGCTCATGGAACTTGTTTATATTTATCCAGATTTATTCAAAGCCGAATGTTTAATTTAAGAGATATTAAAATGATTGGTTTTGTAAGTTAATATATGTGTAAGTCATTTACGAATTCCTTTTTATTATTTTATAAAGTATATGAAATAATGTATAAAATATGTACAAAATATATAAATAAAAAAACATGTATTACTTAAGACATTTGTTTTATTAAGATAAAGTATATGCAGAGTATTATTATACAATTTGATTTTTCGAAATCCATGAATTATATTTTTTGTCTAATCCAAGCCATTTAACATAGAGTTTGGTCCCCTTTTTTCTTATAATCTTCTCCACAAGATATACATCTGGATATTTTACTTTCTGAAGTTCATGCTCATAAAAACCTCCTTGAATTTCGTCACCATTTTGATCTTCTAATAGAAATGTTCTAGGATTACTTTTGTTAATTTTTCTGATTTGGAAAATTTCGTTCGACCAGTTAGGAGTGTAACCTTTTGAAAAAGCTTCTCGATATTTACTAATTCTTACATAATCATTGACTTTAAATTTTCGTTTCCGTGGATCAATTGTTTTCAGATGACTATAGGCAGTTTGTAATAAATATTTTTCATTTTTCTTTTTAACATTTTTTGGTTTCATTCCAATAGTCCTGTGTTTGGTGCTATTATATTCGGCAACAATATCTGGTAAGATATATAACCATTTGTAGTTTCCTTGTAAGCTGAACTGCTTCCACATTTTATTTTTTAAAGTTCTATTCACTCTTTCTACAACACTTGCTTTAAGATGTGTGTAAGAACTATAGTGGTTAATTTTCAATTTATCCGTTAATTTTTTAAATTTTTTATTGTAAAATTCTTTACCCATATCGGTCTGTAAATTCTTGGGTGGTGTGCTCATCTGTGACAGGATTTTGTTCATTGCTTCTACAACTGCTTTTCCACTTTTATTTTTGACAGGTTCACACCAAACAAATTTTGAAAATACGTTAATAACCACTAAAATATATCTATAGCCTTTGTTTATTTTAGCATATCGACCCATTTCAACAAGATCTGCTTGAATAAGGTCATTAAGGCCTTTAACAATTACTCTCCTTCTTTTAAAATACTTTCTGGCAGGCTTATGAATTTCGTTGACTATTTCCTGTTTAACGTTAATCATTTTTAGCTATTGGACACTGTAGTACAATTTGGACGTACAGAGGATCTTTATTTTTTGCGTAAAACGTAAACTTATCTTCCAAATTTACAATTTTCCCCACAAGTTCTTCTGCTGTAACTGCAACTGTATTCAAGAAAATTTGGGTACTAGCAGGTAAAATCTCTATATTTTCAATTTTACCAGATATAGGGCATTTGTACTCTGTTGTATTGTTCTCTAATGTATAAAAAAGTACACTTTGAGATTTCTGTAAACGACCTCGAATATTTATAATACATTTGCTATGATGTGAGGAAGGCTCACAAATGTAAAAGGGTGATGTTAATAGGGGTGATGGGAGAATTGCTGATGAATATGAAATTACTTCATTCTTTAACATATGCCTTCCAAATTTATTAATTGGCATGGTGACAGTCTCAAAGTCTTATACTGAATGATATATCAATATTTCACGTAAACTATTTATCTTATTATTTTACCCTCCCTCAATTGTTCTATTATTGAGGTTATCTCATTATTATGCCCGGTATTTCCTGCTAATTGTGATGCTATCAATAGTCTTAAACGATCTACAAGTTCATTGTAGTCATCAAAATGCCTATATTCAATCTTCTTATTATTGAATTCCATCGTTTTTAGATTTCCACCTCTCTTATTTTGGCTCCTTGTTTTTATTGCTTGCGTCCTAGGAAATGAACTAGATCTCGATATTTGTGTCGCTGTGGGTAATGCTAATGCTGATTTTTTTGGGATAGTGTTTTTTTTATTGTTTTTTTCTTGAGCCATCGAATGTAAATTAGTAACTCGTGGTTTAATAATATCTATAAATTTAGATGCACGTGACGTCGATAAACCTTTCTCGTGATTGTACCCTAAGTAATGAGCATTGGTCCTTTTAATTATATCGATATATTGATCTAAATCAGTTGGTCGATAACCCGCTGGATGCTTTTTAAACATCAGTTCATACAATCCTGGTGTACCCGTATATTTAAACTCGCCATTAATAATAAAGTCAGCGCCGTCAAAATCAATAGTTGCATCACCAATCGCATATTTTTTGGCAAAAGGGTCGAAGTAAACACCGAAAGTATCATCATATTCATTTTTTACATCTTCGATTTTTCCTTCTATGTATGCTCGCGGTAGAGGTTTCTTAAATTGCTGTAAATATTTTTCATGTTCTGCAGCCGTCGATGTATCTGCTATCGTTGGCTGAGAAGTTTCATCAAATAAACTTTCACTGAACTCGGGCCTTACTTGAGTCGGGTCATACTGAAAAGTTTCGTCTTCCAAATGAACAGGTGTAGAAGTGTGATAATACTCAAGAGGAGTTTGACCAATTGATCGAGTATTAAGACTATCACGGCTTATTTCTTCTTTTAATTCTTTTTTCAAATATGGTTTTTTCGAAGCACTTTCTGTTTTAATAAGAGTTGACACCAAATCTTTAAGAGGTTCAGTTATCGGTTTGTAAGTTTTCTCTAACTGTGATTGTGATTTGTCGATATCTCTTTTCAAACTTCTGTATTTTTGTTTCAGCGCCTCTCTTGTTTTTAAAAGCTGTACTGTCACTCGATTATCCATGATTACTGACTGAGGGGCTCAGTGTTGAAACCTTATATTTGAACGAATTTATCGAATCCCTTCCGATATCTTCCAGAGTTAACAGTGCAATCTTTATCTATTACCACAAAACCGTATTTATCTTTCCAACAAAATGCACAGAGCTCCCTGAAATCTTGAAAACACATATCCACGTTTACATGATCATCATAAATATGTTTCAGATTGGTCATATCTTGAGGGAATATCACAATAAGGTTAGCATTATCTCTACATAGTTGTTTGGGAATGGCGCTGTATGTCTGACATAGGTAAAAACAATCAGTGTTTTTATGACGTCCAAAACAAAAATAGCTTTTAATGATATTTTGATTACAAGAAGCTAAATCATCAAATATTATCACAGAATTCGGTTTTATTTCTTCTGGAGGTATTACTGCATCCCCATCATTATATTCGAAATATCCAATTTCATTTATAGGTTTCATAAGCATTCTCAAGTACTCATATTTCGGTTGATATAGGGACTTAGAATATAAGTAAATATTTTCAAACCGTAACCCATTGGGATGTTCTAATAAACTGAGCATCACATTTGTTTTTCCGCACCCTGAGCTTCCTACCAAAAGTCCTCGTTTCGATTGTCCACCAAATAAAATGCCGTGCTTTTGAATGGTGCTGGTCTTGGAAACGTCATCATGATCTGCTATCGGTAAAACTGTTTCTTGCTGATGAATCCGCATTTCAGGCAGCTATTAATTAGTACATATATCTAGAAATTATTTTGAAGTGGATTTTCATTACAATGAGAACTACGGTAAACTGACTGGACATCACATCCTGCAGGTATATATACGGCTACTTTACAAAACATGTTTTATTGTTTATGTCAGTTGTATTATAATGGTTCGCAGAAAGTCTTCTCCACCTAGTAGTATTGGAAGTGCTAAGAAGAAAGGACGTGGTCTGCTTAATAAAATCATCGATAAACTTCCAGTGGAGTTACATTTGCCTACTTATAATTATTGTGGACCTGGAACAAAACTTTCAAAGAGGTTACAAAGAGGGGATAAAGGAATTAATCCGTTGGATAAGGCCTGCAAAGAGCACGATATAGCGTATTCTAAATTTCAAGACGTCGAGCGACGAAATCAAGCTGACAGAGAATTAGCTGAAGTCGCATTTAAACGTGTAAAAGCATCCGACTCAGGTTTCGGTGAAAAAATCGCCGCGTTGGGAGTCGGTGGGGTGATGAAATTAAAGAATAAGTTGGGAATGGGCCTCAAACGCCGAGGAAGTCGTTCCTCAAAGAAGAAAGGTGGAGAAATAAATGTTAAGCTTGGTATAAAGAAAAAATCAAAGTCAAAGAAGCGGAGGAGAAGAATTATAGCTACCCCAAAAACAGGTGGATTTATCCCATTCCTTTTACCTCTTTTGGGAGCATTAGGAGCTCTCGGAGGAGGTGCAGCCGGCATTGCAAAAGCAGTAAATGACGCTAAATCAAATCGGGAACAGGCCGCTGAACAAAAGAGACATAATTTAGCAATGGAGCAAGCTTCAAAAGGGAAAGGATTATATCTAGGTCCTTACAAAAAAGGCTCTGGATTATATTTAAAAACATATCCAAAAAACTCCCAATAAAGCTGCCTCACCGACCACTGACTAATTTAGATCTAATGAAATATTCAAAAATGCTTAAAATTCCTCATTTTCGCGGTGTTTTTATGAGAGATACGCTTCCTAAATTAATAAGTAAAAATGAGACCGGTATAATAAATCTAGATACTGATGATGGTGAGGGAACTCACTGGGTAGCGTACACCAAGAAAAACAAGGAAATAATTTATTTTGACAGTTATGGAAATTTAAGACCTCCAAAAGAATTAATAAAATATTTTTTAAGTGACGGCGGCTTGAATAAAATTAGATATAATTATGATTCTATGCAAAACTATAATTCATATATCTGTGGACATTTATGTCTCTCATTTTTGTATAATCAATATAAACAACAGATTTTTAATGGTGGGAGGTGAACACCACCTGACGTCAACATAGATTATTAATTTATAAGAGAAAATAATTGGATAGCCATCTAAAAGGCATTTCTCAATGTGTGGTGAAGAGTGTAGATTGGAAAAATCAATTATGCAGACATTTTGCGCATGCATGGAAGACTCTTCAGTTGTAACAAATAATACAGGACTGTGTAAGTCATTCGATGAACGTTTACTGTCGTTTAAAAGATGGAATGGCGCTGTGGATCCTGCGGACCTCGCCCTGGCCGGATTTTATTACAGCGGCTGCCATGATGTAGCCAGTTGCTTTTGTTGTGGCGTCGAAGTATATAGATGGGAGGCAAGCGACATACCTATCACTGAACATTTGAAATTTTCAGCAAATTGTTCCTATGCAAAATTAATGAAGAACCTATTGCTGCGAAATATAAAGGAGGGGCACACGTGTATTACAAAAAGCCATACGATTAATTGTAAAAGTGGATTCAAGTGGCTTGTGATAATAAGCTTTCATCTAATAAGCATCTGCCTGTTTATGATACTTAGCATATGTTTTTATAATTAATACAAGAAAATAAATTATACATCTGTAATAATACATTCAAAAAAATGCCCGTCTGTATATGGATTTGTCTAAGATGTAAAAGTGTTTTAGAAGAATATAGTGCACCCAAGGATACTAAAATATATACTGTCTGTGCTAATTGTGATGTAAATTGTACAAAGGCGAGTGCTGCCTAATATGTTTGTTTTTTAAGTAGTTTTCAACCTGATCTATGTATGCAATAATCATCTGTATATTTAAGAATGTAACTTAGATTGTGGTTTATAATAAATATCTTTACAATGAATGATTTGTTTAAATTTTTTTAAATTATCCATCTTTGCTCACGTTCAGTCCTATGTTCTAGTACTGATTATATTATTTATTTTTTTAAGTTGAGAAATAGTGTTTAAAGTTATGATAAAAAAAATATTACGATTTGAAATATACTTACTATTTTTCAATGTCAATTTCATTCTACCACTTTTTCAAAGCACACATTGACTTCATAAATTTATTACAGTTTTTATGAAGTCAAATTTAACCAGAGTATAAAAATATGTTTCACTATTCGAAACACATTGGGTGTTGAAAATATTTTTCAGTTTATAATTTTTTCAGTCAATTTGTTTCATTTTTTTTTTATACTTTTATTTTTTTTTGTTACTAAAATTGTCACTGTCTGCTCTTAAGCATATTGTATTTTTTGGGACTTAGAAACCTGATATAAAATAAGAAATAAGAGAAAATAATAATTTTAACATATTTTATTAAAAATAATTGTAAAAAACATTAAATAAAAAAACTTAAACTAAGGACCTAACTAAACTAACACTACTCATCTAAAGGTATATTTGTAACAAAGTCTTTGCACTTTCTTAATTCGGCGTCGACTACACCGATCTTCGCCTCCAGCAGATCCGCGTCTTGAGCCAGGATCTGCTGCCGGTGGCGAATTCGGTGTAGGTGCTGCATCATCTTCGTTTTCCCCAACTTCAGGCTCTGGGCGTACCGGGCAGTGTTGTTTACGAGGAAGCTCCTGGTCTCCTGCTCGTAGCGTTTCTTGCTACGAGCAATCTTTTCTTCTTGTTTGATGACGTCCCCCCGTATAAGGTCCAGCCACCCATCAAGCTCGAACCTCAGGAGCCCCTCGCCTTCGGCCCTCCGGTACGCCTCCCTCCGGGTCCGCGCAGATGATGCTGATGACGACGATGATCCTGGCCTTGCCGGATCCGCCCGCACCGTTGTTGCCACTGCAAAGAAAAAGCAAATTAGATACCCAGTTATTTAACCGAAAAATAAAAAAAATGCTGTACCTGGTTGTTCCCGCTCGAACTGCTGAAGGACCTCGTCTTCGGCCCTCCGGTACGCCTCTCTCCGCGCAGATGATATTGATGCCGGATCCGCCAGCACCGTTGTTGCCACTGCAAAGAAAAAAGTAAATTAGATACCCAATTATTTAACCGAAAAATAAAGAAATGCTGTACCTGGTTGTTCCAGCTGGAACTGCTGAAGGACCTCGTCTTCGGCCCTCCGGTACGCCTCCCTCCGCGCAGATTGAGTTGATGCCGCATCCGCCCGCACCGTTATTCCCGTTGTTGCCACTGCAAAGAAAAAGCAAATTAGATACCCAATTATAAACCGAAAATTAAAAAAATGCTGTACCTGGTTGTTCCAACTCCATTCCAATGGGCCGTAAGTCGGTAAACGACCCCTGAAGTACCTGGATTCCGGACCCGATACTAGACGCGGCCGCCTGATTGTCCAGGTACTTGGCCATTTCTTCCTCGAACGTCACATCCGAAAATGCGTGCTCGAAGTTGGCGTCCCTCACGGCAGTGGCTACACTTCTTTGGAAATGCGACATGATGATAGGAATAGGAAAAATAGGAAAAAATAGGGAAAAAGGACAAAAAAATTTCGCGAAAGCACGAACTAAATTAACTCTTACACTTAAAAATAATTAACGCTAAAAATTACTAAAAAATTAAAAATAAATACTAAAAAAATTACTTAAACACGGACTTTAAATTAAACAGAACGAACTATTCAACACTAAAAATTACTTAAACACGGACTTAAATTGAACACTAAATTAAATAATAATCTAACAACGAAACTATAAAATTATAAATAAAAAAATTGTAAATATAGCGAGCGAACAAATGACAACTGTGCAAGGTGCAACTGTGGATACAGAATGAACTGTAATGCTCGTCATAGTTTAAATAATGCACAGTCCCCTCTCGTACCATTTGCGGTGGGGCGATTGAACAGCAGTAAGTGCGAGTGAAATAAACTGCATTATATGAAATTGATTAAACAGCATTTAATGAATGTCAGCGAGGTTGGTCACCTATCGCGTGATCGTACATTTTCCGGTGTTATATTACGTTGCACGTATACCGACTTGTGATTTAACATAATGTTCAAGTTATGACTTAAATAATTTAAAAAATATATTATTCACTGTAACAAATATCACATTTTATATTATAAGACAATGTTTTTTGGTAATTTCACTGTTAGTTCCTAATTCCATGACCCATCTAGAAATTTTTGGCTAAAAAATCAATTACATACAATGTCTCATTGCACCTGTGCAGAACTAGACCACATTTTTAAATACTCTTGTAAATACGAGAACTTCAGTTACCCAAATTTTTATTTGAAATTTTACATATATGTAAAAATAATGTGGTAGAATATTTCTTGTTAATATACATGTTAATTACTACAAGCAAACAAACTGTTGTATTTTACATATAATATATTTAATTTAGGTATAATATTTAGACTTTCAATTATTATGCTAGGTGAATTTTTCAAATAGTCTCTATAAATGTAGGAATATTATGCGCCCTCAACTAAGCTGGTCGAGCTTTGAAAAATGTGACCTTGAAAACGTTTTTTGGGTGTCAAATTACAGCCAAAATATGACTTGAAGACACTGTTTGGGTGTCAAATTACAGCCCAAATCAATATTTTTTGTAATTCGACCTTGACCGAAATTTTTTGGGTATAAGAATACCGCCGAAGCCAAATTATTGTCCAAAAATCTTTGACTTTGCCAAAATACTCCCGAAATTAAATTTGTTCGTAAATATTTGACCTTGTCTTCATTTTCGGCTGTCAGAATCTGCCGAAACCAAATTTTTGTGTGAATATTTAACCTCGTATTCATTTTTGGGTGCGAAAATACTACCTAAACGAAGTTACTGTTTAAAGCTTTGAACATGACTACATTCTAGGGTGCCAAAATACTCCCGAAATTAAATTTGTTCGTAAATATTTGACCTTGTCTTCACTTTCGGCTATCAGAATACTACCGAAACCAAATTTTTTGTCTAAAATCTTGAACTTGTCATGCATTTTCTTTCGGATGATCAAATTACTGCCGCAACGACGTTTTTGTCTAAAAAATTGATTTTATTTGCATTTTTTCAGGAGATCAAATTACCACCAAGTTAATTAAGTGGTGGGAGAGGGTGAGGTATATAAAAATGAATGTGAAATCGATTAAAGCATTAATATCAGACTTTTCCTTAAATACAGTTATTTGGTGTCGAATATAGTTCCTTGTAAAAACTATAATTTACAATGCAGTGCCCCCAGTGTAAAAAACAATTTTCATCAAAAAGCAGTTTGTCACGTCATCGTCGTGAAAGCTGCGCCTATAGAGAAATAAGTGTACATAATGCCCCGAAAAAAATCAAACTAAGCAATTGGAGTAAAAAATGTGATGGAGAGCCCCTAAATGCTGCTGGTCCTTCTGGTGTACAGTTTCATGCTGAAAAATATAATAACGAATTTGAAAATCTACCCGGACCTTCTGGCATGCAGAATCATTCAAAATCTCAGGAAATTATTATTCATTGCCCGCAATGCTATGAAAAAATACCTAAAAATAAATTAATGGGCCATTTGAAATGTTCATCTCACAAGAAAGTCATCAATATTGTGGAAGATGGAGTAGAAAAACTTCAGAGCGCATTCAAGAGCCGAATTTCGAGTTACCGTTTTTCTACAAAAAAGCAGCACACAGATATCTCTCTGTTTTTGGAAGAAGTAAAAGTAAAAGTTATCTCAGTTATTGAGAAGTATATTAAAACATTCTTCACCATAAAAATTAATATGGAATTATTTGGATTTTATGTTATTGAGGAGAAAGAATTGTCAGATATTAAATCATTTAACACTAAAAATAAAATTGTGACACATTCATTGGATTTATCAAACTTGTATAACGACTTCAAAGAAGAGATCATAGAGAAAGCATCAACTTTCCAGGAGCGAGATTCAGGTATGTTTAAAAAAATTTGTATTAATCACAGTTTACGTATAATATCCATATTTTCATTTTTTCAAACATATTAAACATCTTTTAGGATGGGCTCTGAAGCACGTTAGTTTTCTCGAAGTCAACTTGAACAAATTCAACCCGTTATTCGCATCATCATACATCAAGTTACCTAAATCTATTGAAAATAAGAGAGCTGTTTTGAATATTCAAAATAATGATAACAAGTGTTTTGCTTATGCTGTCAACGCTGCAATCTTCCCAGCGGATGGACCTCCTCATGAAGTGGCATCCTATCCTCATTATTCAACATTGCTCAATTTTGAAGGTATTGATTTTCCCGTCAAATTACATGATATTCAGAAATTTGAAATTTTAAATAATATATCTATAAATGTTTTTGGAATAAATAATCAATACGAAAATGGTAAAATGGTTAGCGAAATTGTGGGCCCTCTACATTTCACAAATAAAAAACAAAATACACACGTAAACCTATTGCTAGTTACTGATATTGATGGTAATAGTCATTACATACTTATTAAAGACTTGTCACGATTAGTCTCTAGCCAGAGATCTAAGCATCACGGTAGAAATTATATTTGCGACGGTTGCCTATTGTTTTTTAATTCTCCTGAGAAATTGAATGCTCATGAAAGAAATGACTGTAATCGTTTATGCACTATACTACCAGACCCAGAACCTAAAATCAATAAATGTGGGGAACTAATTGCAGGAAATATCTTGAAATTTGTTAATGTCGAGAAACAATTACCGGTTCCTTTCGTGATATACGCAGATTTTGAAAGTTTGTTAAAACCAATTCATTACAATGAACCATCTGACAGTAAATCTTTCTCCGTTAAAACTTATCAACACGAGCCGTACTCATTTTGCTTCTACTTAAAGTGTAATTTTGATGATAATCTTTCCAAACTTGAATATTATCGAGGTATTGATGTTGTGGAAGTTTTCGTTAAAAGACTGGATGAGCTTGTCTTACAATTATATCAGAATCACTTAAAAAATATAGTTGAAATGAAACCATTATCTCAGAATCAACAAGATATTTTCAATAATAGCCAAATTTGCCATATATGTGATAAACCTTTTGAGGATGGCGATGAGAAGGTCCGCGATCACTGTCATCTTACTGGCAATTTTCGTGGACCTGCGCATTCGCATTGTAATTTGAATTTTAAGATACCTAAATTTATACCAGTGTTCTTTCATAATTTAACTAATTACGATTCCCATTTATTTATTAAAAAATTAGCTTTAAAGCAAGAAAGTATACAAGTTCTTGCGCAAAATAAAGAAAAATATATTACATTTTCCAAACAAATTCTTGTAGATCAAATCAATGATAGAAAACCGAAAAAAGTTTTCATAAAATTAAGATTTGTCGATTCTTTTCGCTTTTTACCAGCTTCCTTGGATAAACTAAGCCAAACGCTAGAAACACATCAATGCCTCGAAATAAGAAAATTTTATACCGATGACCTGCAATTCAATTTATTAAGACGTAAAGGTGTCTTTCCATATTCTTACGTAGATTCACTGGAAAAATTGGATGGTACCGAATTGCCATCAAAAGACGAGTTTTTTAATATCTTAAGTGGCGAATCAATTTCTCAGGAAGATTATGATCGGGCTTGTAATGTCTGGAATACATTTAATTGTCAAACTCTCGGCGAATATTCGGATATTTATTTAATATCAGATGTGTTGCTTCTTGCCGATGTTTTTGAGAATTTTCGACAGATATGTCTACGGACATACAAATTAGATCCTGCACAATATTTAACAGCGCCATCATTGAGCTGGGATGCTATGTTGCGAAAAACTGGTATCGAACTTGAGCTTCTGACTGATATTGATATGCTTCACTTCTTTAGGAAAGGGATACGCGGCGGTGTTAGCCAATGCAGTAACAGAAAAGCTGTCGCTAATAATTCATTAATTTCCAATTATGATCCATCAAAACCAACGTCATATATATTATATCTAGATTCTACCAACTTATACGGAAGCTCAATGAGTCAGAGTTTGCCAACGGGTGATTTTAGATGGTTGAAAGGCTATGAAATTGAAAATTTTGATTGCACTAATCTCGATAATAATTCTCCAAAAGGTTATATACTGGAAGTAGATTTAGAATACCCACAGCATTTACACGACAAACACAATGATCTACCGTTTTGTCCGGAGACCTTTGTACCCCCGGACTCAAAAAATTCAAAATTAATATTAAATTTACATGATAAACATAAATATATTACCCATTACAGAAATTTGAAACAATGCTTAGAACATGGATTAATACTTAAAAAAATACATAGAGTTATAGAATTCTCACAATCTGCTTGGTTAAAAACATATATAGATTTGAATACTGAACTTAGAAACTCTTGTAAAAATCCGTTCGAGAGAGATCTTTATAAATTTTTAATAAATTCAATATTCGGAAAGACAATGGAAAATGTAGATAATAGGGTTGATGTGAAGTTAGTATCACATTGGAGAAATAGTATAGGTAGTATAGGTGCTGAAGGATTTATTGCAAAGCCCAATTTTAAATCCTGTAGTGTATTTTCAGAAAATTTAGTAGCAATTCAAATGTCACTATTAAAAATATTTTATGATAAACCGCTCTATATAGGCTTCACCATTTTAGATATATCAAAAACTATAATATATGACTTTTTTTATAACTTTATAAAGAAAAACTATGAGGATAAAGCTGTTCTCTGTTACACGGACACCGATTCATTAATTTTACAAATTCACACCGAAAATGTTTACGATGATATTAAAACAAATATAGAACTCTTCGATACATCTAATTTTTCAATTCCAAACGTACACAACATCCCGAAAACGAGGTCAACTCCAGGGAAAATGAAAGACGAATATGCCGGTACACCGATAGAAAGCTTTTTCGGTACTGGGGCGAAAGCTTACTGTATTAAAACAAATGATAATGTTATGAAAAAAGCCAAAGGGGTATCAAAAAGTGTTATTAAAAATCAGTTGCATTCAGTGGATTATAAACAAATTGTAGAAGACGGCGGTCTCATATACCGAAAAATGTATGTATTTTCTTCACATCTGCATACAATATATACTGAGTTGAGAAATAAAGTTGCGCTTTCCGCACATGATGACAAGCGTTATGTTATACCGGGAAGCACAAAAACTCTTGCTTGGGGACATTACTCTATCCCTAATTTCCTCAATAACGCTAACCATAATACTAATGATGATGCTTTAACGATTCTTTTAAGGGCATTTGATGAGATTATTGAACAGGAAAATCATGATACCGACTTTGATTTAAATTTATTGTAAGTTTTTTTGTTTTAGTGCAAAAAATGTTTTGTACTTATTTCAATCTTCAAAAAATTTGTTTTTTAATACCAGTATCCATTTTTGTTTTACTGTAAAAATGTTTATAATTTTAATATTCAAAAATTAGCTTTTGAAATTATTAACTTAGAATCTGGTGTGAGAAATTTAAGTCAGAAATTTTCAAATCTTCAATTCGATGCAGAGCATGAGGCAGTATATGGAATGGGAAGATTTTACTCTGAAGATGAATGTAATGAACTGGCTAAAAAATATGAAGTGGGCCATGAAGTTTGTCGAAAATTTTTGGAAAAGAGAATATGTGAGGGATGTCTCGTCCAAGAATTAATTAAATTAGGCTTGGGTGAATTTTTGCATCGAGTAAAACAATATTTGGATCCAGAACTTGCAAGCAGAATATTTCAAGAGGAGAACTGAATTATTTAAATATTTTATATTGTATTGTATTCCAAAATTTGCTTTTTATATAAATATCCATTTTGTTTGTAAATGTTACGAAATAACTACACAAAAAGTTTATAATTTCAGTCTGTATTTTAGGAAAGGTCTGATATTAATCAAATAAATTATCAATTTAAAAAATTGTTTTATTTCAAATCCTATGCATTATTGTAATAATAGATATTTTTATTCTTTTTTCAAACACTTCACTGTATAATATATAATTTGGAGAAAATAATGAACGTTCGCAAGTTGAATAGAATTACAGGATGTGAAAGTACAATGAACTGCTGATGTTGCATGTTACATAATACCGGATATAACAGTATAATGAACTGCTAACTTTGCAAGTTGAATAAACTTCTGACATTACGAGTTAAATAATACCGGATGTATCAGTACAATGAACTGCTGATGATGCATGTTACATAATAATACCGGATATAACAATATAATGAACTGCTAACTTTGCAAGTTGAATAAACTTCTGACATTACGAGTTAAGTAATACCGGATGTATCAGTACAATGAACTACTGACATAAGCTGCATAAAATGCCGGATGTGTCAGTATAATGAACTGCTAACTTTATAAGTTGAATGAACTGCTGACATTGTAAGTTAAGTAATACCGGATGTATCAGTACAATGAACTGCTGACATAATCTGAATAAAATGCCGGATGTGTTACAATAAACTTGTAAATTGAATAAGTTATGACATACTTAAGTACAATAAACTGCTGACTCCACAAATGTGGTCAAATAGGCATGTCTGAAATAATGTGGGAGGTATGATCGTTCACTATAAATCTGGAATATTAGTAGAACTCGTCAGTTAACAGTTTTTTACTTCATCCGAAATAAAGTTAATATCGAAAGATGTGGATGTGCTACGTCAAAGAAGTTGAGATTACGGACTTAGAAAGTGGTGTCCGCCATTTAAGTCAGAAATTTTCAAATCTTCAATTCGATGCAGAGCATGAGGCTGTATATGGAATGGGAAGATTTTACTCTGAAGATGAATGTAATGAACTAGCTAAAAGATATGAAGAGGGCCATGAAGTTTGTCGAAAATTTTTGGAAAAGAGAATTTGCGAGGGATGTCTTGTCCAGGAGCTGATCAAATTGGGGTTAGGTGGATTTTTGCATCGAATAAAACAATATTTGGAGCCGGAACTTGCAAACAGGGTACATCTTCAAGAGGATAACTGAATTATTTAAATATTTTATATTGTATTGTGTATTGTATTGTATTTTGTGTTATTATTTGCAGATATTAAAAATAAAAAAAAACAAAATTCTCTTTGGTATTATTTATTACAAAATCAAGAAATAAAATTTTCATACAAATAATAGACATTAGAAAGTGCACACATACATTTATTATTTGAATGGTAAAAACATTTTGGGATCGACTTCTTTAAAGTTGGTCGTTCGTCAAGTTCTAATACAGGTTGGGTGATAAAGTGTCTGATGTAGTTTGCTTTTTCGTTTCCTTTTACATAAACGCAATCTGCCACTGAAGTCAAATCCTGAATAATTTGACCGAACATATGCAATGGTGTAAATCCATCAGCCCATTTGATGCCGTGATGATTTCTTGTTAGCCATGTAACTTGCTTTTCTATCTCTGGTGAGAGTAAGTTAAATGGGTATGGTGGTCTAAAAATATAGTGGCACATTTTTACACCGTCATAGCCTGCGAGCTCTTTAACAATAAATTCGTTGTTTTCTATTTTAAATCCTTGAATGTCCACAACCAGCTTCATAGTTTTAGATTATGCAATTTTTTTAAAACTGTTTTCTTCATGCAATAAAATTCCACTATTTTTCTTAAGTATTTCAGTTTTTTTCTGTGTTCCTTCAATAGTCGCACATATTCTGATCTCCTTATCATACTAACTTACTTCTTCGAACTAGTTTTTGTTTATGCCAGCAAAGAGAAACGTGTAGTGCGCATGTCAATGTTGACGTACAATTTTAGTTAAAGGGTTATAAGTGAAATGTTTCTCATGTAATATAAGACAATATGCAGTAATATCCGAAGTAGTGGGGATATCCGTCTCAAACTCTATTCTCATGACCACTGACCCCGTTTGTATAACTTCTTTTTGACGTGAACAGTCGATATGCGTTATTGGTGCATAAGCCTTAAATTCTCTTGGATTAAGAATAGGCTGATTTATTTTGTGATGATAGTAAGATTCCTGAAAATTTGCAAACATGTCATAGAGGGTTGCGTATTTATTGCTTTTAAAGTCTAAGTATAAATCGTTATATGGGTATCTTTCAGAATTTAAGAAGACTCTTATGTTTCTAAGTCCACAGTCATCGAATTTGCTCATATCAGTTGTAATTTTCCCTTTTCTATCTTTCTGAAATGCTATTATTACATGTCTAGGAGTTTCTACCTTAGTAGACGTCTTAACAGGCCATGTATGTCTGCTTGACGGAGGTAGAGATGGATATTCAATTAATTCCCAGCTTCTAAATTTTATAGGGAGGTCTACATTACGACTTATAAGTTTATTCAACCTAAGCTGTTCTGACATATTAACAGTGACATGAGGGACCCTCCAAAATAGTTTACTAATAATAATTTTAGGTTTTTCAGCTTCATCGCTACTTGTAATGCTGTCTAGATCATTACTGTTACGTATTAATACTAATTCTTGTCTCATATTAATGACAATTTTTCGAAAATCTTCAAAAAATCCAACTAGTAGTTTTAATGGAATGCAAACATTGAAATTTCCTTTTACATCGGCTATAATTTTTTCACCCACGCCTGTTTTCTTTTTTGGAAACCATCCAGCATTTTGCATGGAAATACTTTCATTTTCATTGTATGATATATAATTCTTTAAAGTTGAAACTAATCCAACATTTCTCGCTCCATCTATTACAATTCCATTCATTTCATATCTAATTTCACGAAACAAAAACGCAATACCATTATTAATAAACTCCAGTGCAACAGTCTCAGTTCCATCCTCTTTCATTAATTTTCCTTCGATGTACAAATAACTATTGCACGGTGCAGTATAAGCATCTAAATCTTGAATAGGGATTCTTATTTCATCATTGTAATCCAAAGTTCCGGATATATTGGATTGATATGTATGGAACTGATACTCCGCAACAGAGTTGTCGCTAAAGGGCTGACCAGTAATATTCAGTAAATCCATTATACTAAAACTTCCAATCCAACTGATTTTAAATATTGACGATTTTTTAATGTTAATGGTTCGATATTTTTTTTAATACTGTTGATTTCCTTCTTTCTAGCTCTTTTATAGTATGGCTGATGCTTGTAAACGGATGACGTTGAATTAAATATCAGCACCATTTAATTATTTGATTGATTTTCTAAGATGGAGTCTAACAGTTAAAGTCTCTTTTTGAAAATTAACAAGTTGCCCTGCTTGGTCTACTATTTTGACAGTGATGTTGCTAATAGTTTTAACGCACACTGGGAAATAAATAATATTCAAAGGTGACTCCACTATTTTATACCCAACAGGCACTGTTGGAAAAAACTGATGAATAATATGTACAGGTTGTCCATTAGAAAAAGAACCTACTGCAATGCTGCAATCGACACAGATAGCATTCACTTTAGATATCTTTACGGTATTATCGGAAGTATTGCTATCATTAACCTTTAACTCTCTCTTCTCGAAACCTAATACTGGACCTATCGAATCTTTCACGTTGAAATTAATTCTCGTATTTGCACGTATAGTGACTTTAGAAGTGTTAATATCTGTGGTAATTCTGATAACTGCTTCATCATCTTCTTCGTTTATTTTGTTTACTATGAATTTTATAATGTCATCAATTTCATAACATCCCTCAGGAATTTCAGTTATATGTTCATAATTTTCTCCCCATGCAAATTTATTATTACTGTTGTCAATATTTGGAATAATATTATATGTATCAAAATTTACTAATCCAATTTCATAATCTATTTCATCATCTAAATATATTGGTGGATTGAAACTGTAATTTAATACGGAAGATTCTGCACTAAGAGTGAAAGTAAATGACATATTTACACATTAACGGTTTATAATGAAATGATCCTAAGATGCATGCATACGAAGGTTCACCTCCCGCCAATCCACCAATCATATGAGGGGGTGGTTTATCCCCTCCACTCATCCAATACGCTTAGGTGGGCGGAGCTTATCCCCTCCACTCAACAAATCCGCTTATGTGGGCGGAGCTTATCCCCTCCATCGACCAATTACAATACATGGGTGGGGTTTATCTCGACCAATCACAATAAGTGGGTTGATATTCACCTCCCACCAATCGACCAATCATATTATGAGGGGTGTGGATTATCCCCTCCACTCAACCAATCCGCTTAGGTGGGCGGAGCTTATCCCCTCCCATCGACCAATCACGTTCGGGGTGGGGGGAGGAGTGGGGGGTATACATGGGGCATATGGGGGGGGGGGTACATGCCTTTTCTCATTATTAACCTACTAATACTGAAGTTAGTTTACGGGATGCTAGTAAAACCTGTCATATTTGCGAACAGGAATTTGGGGAAAAAGATAAAATTGTTAGAGATCATTGTCACCTCACAGGAAATTTTAGAGGTTTTGCTCATAATAAATGCAATTTAAATTATAAAAAGTCCTTTGTTATTCCTGTCGTATTCCATAACCTCGGAGGTTACGATGCTCATTTCGCGATAAGATATTTGGCCGAACGAAATCATGTTACATTATTACCTGAAAATAAGGAAAAATACATTAGTTTCACGGTTCACGAGAAAGAAACTAAATTGAAATTTAGATTTATAGACTCCTTCAGATTTATGGGCTGCTCCTTGGAAGAATTGGCTTCTACATTGAACGATGAAAACTTTGAAAATCTTAAACGTGAATTTCCAGACCTAGACGATGAAAAATTTCACTTATTAACACGAAAAGGTGTATTCTTTTATGACTATTTAGACAGTATGGAAAAACTGGACGAAACATCATTACCTGATATAAAATACTTTTACAATAAACTTAATGACAAAAGCATCGATGAGACAGATTATGCACATGCGCAAAACGTATGGGAGAAATTTGATATGAGAACTCTGGGTGATTATAGCGACTTGTACATGAAAACAGATATCATGTTATTAACGTGTATTTTCGAATCCTTTCGCGAGACATGTCACAAGACGTACGGTCTCGACCCAGGTCACTATTACACTTTACCCGGATATACTTGGGACTGTATGCTAAAATATACAGGGTGTAGGCTGGAAACCGTTCAGGATGTGGATATTTTAATGTTTATAGAAAAAGGTATCAGGGGTGGAGTGAGTCAATGCTGTAATCGGTACTCACAGGCTAATAACAAGTACTTAGACAGTTATGATGACAGCAAACCATCCACGTACATTCTTTATTTAGATTTAAACAATTTATATGGATGGGCCATGGGGAGCTATTTACCGTACGAAGAATTCCAGTGGACTGATTGTAACATTGACGTCACTAATATCTCCGACGACGCTGAAATCGGGTATATTTTAGAAGTTGATCTCGAATATCCTGAATCTTTACATGACTTGCATAAGGATTTCCCATTCTGTCCGGAACACCAAACCCCACCAAATTCTAAATTTTCCAAGTTAATGACCACCTTTTACAGTAAGCAAAAATACGTTATTCACTATAGAAATCTTAAACAAGCTCTACAGCATGGAGTAAAGTTAACGCGTATCCACCGGGTTCTACAATTCAAACAGTCTGCATGGCTTAAACCCTACATTGACTTAAACACAGCATTAAGGACACATGCAAATTCGAATTTCGAAAAAAATAACTATAAATTAATGAATAACGCCGTGTTCGGAAAAACTATGCAGAATGTTCGAAAACACAGAATCGTTAGACTAGTAAATAAATGGGAGGGGAGGTACGGTGCTAAGAATTTGATTGCGAGTCCTAATTTCCAAAGCAGATCCATTTTCGGTGATAATCTTATAGCGATTGAATTGAAAAAATCTCGCATCATTTTCGACAAACCACTTTACATCGGAATGGCTATTTTAGATATTTCAAAAATTTGCGTATATGAATTTCACTATGATTACATGTTAAATAAATTCCCTATAGATAAATGTAAACTTTTATATAGTGATACAGACAGCCTCATATACGAAATTCAGTGCGATGACGTATATGAAGAAGTTATCAAACAAGATATTCATAGATTTGATACCAGCGATTACCCGGAAAACAATCCATGGAACATCCCTCTGGTAAATAAAAAAGTCCCTGGCTTAATGAAGGACGAGAACAATGGGAAAATAATGACACATTTCGTAGGGTTACGTTCTAAACAATACACCTATAAAGTTGAATCAGACAAGGTAGTTAAAAAAGCAAAGGGTGTAAAGTCTAATGTTGTGAAAAATAAAATTACTTTTGAAGATTACCTCAACTGTCTAGAGAAATTTGCCGCAAAAAGTTCTCAGGAAGAGTGTTTACTAAATAAAACTCAGCGCTGTATACAATCAAAATTACATGAAGTATACAGCGTAGAGCAAACAAAAATCGCTCTTAATCCTTTTGATGATAAGAGGTACACTCTTCCTGGCGTTCACGATACTCTCCCTTGGGGCCACTACTCCATCATAGGCATCTAATATAATTTCATTGCTAATATTTTATTCCATCAACTTGAAATCTGTGTCTGTGTCTATTATATTTAGTATGTATTATATTTTATTGTTATGTAAACAATTTTAATATTTAATATTTTATATGTATTCTTTACTTTTATGTGTATAATAAATAAGTATTTTAAAATATTTCATGATTTTTATTTCAAAACCTAACCTAGAAATAAAACA
This sequence comes from Leptura quadrifasciata, assembly GCA_963675555.1. Lineage (NCBI taxonomy): Eukaryota > Metazoa > Arthropoda > Insecta > Coleoptera > Cerambycidae > Leptura > Leptura quadrifasciata. The sequence continues at coordinate 68,961,802 of OY776676.1, forward strand.
AAAAGAATTCTATTAATATTTTTTATTCAAGCATTTAATAAATACATTTTTTTATCCAAGTCATTTAGAACCTTATCTCTATTGTAAAATAAACATTCACGTATACAGTGTATTTGAATATTATTACATGGATATAAATCACTTAAATTAAATAGTATCTTATGAGGAGGTAATTCATAATTAGATTCACTTAGAATATTATTAGTAACATTTAAAAAGTTATTATAGAAATTTTCAAAATTTAAACTATACAATAAATCCATATGAGACGATATGAGTTTGTTAATATTTATAAACTCGCGCACAGTATTTCCAGATAAATAAAATGTGCAGCAGGAACCATCAGTCACTTTCAGCATCTTATTACCAATAAATGGTGCCTTTATTAGTTTATAATTGGAAAACTGAATTTCTTCTTCTACTTCTTCGAGGTCCTCAGCTGCATCAAAGTAATCTGTAGTAAATTGTTGAAGGTAAGTAATGAAATCGTTCCAGTCTTCTCTAATGAAAGAAATATTGTCTGGTTTCGTGAATACCTGGGGTACATTCATTAACATTCTCACAGCAGGAACATAACCTCTTGCAGCACTAAGTCCAGTAATTATTTTATAATTAGAATGAGGTATGTAAAAGACGTTTTCACACACATAACGTTCCTCATTTTCTATTGCCTTTCGATACATTTCACTAACTCTTTCAATTTCTTCCCAGTAACCGGAGTCATCTGAAGAGAACGTGGGACTGGGGCTGATTGATGCCATTTTTTCACCAATACTGAGTAATTTCTAAAAATTTCTGATGTATTTATAATCATCGACAGCTTGTTTTATCTCTTTACCGGATTTACTTTTTAAAGGTTTAGTCCAAACAAATTTTGAAAAACAATCAATTATCACTAATATGTATCTAAATAGGTTATTATCATGTACATGACCCATTACGGCTAAATCCATCTGCCAAAGGTCATCCAAACCTTTTATAACGGTACGTCTGCGTTTGAAATTTTTTCTAGCCGGTTTATGGAGTTCGTTTACCAGGTGAATCTTTTCTTTTGAATATACCCTCATCATGCACGCTGTATTAGTGCAACAATTTAACTGAATATAATTCATTTTTATGTCGTTTTATATCAGAATTTTTGGCATATCATTTTTCAAGTTTGATATATCTTTACTTATTTTGACATCTAAATTAGTAATATTAGTGTTCACAGTGTCCACGTATTCTTTTAGGTTAGTAATGTCCACAACTATTTTAATTTCCAATTCATCAATTTTCTTTTTGAGAGATTTAATCTCATTCTTTAGCTCTGTACGTTCATTATCAAACTTGCGTTTATAAAATTTCATATTCAAATCAGTCCGCTGATTAATGATCTCAGGTATTTTTTTATCTATTATATCATTTGTTTTTTGTATTATATTTTCATCGGCATTATCCACGTATTGTTTATTGGTACAGTCAAGTGACTCTGTGGGTTCTTTAACATTACACAATTTTAAATGTTCAACGTCTATATTCCCATCACCGGTGAAAGTGAAACCATGTCGATAAGGTGAAGTTAAATGAGAATTACCATCTTGAGAGTGAATTACAATAGACCTACCGAACTTATCTACACTCATATTGAAAATGATGGCAATGAATGATATCACATCTATTTAATCAAAAAATAATAACACCTATTTCCTTAAGCTCTGATAATATAGCTGAAATTTCATTGTCATGAGAATCGGTGTTCCCCGCAGCCTTTGAGGCATTCAAAAGTCTTAATCTATCAACCAATTCATTAACGTCATCCCAGTAAACGTATTCGATAGGTTTGTCATTGTAAACCATATTTATCCCCGCTCCACTAGACGATTGATGTGACTTTGTGCTCCGTTTATTCTTAAATAATGGCTTTATCACTTCAGTATACTTAAAAGATCGAGTTCCATTGAGCTGGCTTAAGGGCTCATAATTTCTTCTGTGAACATTACTAGCCTCTAGAATATCCTTATAGTTATGCAAATCTTGTTCATCATAGTCCTTAGGACTCTTCATAAATAGCAGTTCGTACAAACCCTCATTTCCAGGATACATTTTATTATTGATATTTATTTCGGCATTTGACCCAATGTGTAATTCCTTAGAACCTATATAAAATTTGTTCGTTTCTAAGTCGAGTCTGACACCATATGTTTTATCGATATCCTCACTTTTATTATAAAGTCCTATTAAATAATGTTTAGCTAGAGAGGGATATTGTTCAAAATTTTCATTTGAATCAATTTTATTTGACCCCTCATATATATCTTCGAAGGTAGAGCCTTCTTCTTCTTCTTCTTCTTCTTTATGTTTAATTGGTATTTTTAGTGATGTCTTAACATGTTTACCACCCATCGGTTTCATCAACATACCCAGTTCTTTTATTGGATCGATAACAGGTTTTAACAATCGATTAAGACTTTCATCTTCTTCAGATTTTCCTAATTTCAATGCTAAATACTTCTTTCTAATAGATTTCGATGCTTTAATAATTTTCTCTTTAAGTTTCTTATCTTTTTCCAATACATATGGTTTTACTTTGGCAGTCTTGTAGGTCTCCAAAGTTATTTTATTACACACCATTGCTGAACAAATCTTAAACAGACCTCAGACAGTTATAAACAGATCTATACAGGGTCTGTACGAAAAATAAACAGGTCTGTACAGGGTCTGTATGAAAAATAAACGGGTCTGTACAGGATCTGTATGAAAAATAAACAGGTCTGTCTTAGCTGAGTGTCTGACTAATAATAACCAATGATGTTCATATCACAAATTTATATACTGATCAAAACCCTTCCGATAACGACCATTATGTAAATCAAAATCTTTTACGATCACCATGAGTAAGCGAAAAAATATAAATTTTAAATATAGATCGCAAACCAGCTATAATTTCATTTTAAAAATTATCTTTGAAATATTAAACATTTTTATCCTACGTTGATTACAGGCGGTGCTGAATTTTCTAAAAGACTCTGCATATTGTTTAAATCATTGTACTAATAAGAATTATACGTGTATCCTTCACAAACAAGTCTAGACTAAACAAATATATTTCATTAAGATGGTTTATTGGGAACTTGTTTGTCTTTGTCTATTGTAATTAATTTTAGAAATAAAAAATGTTTATGAACTACATGAGGGAGAAGAGATAGTACTTAGTAAGTTTTATTGATAACTTTATTAATACATACAGATAATAAAAAAAATGAGATTACATAGTTTGAGATATAATAGAATATTTATTTTCAAAAACTGGATTAATTATTTCTGCAAGTCGTAAAATTCTCATTTCAAATCGGTGTCGATCGATAGCGTCTTGTACCCAATTCCCATGTCTAGCATTTCGATGTGCATAGGTCCAGTGATAAATATATCGTATTTTAACATCATCATTAAAGTGGAGTACTTTCTTTCGATGGCTGCTTTCAGTTACTGACATGTTAAGTGAATTTATGTAAAATTTCCATCTCGTTTTTTTTTTTCAATGTTATTGGTATCTCCAATCTTTACGACTAAGTTAGAGGTTGAGGTTATGTTCCTTTTTATTGATTAAAAACACTTCATCATAGTTAAATAATACATGGGTAGGCTCCAAGATAATGATAGCTCGTAGAATTACGCCGCACGGGCTTTAATGGGTCTTATATCACAATTACCACATACGGTATATACTTTTAGATTCTTTGGGGCATTGTATTCTTTTAATACATTTTTGCATCTCACACACATCCATATAGACAGGCATAATGTTAAACTGTTTCTTATTCATCAAACCTATTATTTTAATACCTTCTTTACCTGAGGATTTTAGAGAGAGAGAGAGAGAGAGAGAGCGAGCGAGCGAGCGAAAGCGAGAATTGATGTTGGATTCAAGATGAAGGAGGAGGAGGAGGAGAAGATTAAAGGTTTCTGTAACAACGAATGGGGATAGGAAATTTGAGATCTGATTACAAATACATCTAATAGATGGTTGGTAACAATGAGGTGTGGGTGGGAAATTTGAAATCTGAATACAATGAGCAGGATATTTGAAATCTGAATACAAGGAGCGGATAGTAACAATGAGGGCGGGAAATTTGAATCCACCATTCACCTATATCTGTCCTCTGTTGATTAGTATTTAGTTATTTACTAGATGTCACAGCAGTAACATGTTCCTTTCTTGAACGATTTTAATTTATTACTAGAAGAACATTGTGCAAAGCTAGAGCAGTTGAAAAGTATTATAAATTTTTACGAAGAAAAACAGTGTATGTTTTCAAAGTTTCAGTCTTTACATAACGACAACGAAGAAAGTGAAAGTGTTTTTAGTGATAGAAGACGTTGTGGTAGACTTTACCATGCCACTGCGGCGAGACGAATTACCCCCTCAAGCACGAGTGGAAATATTTCCCAATTCGGTGCCTGAGGATGAACAGTGGACATCTCATAACAGTGGTGAATTAAAATGTAAAATTTGTAACAGAAATAATCTAGAGGTTATGTTTCTACCATGTGGACATATTGCTAGTTGCATAAACTGTAATTTTTCCATTAAAACCTGCGTAATCTGTGGAAAAAGTTTGGATGTCTCTGTACGCATCACTAAATAAATTGTGTTATCTACTCGTAATTAAACAGTATATTGAGAGACAGGACAATGTTAAGTTCACGATTGATTATTCTATGTGCAGTACTCCAGAACACTCTGTACATTTACAATCCATTCAATCCTAGAGAAGTCAATGTCCGTTTCAATGACAACAGAAGATGGTAATAAAGATGATGTCGTTTAATGTGACAAACAACAGTATACCTACATTTACTACATCTATACCTAGTAACACAACAAAATATCATATACAATTACGATTTCAAAATGGCAGCATTGATGAATTCGGCTGGATTACGTTAGAGAGCCCCGTTGCTGAACCTAATAATAGTTATTCAACCAGTACTACTGAGTCGTCAGTTATAGGACTGCTCTGCTATCTAGTACTTTGTTCCTCGATTTTGTTGTTAAAGTGCCTAATTAAAATTGTGAAAGGAAAAAAATGTCTATTAATGCTGAATTAAAAAACATGGAAATAGAACATAATAAGCAGGAAAAGAGGGTCCAGTTCAATGATGAGGTTAGAATTCGATATATTCTTCATTGGTCCTTTGCCCACAAGATGTCGCGACGAGGAGACTGCTGGATACAGAACACTGTAGATCGAGATAGGTTTCAGCGCAGAATAAAACATTTAGCATTGATAATTGAACCTGTACTCCTCGCAAAGAACAAGAACAACATAACCTCATCTCATATATAATAATATATTATATAGGATACGGGAGTATACAGTTACTACAGTTATAAACCTGCTCTGCTGCTGCTGCCGTGCGTGCACTTTGTTTCCCAGAATATTTAATAGAATTATCATCATGAGTGAAATTACATCTATAGAACAAGCTGTGGGCTCTCTTCGTTATGCATTACGAAATAACATACTTCAAGTTAATCGAGAGCTACAAGAAAACAGTAATCTCTTTTGGTACGCTTCCGAAGAATTGAAAAAATATAACAATGGAATTAAATTTTGCTGTCTTTTTCTTAATAATAGCATCTCTTTGAAGAAATTTTGCAATCTAATGAAAAAGTGTGTTCTCCATGAACAATTAAACGAACACGCTGCATTGTTTTCTTGCGAAGATGAAATATTGTGTAATATACTTCTAAATATTGACTCTGAATGTGTTTAATCTTACTATTAAATACATGTTTTTATTGCAGTAATTTTTTTTGCCTGTAATATATATTTAAAAGTTATTGTATTCTTTATTTCTAACATAATTCTATTATTAGCAAGCTCAAATTTCAAATTTCCCACCCTCATTGCTACCATCTGTTCCCTGTATTCAGATTTCAAATATCCCACCCTATTACCATCCGCTCCTTGTTGCCAATATCTCCATCCACGCTGTCAACCGTATAATTCAAATTCATAGTTCCAGATTTCAAATTTCCCGCTCATTTTTCCCAATGTTACCAATATCCTCATCCACGCTGCCAACATATAATTCAAATTTCATAGTTCTCAGATTTCAAATTCCCCGCTCATTTTTTCCCAATGATATCAATATCCCCATCCACACTGCCAACATATAATTCAAAATTTCATAGTTCCCAGATTTCAAATTTCCCGCTCATTTTTCCCAATGTTACCAATATCCCCATCCACGCTGCCAACATATAATTCAAAATTTCATAGTTCCCAGATTTCAAATTTCCCGCTCATTTTTCCCAATGTTACCAATATCCTCATCCACGCTGCCAACATATAATTCAAATTTCATAGTTCTCAGATTTCAAATTCCCCGCTCATTTTTCCCAATGTTACCAATATCCCCATCCACGCATGCGCCTCAAAATTTTTTAATATATCTATAGACTACAATAATAAATCATCCTCAATTTTTCAATAACTGAGCTATATTACACTTTGGATTTTGATTTTAATTCTAAAGTGTCTAGTTAGAACTATTTTAACGAAAAAAATGGCTGATATCAATGATGACATAAAAAATGCCATTATCAAAGTGTATGAGGATATTTCAAGAGAAAAATTTGAAGACCTTAGCATGTCTCCTAATATTACGTATCATGTTAGAGATCAGAGAACTGATACTTTAGTTCATCTCGGACACATAGAGTACACACTGGAATTTTTTCGTCGAGCTGAAGAATTATGCGTCCATTTTTTACGAGGATTTATTACTCTCGATGTGTTTTTAAAAGAAATGATTTCAGAAGGTTTCCTTCCTAAGATATACTCTATTAGAAATGTCATACCTAACGAATATATTGTAAAATATAATATTTATTCCAGAGATTGTATTAATTAAATTTTTATGTCAATAATGATTGTTTTATTTACGTTACGTGTCAGAATAGCTCAATAGGGAGAGCGCTAGACTGAAAATCTAAAGACCTTGATTTCACGAACAATTGGATGGTTTGAGGATTGGTTATGAACATGATAGTCTTTTCGGTCCTGCAGAAGATAGCGAATTTTACGCCTCCTGTGCTAGAGAATGTGCTCTAGGATATCAAATTTGTTTAGACTATCTAGATGAACATTGCGACTTTCAGAGGTTCCGTAGTGAAATAAATGCCGCTGGATTGATGGAAAGACTCAAGGATGATATTGTACCATATTTACCACGACAATATATTGTACTATTTAATTCAAATTGTAATAATTAAAAATAATAATCAATAAACTCGATAGAAATACTAGCTTTTTTTTGTTTTATTTATATCTAGTTGAAGTATCTAGAGGTTCCAGGTTCGATTCCTGGCTTCAACATACATTTTTTAATAGTCTAGTACCCAAACAGATGAATATAAAATTATATAATTCTATTACGCACGGTGGTTAAAATAAAAATTACTTGAATGTTTAGTCTACAGTCTTTTGCGGATTTTTTAAGTTTTCGTACACGTACGTGTAGATAACAATGGGAATGAGACAATCACAATATTGACTCTGAATGTGTTTAATCTTACTATTAAATACATGTTTTTATTGATGTAATTTTTTTGGTTGTAATATATATATTTAAAAGTTATTGTGTTCTTTATTTCTAACATAATTCTATTATTAGCAAGCTCAAATTTCACACAGCATTTAAAGTTTTTTGTTTTATTTTGTTGTTTATAATAAAGTCACGTTTTGATTAATTTATTATTTAAAATGTTTAATATTTCAAAGATAATTTTTAAAATGAAATTATAGCTGGTTTACGATCTATATTTAACATTTATATTTTTTCGCTTACTTATATGTACCTATACAGAGAATAAAATATAAATGAAAATGATTTAATTACGCATAAAAAATCAGATGGCCGCACGTGCATATGAGTCATCATTATAAAATACCATCAACAACCATAAATCAGATAGCCGCTGACGTTTGTTTATAGTAAATCATCTAAATTACAGACAAGTCCTAACAGGCCTGTGTGCATGCTCTCTCCTATAACAAAGTACCGCCATCACGCCCCCGCCATCTTGTTTTCCGCCGCAGCCATATTGCCCACACGACCAATACACGCTCTTGTTTACGTTTCAGACCCACTCACAACCAATAAGACCTCACCCCACTCACAACCAATCAGGCTTGTGTTACGTCACCGCTAGGCCCCGCCCCCCTTCTTGTCCTCAGCTGCCACATCTTCTCTTCACCAGCCTCTGGTCATTGTCGTTACTTCTTGTAGACACTTCTTCGCCAGCCTCTGGTCATTGTCTTCACCACTTCTTCTCCTTCGCGCCCAAGAACTCCCCACCCACTTTAGTGGTCACTCCGGATGGACACATGCCATCGAGTTCTAAAGTGGTCCCGTACCGGCTTTGTATACCTACTAAGGTGTATTCTAATAAGTATTATAAATATTTTTAAAACTATGTATGAATGTAAATGTGGTCAATAAATTTTGATTTGACTTCATTTTATTTGATAATCGCAAAAGAATAGAAGGATGCATTAATTGATGATGGACAATTTGAAAGAGGTACCTACATTAGGTAAATTACAATAGTTAATTGTTTCAATATCAGTTTGTTTTAATTTAAACTTATGTTGAATATATAATTTAATTCGGTAATTTCAATAATCTTTTTAGATTTTTGGTTTGACTGAATTTTTGAAGAAATAATTTAATACTTGTTTTTATTTGTTTTTTAAAATGACTCAATGCCCCTGTAAAAATAAAAAATCCGAAAACAGAATGTGAGTGGACTCAAAATTCCAAAAATTCTAAATTGTTTAAAATGCGCATTTTGCAATTGAACTTGGTACGAAAGAAAATGCCGAGAATTGACCATATCCATAAGATCGTAGCAGGCTGGCTATACAAGTGGCATATGATTTGAACTTTTCTTCAAAAAATAAAATAAAATGTATTGTAATTTATGAAATTTCACAGTACAGCAATTCTAATTTGACACAATTAGCTAACCTTGCAATATTTGATGCTCTCAATGAGTCATTTATTTGTTTTATTGCACATATCATTACATACGAAACACTCTGTATAGCTTGTTTAGGATTGACATAAATAAAAAATTCTAACGAACCTTTCTTTACCGTTTTAAAATCTATTTTTTTAAACTGCATGCACTATTTGTTTTTCCGGAACAATTTGAATATTTAAGTCACTTCCTGATTTTGCCAGAAACAATACTATCAGAAATTTTATCATTTAGCTCTATATAATTTGATAAAACTGTAATTTGTTGAATTTCTTATCAACATTTTAGTTAAATAAATCAGCTTACATGTTTATTCAAATAAATGTCACGTTAAGAAGGCAAATAAATATAATTGCTTTGTTTGTATGATATTGATTTTATGTCGCTATGCACTTTAAGAGTTTAAAATTCTCATATTAAAATTTTTCCATATTTTTCACTTATCAATTTATTCATCAATATATGTCTTGTCAACGTGTTATTTACGTAATAAGTTATTTATGTTTATTATTTTGAAATTCTGGAAATACCTGCATATGGTAGGTACGCTATTATATGTTCATGTTTATGGTATATTGTATAAGATAAGCATTTATTGCATAAAATTACATATTGCGTCAGTGGTGCAATAGAATTTTGTTATCGTGATTAAATAACAAATAAGAACATGTATCTAATGGATATCATTCTGCTTGATGTTTTTATTAGTGCTTTAAAAAGTTAACTTCAATATTGTATCTTGTATCTGTTAAGATATATCACAACTATAACCTGCTCGTGGTCCCTTGCTACTAATAGTACAGTGCTTGCTCTGCTTCAAGTTGTCAGTCCGTGGACCTCAAAATGATTAAAGTTCGCACATGGAAGACTCGAAATCTAAAATCCTAAACACCTAAATTTAAAATTTAGCTAAAATTGAACTGTGCAAAATGCACTATTTAAATTGTTCGATTTGTTAACATAAATCGATAGCCAACATTATCTTTTAATTCTGACAAATATTGGATAAGATACCTGTGATCGCTTAGATATAATAAAATCAAATAATTTTCAAAAAGTATTATCTCCGTTCTGGGTGCTACTAAAATCAATTCATCGTAGAGTTCCCTACACTCAAAAAACGCAACAAAAACTTTACGGCATAATTATATCTCCGCGGACCATGGCGCCGTGCCTGTCATCAAACGACCCGACGCACATTAAAAACCTATAAGGGTAAGTGAGTTAATTTGCGAATAGCAGTACAAAGAGTACCGGTATTTTAATGAGGTCGTAAAGTTTTTATTGCGTTCTTTATTTGCCGGGAATGATTACTTCAACTATACCTTCTTTCCTTCTTCACCGGTTTCGTTAAGAACAAGTCGTAAATCAAAAATCACCCTTCTCTTGTGAAGTTAGTGCGTATCTTTCCTTATTTGTATGATGTCTCTTTCATATCATTACTATTAACAATAAGTGAGACATAATAATTAATAAGAAACAATGACAACATAACTCACTCTTTCCATCTATCTCTGTACACGGGTCAACTCCCTATATTCCCCTTTTACCGTCGCTTTACGTCTGGCCTACAATTTAGAAAAATACTGCAATTGTAATATCATTAAATAATAATAAAAAATATAACTACTAAATAATATAATTTACCTTTAAATTTAAATATATTTGTTTATGCTTTCAATTTTTATATTTTTTCTAGCGTCACTAAATATTTCTTACACCAGCAGCATGAATACCAGAAAACTACTGATAATACAAGAATTTATTTTTCTGTTCTAATTTCATATGAATTAAATAAAGTAATTAAACACAGTATATGACAAATAGGTCCAAATTTTCGAACTATGTCAATCAAAAATTAATTGTTCATGATACAAAAAAATATATTGGCATTTCCTATTTTCTTATTTCGTTTATTATCGCAATTAGAGTTATCCCAGATGCAAATAAAATGTATTAATTATAAATATTCAACTTAAGCCTCGAATAAGTTTTAAACAATTAAATGTAAATTATTATAAATCACACAGGTTATTATCAAAATATATATATTATTTAGTGATCATATTTCGTGTTATTATTTCAACTTCTGAGCCGGACATGAAAGACGATGAAAAGGAAAATGGAAAGGTAAATATAGAATGGTAAATATAGACTGTAAAGTCTATATTCGCCTTTAACCGTAGACAGTAGTAGAGAGAATTAGTAAAGATGTCTTGGTTTCTTATTAATTACGATATTTCACTTTTAATTTTCATGAATATCTTAGTTACCAAAAAGGCTGCCATAAAGCTTTGCAAGAGAATTATTTGATTTAAGGCTGGTTTTTTAAGGAAATTGATGAGGAAGGAAAGTAGCAAAATAAATTAATTTTGGCACCAGCTCGAATGGAGATATGATCGTTTAAGATTGGAAATCTACATAGATAGATAGATAAACAGAGGTGCTGGTTATTTAGCATTTTACACCGCGACCTTTTCAGGTCTATTGTGGTGCTCCTAGAATATATTCCCTATAGTACCTCATCCAGCTTTGTCTTTTATACTAGGCTCCACAACTTTGATAAAGGCCCTTTTGTATAGCTCCGCCTTTGGTTTTTCTTCTTCGAGTATTTGGAATCTCAGTCTCGAGAGGTCTTCATAGTGACACAATACGTAAACTGAGGTTTCCTCTTCCTCTTGACAGAATCTGCATGTTGCGTCCTCTGCCCATTAGACTCATGTATCTATTGAGCCGGCAGTGCCCAGTTAGAAGGCGTACTATTACTCTGATGGCCTCCATATTCAGGCTTCGCAGATCTTCCATGAATTTGGCCGAACGTTCTTTAATGAATTCTTTGGCTTTCTCTGCCTTGGGAGATTCCTCTACCATTCCAGAGATTTATTCTATTCCTATTAGGGCTTTGAATGCGCCTTGCTTGACCAGTTTATCAGCCTTTTCGTTTCCTCTGTGTCCCTTGTGTCCTGGTACCCATGCTAAGGCCACTCTGTTCTGACTTCCCAACTCTATAAGGGCCGTCAAGCAGTCCCACACCAATCTTGAGTTGATTTCCATGCAACTGATTGCTTTTATTGCCGCTTTGCTATCAGAGAAAATGGCGATCGAATGGTTAACAGTGCCTTGTCCTATTATCTCTCTTGCGCAACAATGTATGACAATCACTTCAATCTGAAACACCGTTGCGTATTTCCCTAGATTTATCGGGATACTGACTTTTGACCTTGTCTCGTAAATCACGGCTCCGACTACTTGTTCTACCTTGGAGCCATCAGTGTACCAGACTGTTTGTGCTGTTATGGGAGGACCGTTTTCTTAGTCATCCCTGTCTGATATTACAGTCTGAAAATTCTTATTGAAGTTGTACTTTGGAACCATTACGTCCTTGGGCATGCCTAGGATGGGATCTGCCCTCATCTCCGAGATAACTTTTGGTACTCCGTCCCATGTTGCTGACTAATTGGCGTTTGGCCTTGCATTAACCTTTGCACCACTGATCGAGCTTCACCTTGTATGAATATGTGTAATGGTGGTAGGTTCAAAAGAACCTCAAGTGCAGCCATAGTTTTTACGGCCTCCGTGGCGCATAGGCAAGCAAACATTTGTGCGCTACCTAACAGCCTTATTGCTCCCGACTGTCTTGGTCCACCATGCCACTGATCCATAGGTTATCATGGGTCTCACTACCCTGGTGTATAACCACCACATTTGCCTACACCTTCCCAGGGCGATTGTTGCTTTCTGTGTGACTTTTTGGATGTGGGAGTTCCATGTTAATTTTTGGTCAAAGATGACTTCTAAATATTTTGCCTCACAGACAAATGGAATTTCCACTCTGTTGAGCCTTAGGGGCGTTAGGCCTTCTAGTGCTCTTCTCCGTGTAAAAATGACGACTGTGGTTTTGTGGGGATTTATAGAGAGTCCTTCCTTACAAACCATTTGTCGACAACATTTAGGGCTCTTTGCCAACGCTTCCTAAACAATAGAGGCCTTCTATAGACAATTTCCGGAGGAGTTCGTCAACCAGGATTGCCTACAGTAGTGGAGATAGTAGTCTTCCCTGGGGGCAGCCTGTGTTCACTTTCGCCTCAATGGAGGCCTCACCTAGATTGGATATTATAATCCTCTTGTCTAGGCTGGCTTTAATCCACCGACAGATCACTGTTGGGACTCCTCTGTTTGATAATGCCCTCGTTAGTGAGTACGTTGTCGCATTATTAAACGCTCCTTCTATGTCTAGAAATGTTACTACTGCCATTTCCTTGTCATCTAAGAACTTTGTTAGTAGTCTATTTAATTCATCCAGCTCAAGGTCTGTCGACCTCCCCGGCTGGTAACATAATGACGTTCACTCAGAGTAATTCGTCTCTAATATACCTAACGATATTTCCATAGTTTTAAGTAGGAAAGCTTATAATGACTTTTGCGCTTGGTTCGATAATCTACCTATTTTTGGTAGGTAGATGACTCTCACCTTCCGCCATATGTTTGGTATGTATCTCCAGGTCAAGCAAGCCCTGAATATTTTACATAAGTAAGGTATTAATGTCTCTAGTCCCTTTTGGAGCAAGATTGGATATATTCTGTCCATCCCAGGAGATTTGAGCAGTTGGACATAAGAGAGAATGATTTTTGAGAATTATTCCATTTTATTTCACCAAACGGCCACAGAAAAGCTTTCAAAAATATGACAGAATAGAACAAGATGTCGGTTGGCCATTGATATTAATAATAAAATTCCGAATAGTGCCCAGAACAATGTTTGGTTACATTTGAATTTAAGCTATTTCGAACATTAGTTTTCGATTTTGCCATATGTTAATCTTTATCATTTTGAGGTCCGTGGAATTAATTTTTGAACGACTTCCTTAACGACGAGTATAAGTGATTGTGTGATAATAGAACCGTATTCATAATCATTCCGGAAAATCGATTTAGGTTACAAATAGTTAAGTAAATGTCAATTATGTTGAAATTTTCAGAAAATACATGAATTTTTAGAAACCTAGCTCATACATCGAAAGCTTTTAATCATTTAGGTTGATTGTCAAACTACTGCATTCTCGGGATACAAGTTTCATCTAGAAAGGGTACATTCATTTCACAAGAGTTTAATGAAAATGAACATGGTAAATCTAATAGTTTTCTATATACCATTTACTTCTGTTTTAAATAGTAATTGTAGCCGAATATCTTTATTTTGCTACGAACATAGCGAATAAACTTTGCTTATCCTAATTCTACGATCGAAAGTAAACATTTTCCTCACTAGGGAGGAAAAATAATAATAATGACGGTTGAAGTTTCTTGTTATAAAGCTTATTTAAAAATACTAATCACTAAAAAATTTTTTTTTACTTTTGTACTTTTTTTCGACTTGTGTACTTTCTCAAGGGTTAATGGTTTAAAATTAAAATATTCTTGATTGTCAAAACTGATGGAAATTTTCAGGTTTTCACATACTGTACATTTTTTGGAGACTATTAATCAGGAAGTCAAAATCTATAACTAATCAAAATTTTAACGAACTTAAACTAAACCAAGAAATGTGCTTGGTTTCGTAGTTTATTTCTATATGTTATTATAAAGTACATGATCTCTAGTTAAACTTTAAAAGTACTTAATTCAGTACAATTTCAGTCACATTTATAGACAAAATGAAACACATAATACCACGAAAACCCGAAAACATGGAAAACGATTGTGATTTCGATAGTGATTAAACCCGGAAGGCAAGCAGAACTAACTAAATGACGGATATAGCAATGCCTCCGGTACTGTCTGTATCATCAGATGAGGTGGATGAAGATGTAGCTTTTAAGGTCTTAAATCAAGACAACCTACCGATAACTATAGTCGGCGAAACCATCTTGAAACCATTTGGCAGGGAACACCAGAAATTAATACCGAACGTCATTGTACACCCGACCAGGAGAATAGTGACAAATCTTGAGGAAAACAAACAGAAACCTTTCGCAAAATCCAATGGTTATATTAATAACAATGAGAAAAATCTTCGAAAAAACATTAGCAATTCTCAAGGGAACCTTAATCATAATAATAGTGCTACCAAATTGAAAATTGAAGATTTGAAGAATCAGTTAGATAACAAATTTACAAGAACTTTAGGTAAATATGTAGATGTGCAAGACACTTAAAATTAATCAATTATGAATTGTACAAAATATAACGATAATATTTCATTTCATTTCATGTACATAAAGTTTGAGCTAGATTCTAAAGGTAAGAACATAGTGTAGCCTCGCATCAAGCCGCGACTCTGTACTTTGAAGCATAGGTAATTGTATTTATTTATAGTGAAGGGTCGACTCAGAACTCATACTGAACATGTGGAGCATCGCTTCAAGCCTTGACTCAAGTAGCGACTACATTCTCCGAACAAACGTACGTAGGTAAATGCACGTGTTCATAGTAAAGCCTCGACTTAAGACTCACACTTGGACTAGGACATTAACCGTTGCAACAAATCTTCAAAAACACGCACATTTATCTGTTTGCTAGAGTCGATGACTAAGCGTAAGTCCTGAGCCGAGGCTATGAACATGTGCATTTACCTAAGTGTATTTGTTTAGAGAATGTAGTCGTTATTCGACTCAAGGCTTGAGGCCATGCTACACTATGTTCATATGAGTCCTGAGTCGGGGCTTAACAATGAATGAATACAGTTACATATGCGTATTTATTCAGAGTATAGAGTCGAGGCTTGATGTCATACTTGATGCAAGGTTTGATACGAGGCTGCACTATATTATTACTCTAATTTGTCCCCATGGTAATGAACTGGAGGCAGACGTGCCAATCCGTAGATCTGTTTAGACTCTCTATATAGAAGGAAATGGGATATCTGAATTAACTTGATGACTAAATTAGAAAAGTTATTTTTAGTTACATCACGGGAAAGTAAATAAAAAACCCTCATTTTGGCAAAAAAATGTGTACGACCATTTGGACAAATTGGGGAGCGTTTTGAAAATTTTGTGGAATTTGAACTAAAAATGGAATTGCTGCCAAACTATTGGATATTCTTTGCTAAAATTTGGCAAGCTATTTTTTTTGTTATACATAGGTTACTTTTACTTAAAATTTCATCAATTTCGGTTTCATTTTGGCCAAGTTATCCATAATTCAGTTTTTTACGTTTTTTTTTTAGTATGTTTATATGCACATCGTGAGAGGCGGTGAACCGATTTTCACAAAATTTGAACTAAAGGTTCCTTAAACATAAAAAATAGAAGGATACCATTCTCTTTCTTAACTAGCATTTTAAAGGATTCAAAATAAATTAAAACTGAAAAACCACCCCAAAAATGAATGTACCCCTTTTCCGCAAAAAGGGTTCCCCACCTACTCGAAGTAGAAAACTCAGGGTATTCTTAGTTTCACCAAAACAAACTTATTTTTCTATGTCGCGTTGCTCCATGTAAAATTTTCCCTATCGCCTTATTTTTGTATATTTTTACTCCACTATATTTTAATGACACAAATTTAATCACGTTCTTGATTGCAATATCATAATATATATTTTGTACAATTTTTAATGATACAAATGAGAAATAATTTGTCATAATCGCATGCGGTTATATCTACTTCAATATTAAAACACTTCAGATGCCAAATTGAGGAGACTTCAAAAGGATGAAAGGCAAATTAAAAAGCCACAAACAGATTGCACTTCTGCAAGGAAACCATTTGTAACGACTGTAAAAAAAGGACAGTTTCTGGAACCCCCACCGGAAATAGCATGTCTAATAGGTATAAAGGTAGAAGAACCGCCAGCTAAGAAAGAACAAAGGCAAGAGAAAGAAGACAAGAGGTTGTATGCCTATGCAAGCCAACCAAGAGTTTTAAACAGACCATCTCCGAAAGGCGTTCACCAGTCTAGGTAAATTTCCACTCAATAAAGTAAACATTCTAGGGTTTTTCACAGAACGCGGACGTGATAACAAAATAAAAGGGAGAATTTCTTATCTAACAGAGCAGCAGGCATGCTAGAGAAAGTGCCAAGTACAAACAATAAGCATGTTGCATGTCGTATATCAATATCACAACGCTAAATAACTTTCATGCGAAATATAATCACAGGATTTCTACGCTGTAATATATCAATTATGAAAACCTGCGAAAAATCCTATTATCTTATTAAGTGGATAAAATTTACCTAACTGGAATTTATTTACATTTTTACAATTCAGGTGTGAGGCCGCAGCCAGAGCCGCTGCAAAAGTTGTTGCATCGGTGGTTGGCGTTAGAAATGCAGAAAAGGACAATGCGAATAAAAAGAATACGTAAGTTGGACATTAGCTTTAGTTATTTATTTTAGAGAAATTTACTTACTACGTAATTGTTTGTATATACAAACAATTACGTATTAAGTAAATTTTTTATAATATTAATATCTCGTAATCTCGTATTAATATCTCGTAAACCAAACGCGGGGGTGCACTTCCTCCATTTTTTTCTTTAAATTTTTATAATGTAACACATGCCATTCCAAGGCACTAGTACTGTACTTGCCATGAAATCTTTTAATGAACCCTATGTAAGTTCAAGTAGAGAATTTTTGGTTAAAATCTCTTTAAATATTGATCCGATATTAATTATCATCATTGTCTTACATCACACAAAATGAAGCAGACTTGTGAGTCATAAAAAAAATCTTACATATCCATACCTCCATAGAGTGTGATGTTAGGCCAAGAGCGGAATAGTATTTATAGCTTAGTAATTCAATAAACAGTTAAGCACTTTGCAAGGATGTGAATGAATTGCGAGATTGTTATTATTTTAGGATAATCTAAGAGGCTCGAAAAACTTATGAGACAAACAGCACCTAATCACAATAATCTACATAATTTACCAATGAAGTAATATACGGGCTCTTTGATTCACTAATATACGGCTGAAAGAAAATGTTAGAAGAGATAATTTGTAACTTAGCTAACCACAAATTGTCGCTTTTTTTAGATATCGCCGTATTTGCAAATTTTACCTATTTCTGTTACTTTTCCCATACAAATTTCAATAAAACGCCAGTCAGAGCTTCTATCTATTTAGAATCTTTTTTTATAGACTTTAACATCTATTCTATTAATTTAAAATACGTAATAGAAGAATCTAAAAGCAGTAAAAAAATATTTATGATCCAATGAAAATTCTAAAATGTAATAATACAAGCTATTCCATTTGAAAATCAAAAGTTGGTACCCATTAATTTATTTGTCAAAAATGATATTTATTGGGTACATACGAAGTTTTAATAATTTCCCTGCAAAAATAAGAAAATAATTAGGGGTATGCCGTGTTCATGTTACACCCAGTATATGGTTAAATAAGTTACAAATCATCCCTCATACCACTTTCTTTTAGCAGTACGTTGGCTAATCAAGAACCCTTTTCGCCCTCTTCTTACACTCGCTTAAACTTCTAGTTATTTCCGTTCCGTAATTTTGATTAAACTTCAAAGGGCTGTTTTATTAAAAACTCTATTCTAATATAGTGTATAAAATCTGAGACAAATTCTTTATTTATAAACTGTTGTAGTGCTTTTGGGTCCATTTTTGTGGCCCCAAAAGTATTTTACCTCTTGCGATTCAGCACCTTGCTTTGACAGAGTATATGGTCTACTGTCCCTGGCACCTCTCCACAGAGTCTGCAATATCCATAATTCGTATATTTTCTCCTTTTCTACATTTTATTGGGTATTAAAGATCTTAATTGTGTAACTGATTATTGTTCTAATTAATATAAGGTATTTTAGGTTTCATGAGATGGATTTATAAATAAATGGTCATAAACCAAGAACTACTGAATATTTCAATGATCCTCTGAGAACCTCCTTCAACTTATATGGTACGTAGTTCTATTTAAGGAGACATCCTCACGCTGTGTCCGGGTCCTAGCAGTGTGGAGTTTTCGTGTAAGGGGTACTTTTCATGAATCAATATCTGTCTAAAAACCACTTTTACAAAACGCCAACCATGTCGCTAACATTTTCGGGAGACCAGTAAGAGTAGTTTTCAGTTTTAAACATCTCCTGATGATGCTAACGTGGTTACCGAACCGTGCATCGAATAGTGTACTCGAGTGTAATGTTCAAATTTGGCGTTTTGTAAAAATGGCTTTTAGACACCAAAGATATTGAAACGGCCTCACCGGCAGGACCCAAACCTACTGTAGATTTTGTCTTATAGACTATAAAAGTTGAAGGACCTTCTTGGACAAAATTCTCTCTCTAGCTCATGATCTATAATGGAAAGTGGAAATATGTTTACTAAATATTATAAGTAAGATTTAGTGCCGAAGAAGCAGAATTAATTTAGAAAGAAGATTCAATTCTTTTGTCAGTAGCCATTTGAATGCTACTCTGATTTAAATTGAAAATTTTGAGGCGCTTTTGCAATTCGAAACTGTCATTTTTTTCCCACGTCCGGTTTCACCGGAAATTACCCCAACTTTTGATTTTTAAATGGAAGGCCTTGTATATTATTATATTTTTGGAATCCTTGAAGAATTCTGAGTACGGTGATGCCTAATAAGTGATATTTCGACGCCATGAAAAAAAAATTACGTAAAATAAAAAAAACTCGAGGAGAAGACCCGACGAGGTGCCATTTATACCCGGGCCCAGCTTGGATCTTCTTTTTCTCGAGAGAGCCAGGCAGTGACACAGCACTTACTTGGCAATTTCTTTTAGTTGAGGTTGTCTACAAAAAGTATATGGCACTCAATATGAACCATTTGACGTGTCCGAGCGATTTTCCCAAAAAGAAAATTGTACATATTTATGTACTATTTTACGAAGCCTCTGGACAATATTATTACGTTTAAATATCCAGAAGCTTTTGGAAAATATGAGTTAATTAAAAATACCGATACAATAATTATATCAATAGTTGATATTTCCTTACAATTTAGGTAATAAAAGTCGGTGAATTCTAATTACTTAACCTTATTATATAGCAGTAGTGTCTTCAGTACTAACTTAAAAAAATAAAATGGGAAGTGCTCGAAATCTTGGATTATTTAATATGCCGTCAATAGTATTCTTCACTCTGGGGAGTGAATTAATAATACTCTTCATATCTATTGTCTGAAAGTTATTTGTGGCATTCTACGAATATTCTTTCCTATTATTTGGGTTTTCTACCACATGTACTATTATCCTCTTCAAAACAAATCACCGAATCTACAAAATAATAGAATTATTGGAAAAAAAGCCTCTGCGCCCGTGACGTTTACGCCAAAGGAAAAGTCAGAGGTTATGTTTTGCAAATAATATAAATCGGAATAAACACAAAAATAATGTATTTTGCTGACGTTTCGGAAAGTAATCTCTTTCCGTTTTCAAAGCTCTTTTTTGAAGAACTCTTATTTTGCTGTGTATGTCAAATACACAGCTTTAAGATTCTGTTTATGTTATTTCCATAGATACTTACTACTTACACAGAACATAGAACTGATGATATTTTTTAGATAATGTTGAGTTTGTTAAGTTCTTCTTACAACCTGGCTACCAATGTTAAAAGAAGAACTTAACAAACTCAACATTATCTAAAAAATATCATCAGTTCTATGTTCTGTGTAAGTAGTAAGTATCTATGGAAATAACATAAACAGAATCTTAAAGCTGTGTATTTGACATTCACAGCAAAATAAGAGTTCTTCAAAAAATAGCTTTGAAAACGGAAAGAGATTACTTTCCGAAACGTCAGCAAAATACATTATTTTTGTGTTTATTCCGATTTATATTATTTGCAAAACATAACCTCTGACTTTTCCTTTGGCGTAAACGTCACGGGCGCAGAGGTTTTTTTCCAATAATTCTATTATTTTGTAGATTCGGTGATTTGTTTTGAAGAGGATAATAGTACATGTGGTAGAAAACCCAAATAATAGGAAAGAATACTCTTCATATCTTCAGAGAAAAAGAGCACCATAAGTTATGTCTTATTTCATTGACAAGTTCGATCTGTTCACATGATTGATCAACTTCCCACCATCCTTTGCTTTATTAGTGGAATTTTCTATAATAAAAAAATATAAGCTCTTTTTCTAGTTATTATTTCATTCTTCTTTCATGTGGTGAATAAAATCACTGAACTATTTAACTGGCGGTTTACAAAAAAAACATTTCCTTAATGGAATCCTTTTGTAATCTAAAGATACAAGGTAATTAAAGTAAAAACATCGGGTCGGCAGTCTACTCTAATATATGTAATGTACGCAGTTTTCAGATTCTAGCGTTTTCACTCAAAATAATCTTTTGGTTGCGTATGAAACTGACTGTTTACCTCATTCCTTATCATTTATTCTTCAAATTATTCAGGGCGAGCTTCAAAAGTTTTGCAATGTAATCAGAATATTGTCATTTTTTATGTGGTGGACACAAAGCATTTTGTATAATAATATTGAATTAATTTTCTATTAAAAATGTCTAATATGACTTCCTGTAAAGTTTACATAATTTTGTTTAATAAGAACAAACGTCATTGCTACAATTAATAACTGAGAAACGAAAGGCGATATTAAATTCACATTGGCTGTATTAAAGCATAATTACGTTCGATAAGCATTTCTCTATTATAAAATTTAATTGCTTCCTTTGATGCAAACACATGTTTACAACGATATATTAACCAATCACTTGTCTTAAAACCTACAATAGGTTAAATATAATTTCTCCATTAGATAGGATCAATTAACAATCAATATGAAAATGAATAATTAAAGGTTGAAGTGACGTATATATAAAATAGTTTACTTGAGGATGTCTCTGAAATTATAAACAAACCTAGATATATTCTATTTTTATAGTAGTCGAAGGCGGTTAAGCAATATGACCGAATTAAGCATTTGACGATAAACTTAAGAAAAAGCGAGGAAAAGTTAAACCTAGGCACTCGAAAATTGGAATAATAAGTGACTTATTATGATTGTAATAGAATTATACAATATTATATTATTTGACCCTAATATAATATTTTGTTTGCTATGATTTTGTAATGTATGATATTTACTTTCATCTCTTCAAATGTAACTCTTATATTGCTTTTAATGTACAAAAAATGGTAAGTATCCGCAACACATAACAGCACAGCTTATCAATAATTACTAACTATAAACTAACAAACAAATAACTTTATCTAGATAAAATGCTTGATACGTTAAATTAAACTAAATTTCTTTATCAAACTGTATACAAAAAGTTTTGAATGCAAGGTATTCAATTGGTTGGAACTAGAGTTCTATACCCACATGTTGTAATTATTCATGTTCATTTTGTTATATCTATTTTAATCATGGTTTAAATCCTTAATTTTAAATAATCAGTATTAAATAGTAGTTGTCTACTTTAAATTGTGTACCTGTAAAGGAATTTGTTTATGAATTTATCCACTTTATGTTGAAAATGCGACTATTAATCGAAATTATGCCAAAGAAATTGGTCGTTTTAAATATTCGAAATATTGGCGGATGCGCAGGTGTAAGTAATTTAAAACTTAATTTTCGATTTGTAAACAAATTATAGGGCGCTATTGCAGATTTTTTCTGTATGCTATGCAAAAGACGAATAAGATATCTCTATGAAGGGCGAACTATGTTTAAAAGTCATTAAAAATTATGTCTTTTAGTTGTTCAGTTAATTGAACCTTGTTACCCAATATGGATATTCAAGTCGGTTTATTGTATCTTTGTACTCGATATATTGAAATCGGTTAACAGAATAAACAATTAACAAAATTAAAATTCTTTTTAACCGACTTCACTATCAATATTAGATAACAAAGACGGCTGCAAGAAATATGATTGGTAGATTATTCAAAGGCGGTTAAATTTTTGGATTTTCTTAATACTTATGCTTACTTCTAAAACATCTAACTGTTCAAGTTAACATCTTTTACGGAGACATCAACTTATTATTCACGAAGAGAAATTGTTTATGCTAAATATACAACAAATAATTGTGAACTGTTATAGAAGCAAACAGAAGCTTTCTTGAAAAATCTGGATGTGATACTCTTTTTGTTATATTTTCTAAATTGTTGAAAAATCGCAGCCGCCTCGGAGGTTTGCTCATTTTGTATCCGTCTAAGCTTTAGTTTACTATTTCTCAAAAGTTTTCGATATGTTTTGGAAAACTGCATTAATTTATTATGTCGCACCAATCTCCAAATAAAAAAATTCCATGGGAAATTGGGGAATTAGGTCTTATATATACTGTGAAGGTTTTTGCGAAATTATGTGTTATGCTTGTTATGTCATATTGAAATATTTCACTATGACATTCTGTTCTTAGAATGTTCCCATAACCGTTTGCTTTCAGCCCGTATGCTAATATCAGTGCTTCAGTCTCCACTATTCATGGTTAGCGGCCGCTTTCCGATTTCCGACTTGTGTCACCAGATCAGGGAGGCGTAGGTTATTATTAGTGCCACGATTCTTTGGTACAATCAGTGCATCATTCGCGGATGTAGCTCTCTCATCACCGGCCAGCGTAACTTTGGCGATCACTTTGCTTGGATGATCTTTGAAGTTCAATTTGGTAGCCAAAATCAATCCCAAATATTTTTTCTCAGGTTCTGGAGTTTTATTTTCCTTGTGAGAGTAATCAGTGTTCTTTTCTGGCTTAACGGATAGCCCTCTCTGTGTGCACCATTGGTTTACCATGTTGAGGGCCCTTTGCATCTTTTTGATGCAGAGGCCACAAATTTTCCTGTTACCAGAATGGTGAGATCGTCTACATACCCTTTACCCATGTAGTCCTTGCTATTCCAACTGTAATAAGTGTTCCTCTATCAGTTAATTCCACAGGAGGTGAAAAAACCATCCCAACATCTTCTGATTACGGACACCTCCTCTGACGCGAATCCCAGCATGGCTCGAATTTCTCTGCTTCTGAGCGCAGAGTCGGTCCAGCTTATTATCAATTTACTGAACCCGTCTCTACCTGTTGTTAAAATTCTAACTGACCTTAATTATAGACGTACGCTATAGCTTTATAAACTTTCTTTATTTCCATTGGTTTGGACATTGAAACGCTTTGTCCTTTTCTTACTCACCTCATGTTTTGAATCCATGTTATCCTTGATTTCTTTCTCTGTTGACAGCTATGCTATAATCATTGTGCGTGGCTAATGATAATTAACTGAAGGGCAATAAACCGCAAAAGAAAATTTCTGAACCTCGTCTCTTCACTACTCTGTTTAAAGAGTTAGATGAGGTGCTATCAAAAGCTCGCTCTATGCTTAAAGAGGTTTCTATGACAGTTTGCGTACTCTCTTTTTGCAAATATCTCCGTTCCTATTGGCCCTAGGTAAAAAAAGGAGACAGGTTCAAAAACGCTCCACTGCTACATTACCGTTATTTGTTTGCGTTTGACGCGCTGTATCTTAAAAACTGTTGGTCTGACGGGAAAAATGCATAGAATATATTTTACGTAGGATTTTATGCTCTTCAATTTATTAATTTACTTTTTCTTTCTAGAGAAACAGAGATATTTGCTTGATATAAAGTTATTTTGAGCGCCATCTTTCCAAGATGGCGGCGCGAGCGGTCTCCCCCAAAGTCGAAAACTCAGGGTTATGATCAGGACGGTACATTTTACGATCTCACCAAATTTCATCTCCTTACGACCTTTTGCGTGGTAAACCCCTTTTTTTTCTCCCCATTGCATTGCTTTGATTATACCCATAACACTTTAAACCAGAGTTGAAATATAGGAGTAGAGAAAAAAAATTTCACGTCCAAGGTTGAACATTATAAAAATTAGCTGAATAATCGGGTAATTCAACTAATTTTTTATAAAATCCAAATTTCAAATTTTGGCATTTCATTAAGTTCAAAAACTATTGATATTTTATTGTGTGACTCAGTCCCTTAAAGTCTATATTGAAATTACTACGAATTAAAGCCATTTTCTGGACGACTGCTGAAAAAATACAACATAAAACAGAAAATATGAATTTATTTATATATTAACAACTTTAAATATGAACAAAATTATTTTCATTTCTTATTAGAATTTAAGCAGTTTTTCAAAATGATAACCTATATATCGATTATCGTATAGAACCATTTTCCAAAATTGACGTATAAGCCATTTAGGACATAAGGGAAGTTTTCATCCGTATTAAAAATTTGTCCTCTTAAAAGTTATACATTATAAACTGTATTTCCAAAAGAAAAAATCTACTTGAATCAAACCTAAGGTTCAAGAGAGTCTTTGATTATGTCTTCTTGTCCCCCTTCTCCAAGCTGTAAAAAATTATGAGGTGGTACGCTATAAAATAAACTCGCTTCAAATAAACTGGACCATTTAATCTATACGTCCAATCAAAAGACCATATTAAATAATCGCCAATAATTTCAACCCATGTATTAATAGAAAATCCGTACTGATATCTTCCACATACCATATTTTGAGAATTTTCGAAGCTCCATATATGTTGAGAGCTTCAGATTTGTATAAAATTCAAATTTTGGTAAAAGCTCACGAAGGGGCAGTCCTTTATTTTAAATGATAAAAGTAATATCCTTATCTCTTCAGAATCCTCCATACTGACAACCTTATTGTATTGAATTGAAGAACATCCTACCACATTCAAGTTTTTATCAAAATAATTTAACATTTGTGCTCCAATGTATCTGTCTTGTCCTCGACGATCATAATAATTGTTGACTTCTTTTTTGAAAAAATGCTTTTAAGTTATTTTGGTAAGCACTTCGAATGTGGTAATATTCTCATTGGCATTGCGATATTGAAAAAATATAGTGGGCAAGAGATATTCCGAAGGATTTAAGGTGGGTTGTTATTTACTTCCACGTCCAATGGAAGTATAGTAACGCAAAAAAAATATATTTTTTTGTTGAAATATGCTTAAAATGTCATGAAACGTCGAGATTTTAAGTTTGAGGGAAAAAAAATTCCTGTCTGTCTGTCTGTATGTAACTTTTTTGTGCCCACGTTTACTCTGGAACCGTTTATGATATTGACTTGAAATTTGGTACACTTATGTAGTGTAACGAGATCTGGAACTAGATTATATTTTGATCTAATTCTGTTGAAGGGTTCGGGGATAAATGAGGTAAATAAGAGTAAATAGGCAAAACAAGCAAGTAAGAGTCCAAAAAGTTGCAATTTAGGGCATGTACGAAAAGTTAAGGTCTCAAAATTTTTTTCGGTCAGCACCCCCCCACTATCACCTCCAATACACCCACACACACTATTATGAAAGAGAACAAAAAAATTAAAATGTGATTTAGTGTATATACAAAAATGAAACGTCTAAAAAAATTTTTAGCGCCCCCTCTAGCCCCTCTATCACCCCCAATACCACCTCCACCCTATTATTAAAGGGAGTAAAAAAATTAAAATGTGATTTAGTGTGTATACAAGAACGAAACGTCTAAAAAATTTTTTGGCATTAGCTACCCCCTCTATCAGCCCATTGCCACCCTCACCCTATTATTAAAGGGGTTAAAAAAAATTAAAATGTGATTTAGTGTGTATACAAAAACGAAACGTCTAAAAAAAATTTTTGGGCGTTAGCTACTCTCTTTACCACCCGTGTCGCCACCGCCACCCTATTATAAAATAAATTGGAATTTAAACCAAGGGCCTCTAAAATTTACTTTATATTAGTTACCCCCTCTACACCCCCATTTCCACCCTCACCCTAGTGAAGGGAATAAAAAATTAAATTGGGGTTAGTATGTATACGAGAACCAAGGACATTAGCCACCCCCTCTACCATCTTCGCTGTATTATTAAAGGGACTAAAATATTACATTGGGATTTAGTGCGCATAAGACATAGATACAATATCTGGATGTGGAAGTAGTGATTCCTTGGGCAGCGGCTTTTTATTCATTTGTGAACAAACTTGGTTGATGGAAAATCGTGTTGGATGACCTTTTATTAGTAAAAGATAGATATGCTAAATTAAATTTTTCCTTATACGACATATTGAAATAAAAATTAAAGGCTACATGAGAGACTTATTTTAAATAACATTGTAATGAAATGCCTAGTTTAATTTTCGGCAATCGACGCGTCAATTTAATTTTTTGCACTTTATTACGGAGTACTCTTTATATATGGTATTAAAACTGATATATGCCATAAACCTGTATCATTATGAGTTATTGAAGAAAATACGATTTCTATGGGCGTATGCTATTACAAGTATATAATGGGAAATTAACAATTTTTATTTTGTTCAGATGGCCTAGAACTCTAATGTGACCTAGATAAAGCGTAATTATTGTATATGTACAAATATATATATATATGGATATTAAAGTGTGATTAACTGAAATGGATATTAGATAACTGTGTATAATTTTTTTAATGAGTATAGTAGTTCAATCAATTATTATTATTATTAGCCGTTACTCGAGTCCGAGTATAAAAATGTTACAGTCGATAAATTGTGTACAATAAAAAACAAGTAAAAGGTGTAGTCTATTGTAATTCCCATTCATCTACGGTGCACACGACTATGGCTATAGAGGCCAATACGGGAGAGCACATGTCGACCGCAGTCAGGACAAACATAGACCTGGTTAGGTCTTGGATTCGGCCTTCATGCAGCAACATTTCCTTGATAGCTGGCCACAACCCCTCGCCATTCGGTTCTGTCCGCTGCAAGTTGTTCCCATTGCTCGTCTGCAATACCGCAGGATTTTAGATTTTCATGGAGAGCGTTTTCGAACCTCTTTCGTTGACCGCCACGCTTTCTTCTACCGCTTAGCAATTCACCATAAAGTGTACATTTAGGAAGGCGGTTATCATGCATACGATGAACGTGACCTGCCCATCTTAGGCGTGCTCTTGAAATAAGCACCTCAATTGGAAGGCTGTTTGCTCTCCTGAGTACTTCCACGTTTGATATGTGATGGAAACAACGGATTTTCATCATACTTCTGAGGTGTCTTTGCTGAAAACGTTCTAATTCTTTCACATGACGACGGTAAGTGACCCAGCTTTCACATCCATATAGCAGTGTTGGAATGACAACTGCTCTGTAGACAGCCATTTTCGTTGTCCATGTTTGCTTTGTCATTAACAACGTTGCCTAAGTAATTGAACTGATCCACCACTTCAAGAGAATTTCCGTTAAGTGTAATGTCTATTTGGTTCACTTGATGAGGAGTTGACATAATCTTAGTCTTTCCAATGTTGATTTTAAGTCCCAAGGAGTCCCAAGTTCAATCAATATACACATTTGCAAAAACGTCAATTAGAGAGGATTCTTTTTACATTGTAGAGGAAACGACCCTAATTAAGAATTCTAGTTTTCGACCTCTGAGAAGTCTTAGCTGCCGTCTTGTCATAAGAGGGGGTAGATGTCAGTTTCTTATGGATTAATTTTTTTTTTGTTAGTACCACCGAAAATGTAGTAATCATATATTTTATAAAAGGAAAAATATTTTATATAAATAAACTTTTAAATATATATAAAAAAATTATACAATTCATAGTTTCATAGTTTATAGGCCACTTAAGTTCCAATTTATTTATATGTTGTATAGATCTAAGCCCTAATGAAGCTGAAGCCACCATCTTGAATTAACGGTGCAAAAGACTAAAACAACTCCCCAATGGTCAATCCCACTACAAAAATGCAGAAACTTAAAGAAGAGAAAATTCCCTACATTTTATGCTCAACTGTAGGGATGTTTCAATGTTCATTTAATTTGTTTTGTAACAGCAGACATAGACCGTCCCCCGTCTTCTGTTCTTTCTTTTGTAATTGTTTAAAATAGCGTCGTCAATAGCCCCTTTCTCTACTCCCATTGTCAGCAGTCAATAGTTGCGTAAAAATCGGCAAAAAAGATAATTTTCAACAACTCACTAATATTGTTCTAGAGAATCCGCATTGTAAAGACACCCGACGACGAATTGAAGGATTACCTTAAATTTGAGCTTGCCCCATTTCCTTTGTTGCATTTCGCAGAAGAAGGAATACGCAAAGGTACGAAATCATCGTTATATATGCTGTTTTTCAACAACTTCCGAGTACATGGAACCCGGGGATAACCCGGATAATAAAATCAATGTTGTGGATGGATGATATATTTTGTACAAAGTTTTATGGCAACGTAATGACTCTTTTGAATCAATTTGCGAGAAGTACGTTCAATATGTACGAAATTAGCAC
Source organism: Leptura quadrifasciata (assembly GCA_963675555.1). NCBI lineage: Eukaryota > Metazoa > Arthropoda > Insecta > Coleoptera > Cerambycidae > Leptura > Leptura quadrifasciata. The sequence continues at coordinate 68,991,016 of OY776676.1, forward strand.
GGTTCACATGCAGTCGTTGTTTTTGATGAATACCCATTTGATGATGGCAAAAAGATACCAAGACAGCGGGAAGATTTCTCCGATCGAAAGCAGATGTCTGCGGCAGTAATTTTCGACGACACAATGTTGGCTCAAGTTCCCCAAGAACGATTTTTAGCCAATGAAGATAGTAAGGTCCGTTTGATTTCGATGTTGATAAAAAAAACTCGAATAGGCTACTATTACATTAAAATATTTTGATAATTGACATCAGTGCCACTTCAATTCATATCCATTTCCATAGCCCAAGTTCATTAATATTTAATCCCTTTACGTTTGTTTCCGTGAATTGAATTTCTCCCTCACTTTCGATGATAATAATAACAACACCACAGATAATTACGACCCCCTTTATCCCGGAAGGCTCTAGAAGAGCCTTGTGTGGGAGGGGGCTATATATTTATAGATAAGGGATACACACCCAATATCCGTGTATAGTTTAAAAAATCCCTCTCACAGTATTTTCCACTGCCACGACCGTGAATTGAACCCGGAACTTTTGGGTGAGAGGTAAGTGCGCTTACCTCTCGACCATCAGTCATATGACTCCTCCCCAGCAAAGTAACATCCACATATCCGGTATGTCATAATACATTTGTCTGCTGTAGATGCACATAATAGAATATTTCAAACTTGCTACTCTACAGTCACAAACCGCGTCACGTTCAGTCTTGTATTTGCAAAACGGGAGAAGCTAAATATTTTATATTTTCGATTTTGTAAATAGTCTCGGAAACATATCAATATTATACCATATTTTATATCAATCAGTTTCCATAAATGTGTTGAGAACTAACTGATATGCACAATCAGTCTCTAATACTATATTCATAAATAAGAATGTGCTGCTCCAGTATTGTAAATATTTTATTACCTTTCAACATGGACACAGTTTATAACGATACAAAATAATGGATTAACATATTATTAAGGAGAAAAGTATATAATGCAATTTTTGCAGAATATCTGATCCGAAAAACATAAATGATGAAAATTATATCGATTGTTTTGTGGAGATACTTCGATATTTGAAGTGCGCCTTCAAATACAACTATTTTTTTTTATTTTAATTTAAAAAAAATACATATATATTTTTTATGGCTATTGTGACAATAATGATTAGTAGTATACAATCTGAACATTAAATTAATTTATAATATTATATCTACATTAAAACTCTATATGCCTAAACGATATTTTCCTTTAAAAAAAGATTACCTATGATGGCCACTAAATTTCCAACACGATTAATGCCAACACTTATAATCAAAATAGCTACATACAGAATCAGTTGTATATATGTTTCCGAAACTTAGATTTAAGTAATTTGATGAAAAGAAACACGGTTCGGGGTCCGACGCCCCTTTTTTAAAAGTTTTATTTAACTCGCAATGTTTGTTTGTTAGTTTGTTTAGGTCAAATTTTGCAATCAAAATTTCGATTAGTTCTAATTAAGCTATAGCTTTGAAATTTTGCACATGTAAGTCCGGTGACACACTATAATTAACATTTTCATATAAGGAAAAACAAGATGGCGGCTTCAATATGGCGAACGACTTTACCGTTTATGATCCAATTCGACTCAAAATCGATATCTGGGGGTTTTCAAGATCGCCAATTATGAATTCTTGGCCAAATTTAAAAATTCTAAATGGCGGCGCCAATATGGCGGACGACTTTTGTCATTTATGGTTATGGTCATTATGGTATTGTTCAAAATCGATATCTGGGGGTTTTCGGGTTCGTCAAATACGAATTTCTAGTCAAAAATTTAGTTCAGGATGGCGACTTCAAGATGGTGAACGACTTTACCGTTTAAGATCCGATTCAACTCAAAAGCGATATCTGGGAGTTTTCTAGGTCGCGGATTATAAATTTTTAGTCAAAATTCAGAAATTCAAAATGGCGGCGTCAATATGGCTGACAACTTTTGTCATTTAGGTCCAAATCGATCAAAATCGATATCTGGGGGTTTTCGGGTTCGCTGATTAAGAATTTCTAACCAAAAATTTAGTTCAAGATCGCGGACGACTTTACCGTTTATGATCCGATTCGTCTCAAAATCGATATCTGGGGATTACAGTATATCAAAAGACGACTAAAAAGAAAAAATTAAAATTATATAAAAAAATATTTAAAAAAAAGTAGAAAATAAACTTTGAAGTAAATCAAACCCATCATTTTGTTACATTATAAACAAATTTTTATGATATAAAAGCTTGCCGCGAGCAGTCTCCTTTACACAGGAAAATCTTGCGACAAGCTTTTATATCATAAAAAAAAATTATATAATGTAACAAAATGATGGGTTTGATTTATTTCAAAGTTTATTTACTACTTTCTAGAGCATTTAAATAAAAGCTTTTTTTAAATAATTTTTTAAAGTGATTACTAACAGGCTGAATTTTCGTGAGTGGCTTCAATCTCCGGGAAAATTCTCGGTAGAGGTATGTAAAGTTCTACGCAGCCGCTAAACATGTTGATCGTGGAACTGGCACTTTCATGACGTAGGCCTGGAAAACCTGAAAGAAAATTTGTGGGATAATTTGGCCATTCGATTTCAAAAATATTAGTTAAACAGGAGTTTAAAAATCAGCCCGTTAGTGTAAAAAAACAGAAAGCTGCCCTTGTTCAACAAAAGCAATGGGTTGGACCAGCGAATTCTCTGCCCCCAATATGTAAAAAATAACGAGGTCTGAAATTTTATTACTAACGGGCTGATTTTTACGCTATTGTTTAATTAATATTTTTGAAATATTTGTAATTTAGTTCCCAAAAAGAAACTTGTTTCGAAAACAATAACGTTGGCAAACATTTTATGCATTTAAATCGAAGTATAATTAAAAAAATAAAGTCCTGTGAAGCGGGCTTGAATTTGGTCGACAATGGTTTAATTTGGGAGGTCATAGCTTGTGAACTGTTGGGGTCAGATAGTTCGTTTAGTTTATAAGAAAGTGTACTTTAACAACATTAACTCATCTTTACATATCATCACAGACAACAGTACTTTAAGAACTATAAAAAGTGCGATTTTTGTGCCAAAAACGGCAAAAATAGCACATTATTCATTTTTCGATTTAACTAGAATTTTATCAATTTATTTCTCCTAAAACTACTTTAACGCAGGGAAACACATTTAAAAATAATTATAAGTTATAACAAATTAAGATTATATGTTCATTAGCCTTCTGTTGCATGTTTCTCCCAACAGTTAATACATCTAGTATTAAAACTGTTGGAATGTTGGGAAAGACAAACTTTAACCTGAAAATATTTTACGAGATTATTTGACAATAAAAAATTCTAGAAAGTCAGTTAATATTTTTCTTATTCTAAGAAAGTTCAAATTTCAGAAGATAGTGCCATTCAACCTGTTCTCAATCCCATACAATAAATTCATACCCTTCCACTCACATGTATAGTCCATGAAAAAGTTGAAAAAACCCCGAAAGTTCTGTTACAGGGATAAAACATGGATCCCATCCGTTTTCGAGGGCCCTGAATATGATGGTGATATTTTTAAGGTTCCCATCCATCAGCAACAACCCCTAAACTCGAAAAAGTAATCCAATTTTGCGTTTTTTTCCATCGTAGGCATGCGGATCAGTTTTTTGGGCAGGATTCGGGTAGACTGCATGAAATTTAACCATACAACACCTTATCCATCTCCGGGGTTGAAACTACCACCACCCCTAATATTAAGATACTTATCCCCAAAAAAATCAAAATACATGAAAATTTGTTTATCCCCGTTTCCGAGGGTGCTCAACACGATGGTAATATTCATTTCTTTCTCACCCTCTACCAACTACTCTTAAAACTACCTCCTTTTCATATTTCTTGATACTGGGCAAGTGGAGACTCCTTGGATCAGGGTTTTTAAGGGGAATTGAATATATTAAATGATATATATGTGTATATATAACAGCCATACCCTAGCCACGATTCGAACCCGGGACTCCTTAGTTGCAAACTTAACACGTAAGCGTTGAGCCACTGAGCCAGTATATAAGATTAATAATATATATTTACAATAAAGAATGTATCTACAATAATTTAGAAATGTGAATCATGCATGTGAATAAGATATCTTAAAAATAAAAGCTTCTATGTACACATATTTTTCATATATATGAACTTCCAAAACTTATGCAGAGTTCCAAAATAAAATCCGATCCGACAAGTGCTCGCGTGCCTAGCACCTCTAAATGTGATAAGGGGGTGATTTTGGCGATTTGGGGGTGGTTGGTGGATAGTGGGGGAAGAAATAGTATTGACATCGTGTTTAGAGCCCTCGTAAACGGAGAGAAAAAATTTGTCACTATTTTTTATTTTTCGGTGGATTTTAATGTTAGGGGTGGTGGTAGTTTCAACCCCAGGGTTGATGGCATGTCTCATCACTCAACTCCCTTTACAATGTCGAAGTTCCTTTAAAAACCCCGATCCATCGAGTCCCTACATGCCCAGTATCAAGAAATATGAAAAGGGGGCGGTTGGTTTAGGGTGGAGGAGAAATTAATATTACCATCGTGTTGAGCACCCTCGAAAACGGGGATAAACAAATTTTCATGCATTTTAGATTTTTTGGGGGATATTTTAATTTTAATATTTTATTATGGAAAAAACGCAAAATTGGGGTGATTTTTCGAATTTAGGGATACTGAGGCGTAGGAACCTTAAAAATATCACCATCGTGTTCAGTGTCCTCGAAAACGGGGGGGGGGGGGCATGTTTTATCCCTGTAACAGAATTTTTTTGTTTTAATCTTTTTTTCCCACTTTTTCATGGAATATAGGTGATAGACATGCTAATTTATAAGACAAAGACAACCTACAACTAATTTATTTTCTTTAGAATATCAAAATTCTGAAAAGATGCGTTTTATTATCGAAATCTTTCCTTCTTATTTTATATTAATAATTTCAGTATTACATTTCTAAAATAATTATTTAAACTCTAAGCACTATTTCTATGCGGTAATAATATTTCCCTATAAAGACACAAACTATGCTACCCTATCCATAATTCAAGCGAACTAGGTAATTAGGTTAAATATTACCGTTGAACCCAGGAAAAAAGCAAACGCCTCTAGTTCATGCTGGTCATTTCAGGGCACAGAACACGTATAATGCCGAATTATTTATCATACTTATCGATTACAAAAAATATAATTTTATAAATGGTGTAATTTTTAGGTAATATACGAAATTAAGAGATATTATCAAATGTTCAATAATAAAAGCAAAGAAGGTTGTAATAGAAATATATTTGTCGAATAATGGATACCAGAATGGCAACAAGAGAATGTAAATTTATTTCCTTAAAGCAGAGTTGATATAACGGGACATGATAATTTTTCGATTCAGTTTTACACCTCTTTCAGCGATATTCATATTATTGTTGAGTCATTATTTGATTTTTTCACATAGACTATGTGTATAAGCAAGTGACAAACAGTGACAGTCGTTAGATATAGCACTTCGTCGGAAAATTTGCAGTTTAGTCGAAAATCATAAGAGTAAAAAAATGTTAAGAAAACTTCATTCTTTTCGGCCAATTTTTTTCAGAGTTTTAGAAACATTTATCCCGCACTTTCCCTCTCAAAGTTTTTCCAATTTTTATACACACATAAAAATAGTGTTGAATCAACAAGCAACAACAACAACAAAATATTTATTTGCGAATATATGACATAGAGATTCTGATATATTTCCGCAAATAAATATTTTGTTCATATAAAACAAATATTTTTGAGCAGAAATAAATTTATTTATTACAAACTTATAGGTATTTCTCGCTATTATAATAGTTTTATATGAAAACAATATTTATTTACAGATATTTGACACAAATATTTATTTGATTCAATACGCGTAGGTTTTTCCGGGAAATTCCGCCGTTTTCGTTTGCTGAAAAAATCGATGAGGGAAAAAGGTTTATACTTAAAAATGAACCTACCTGAATTTTTTTTAAATTTTTCCAAACAATTTTCGTCCACTCTCCCCCCGTTTTGGAAAATTTCAAACCGCTGTGCCTCGGAAAGTACAAATCTTTCGTAAAATTTCACAAGAATAAATTTTTGCACTAGGAATATGTAAACTTGGAAAAGCAAATTTTTTTTTCCTTTTCTTGTGAATATCACCGCATCAATCCCACTTGGATCCACGGATAGCAATTCCTCGATACGTCACTTATATACAATATTGAGGACTCATTACATCATTTCCTGTAAGCGACATCGTATTTTCATATCACTATTGTGCTATACATTCACCCATCGGCATACAACAAAGGGCTTGATAGAATTCCTTTTGTGAATCTTCTAATTAAGGCCACCTCTTTTGAGGTGGATTCATGCGTAAAGAGACTATTTCTGTTTTTAAGTGACTAGTCGATCCTTCTCATTATCAATTATCTAATCATGCATCTCTGCACTGCTTTGCTTGGAATCTCATATGAGGTGTTTTGAGAATATCTCTCTATATCGAAAATATTTCTATAGTAGTGCGTTTACTCTTGTGCATAGTTAACTCACATGATCTACATATTTGATAAGCATATCAATTTCAATGTGGAGGTTTTACTATTATAATATCATCCCTGATGTGTCAATCAGCCAATTTCTTCAAGTTTCTCACCAAAAATGATGTTAAACTGATAGATTGAAATGGTTTAACCTGGTTTTGATATAAATATCAGCTTTACTTTCCTATCTTATTACATTTCTTCTTATCTATGGAGTATAGGTATTTCAGACGGACACTTTTTTATAGTCCATTTATCTGCCAGACTCTTTGGCTGGTTGAATAGTCTCTGAACATTTGTTCTTCTAAAAGAGACCTCATGATTCTACCAAGCAGTCTCATATTTCTCTCTTTTTTTTTTAAATCTCTGCTTCAGGTTCTTATTAAGTCTTCAGTCGTTGACCGTTGAAATAAACGATGGTACTTTTAGGTTTTTACGATGATTTGAAAATGTCATTCAGTAATTACTCCTTTCGCGATTATATTCCGATAAACATCGCCTTTCTGCCATGACAAGATTCGGTTCGTTTTCAGTTCTCACTACATTTAGCTTTCAATAACAAACTCTTAAGTATGATTTGTTTAAAATTAGATTTACTTATATTTGAATTTTAAAAATGGGAATTAATTAGCCAATTCAACTGTCCTGTATGTTGAATTGTCTTTTTTCAGGTTGTGTGCAATGTATAGAGTGTACATAAAGTTCTACAATGTTATAATTAGGCGTGTATCGAATTGTTAATTATTTGTTGTAAGAACAACTACAAAAGTAAAAAAAAATACGTACATAAATAACATTTGATAAGCTATAATCAAAGAGGACTTTGAAACTTTAATGACTAAATTATATAGTAAAGGAATTCAAGTAAATCGATGTCATTGCAGTGAACTAAGTATTTCAAGAGCATAGTTTTAACTTTCAGCTACTGTCAGTACCAAGGAATATTGGATTATTAACTTTATTAAATTATTTACTGATATTTCTTCCTTCTAGATGTACACAATCTATTATTTAGGTAAATAGTTTCGTAATTTTCCACAGTTCTAGAAATAAACATTTCCATTGAAAAGTAGGTATAGATTGTAATTAGATAAGTATAGTTGCTTATCTCCGAATATTAAGTTATATTACAATAATTGAAGTTTTACCGGTTTACTATTTTCGGAATCATTCCAAATTTAAAAAAACAACAAGTCTAAAAACAAAAGTATCCGTAAACTACTTCCGATTGCCAATTCTTTATCGGTCCTGAATTCGAAGAAACTTATTTTCAAAATTGGCCTATTTTCCTAAATTTTCTGTGTCTTGGATATGTCTTCGTACTTTTTAAAATGACTCATAAATAACACGTTTGCAAGAGGCATCTTATTGTAGCTAAGAAACCCTTCTTTTATATTATTTTCTTATTATTTTTTTCCTACGATAATCTGGACGGAGTTACAATCAGCTGAAATCATGCAATTATTTTTTAACCCCTAAAAATGGCCAATTTTGAGCGCATTAACAACTTTTTGGTCGGGACAAATATTTAAAAATTATGAACAGCATCTTATAAATACAAGATTTGTCTTAAAATTCAGTGTTAGATGTATTTTAAACCTAATATTAATCGAGTAAAATAAAAGGAAACGATAAAGGTTTCGAAGAGGCAAAATCGGCTATTTTCAAGGTAAAACGAGTTTTGGTGATAAAATATAACATTATTTTTGGTCTACGATAGTTCAAGCGAGCGTGTTTATGTGTGTATAAAATAGTTATTTACGCAACAAGTGTGTAAAGTGATACTTTTTTCACGAATGGGAATGTCCCAATCCCATGAGTGAAAAAAGACACTTAACAGACGAGTTGCATACACAATTTTTTCTACTGACACAGTGGTTGCCAAAAATATATGAATAAATTGAAATACAAAAATTCTGCTTTACGCGCTAGTGCGTAAAGTGAAATAATAAGAAAGCAAGGTTAGTTGTTGAATAATGTTACATTCTAACTAAATATACTTGTTATGTAAAAAAATTAACACATCGGTACTTAACAAGATTTATTGCTTTAATGAAGATTATGTGATTAAATTTTACAATTCCTACAATAAAAACGAAATTAAATATTGTTCTAAATTTGAATTTAAAAATTACATAAAAATCAAAATATAAGCTTACCTCACCGTAATCTTTTAACAATCAAGAAACCCGGCCGGGTTTCCCAACTAATTTTCGAGCGAAACAAGACCTTATTTATATACACCAAGATATTGCTTTCTGCGCCATCTGGATATTTCTTTTCTTTTATAAAAGAACATAATCATTTAACATTTGTAATTACATGTGAAATGAGTTGTTTATCCTTTCATCTTTCAAATAAATACCTGTCTTGAACTTCTCATCTTATTACGGCATTGCTATTGATGTTTGAATTTTGAGATCTGCCATTCCGGTTATATTTGTGTACTAGACGGAAGTACGTCTTCAAAAATGGTATGACGTTGACAGATACGGAAGTCGCTTAATTTAATCCTGTGAAAGTGACATTTATAAATAACGTGAATATAGACACAAACAAACTAGTATAAACATAACCTAAATTTTCTTAAAGACAGCGAAGTTAGGCGCGAGTGGGTTTTCTAACCTAAAAATCTCGAACACTTAAGTAGAATTTTTTGCAAACACCCCCCCTGGTTTAAATCGGTCGGGGATACATAACCTCAAAGAGGTTTAGAGAAAGACGGTCGGCGTCTTCCGAGCACAGGCCGGGACATGATCTTCGGAGAGTTTTGTGATAAAACAGACCAGGATGTTATCCATGGAAAGTGTTGCGCAAAGACAGGCCGGGATGTTGTCGCCCGCGGAGGGTGTTGCGCATCGCGAAAGGGACGCAAAAATAAAGATGCGGGAAAGTTACACGAGCGTGTCGACAGGTTCTTGTGCCATCAAGGCTGCCCCGGCCAACCAACATACAGAAAGTGAAGCAGACGGAAGTACCGTAAGTCTAGATAGGCCTATAACGTTTAGACGAAGCCTGAATAAACGAACCAACAGGATACAGGAAAGCGCGTTGGACGCCAGTGTTGAGAGCGTTAGTGACAGTCCTTAGTTTACAAATGGGAAGGGAATAGTCTTTCTTCTTATCTGATCCAACTAGTGAAGATGAAGAGCATTTCTTGAAGCAAATGGTAGAAGTATCCTATGGTATTTTATTTTACTACTACTTGCGGTGCTTTTCTTCTTCGCTTGTTAGAAATAAATTTATAAGTATGTCTATATCCAGAATTCACGGTTCTTTTACATGATCTAGCTTCTTACCATAGACAATGTGCATTGATGGTAGAGAATAAAATATAACAAAAATCGCTTTACTGTTACCACAACAAAATACATATTAGAAATTTATGAAATCATATAGAGCTGATTTTTAACCTTATTCATTTTAACAGACGGTTTTTTTCTATTTTTCTTGTTAATATATACTTATAGATGGTAATGAATAAAATATTATGAATCAGGAGCGTCTAAAATCGTGTAGAGCTTAATTTAAACCTGATTTATTGTGAAATACATTTTTTTAATACATAATAATAGCCAAAACCAAAATATTGCAAGTTATAAATTGTTCGAATCATGTACAGGTAATGTTTCAACATTGTTTTCACAACAATACAACAAAAAATCTGTAGCTGGATTTCACAGCTGGAATCTAATACGGGACTTGTTGGACAAAAACTTTATTTTCCAAACGTAGGTAAATAATTGATTACTTTACTTGAATTTCAATTTTATCTTTACTTCTAGTAGTACTACCGTAGTAGGGGTACCTTTTTCGCTGGCTGGGATACCCGTTGAATTATGCAAGAAAAGCAGCAGCACACAAAACACACTCAATATGCAATAGGAAAAATTAGCGCTACTCGTTGTTTCCACATACAAACAATTCCAAAGAATTTCCTTTACATACGGGAATGCATATATGCATGCATACATAAACAGTCTAGCGTAATAATGCCTGGAACTTTCCGTCCTTTTCTGTCGTTATATGAACCTTAATGTCAGAAGGAGAAAGAAAATATCAAAGGTACCAGGCATTACTGCACGGGAAAAAATAAACTAGTGCAGCACATTCGAATCGAGAGTGCGTAAGTATCGACATCGACATCGAAGATTCGACAGTAGAACACTATATCGAGGCAACAGCACTTCACTACCGACATGCAACTCTAGCGAAATACAGTGTTTTAGTTCCGAAATCAACAGTAAATTACTCTTATTTGGCGTTTCTTTTTGTGCCTGTGAAAAATACGTATCTGTTCGTTGCTAGGAATATTGAGCCTGCTCCGAGTTATATCGTCGTCGGCCTGAAATCCGACACCTTCAGCTCGTGGATCAGATCTACAATGAACCTTTATCAATGCACGTGTTACAAGAAATATAAATATACGCATCTGACCCACACTCGTAAATGTGGGCTAATTAAAAGTATATAAATAGAATTTATTACAAATAAAAATAATACTTTAATCCAGTCAACAAGTGCAGGGAAAAAATGAGTAGCGAATTTTTTCTATTACATATGGAATGTGTTTTGTGCTGCTGCTTTTCTTGCATAATTCAATGGGTATCCCAGCCAGCGAAAAAGGTACCCCTACTACGGTAGTACTACTAGAAGTAAAGACAAAATAGGAATTCAAGTAAAGTAATCAATTATTTACCTACGTTTGGAAAATAAAGTTTTTCTCCAACAAGTCCCGTGTTAGACTTCAACTGGGAAATCCAGCTTCAGATTTTTTGTTGTATGTAAAAATCACAATATCGCCTTGGCCATTTACATGTCCAAATTATAAATTATACAAGCATGACTGTTACAGAACACAGATAATAGATATATTTTGTAATAATATACCTAGTATAATAAATAAACGGACTACATAAAATTAAATAATCAATTTATTGTAATTTTAAAATAAGATTTGATTATTACAGACTCTCCGATAGTCATTTTTTAAACTTTTTTCTAAAGTTAAACTTTACGCACTACACAGCGTGCGTAAAGTGAATATTTACTTTACGCATGGTGGTAGAAAAAATATACTTTAACATAAAATAATATCTAAAGATGCTACTTTCGTTGGCTCATTCTTTCAGTTTTTGTGAGTCAAGTATCTTTCAAATGAAAATGTTTAAATATTTACTTATTTAATGTTAGAAAACGTATCCATGAGTATGCACATATTTTCACTTCTCCATCGGCTGGCATCATCTTAATACGTAAAATTTTTAAACGAATTAAGCTGTCATTTATTTAAAAAATATCTAAAAGTAATGTAATCTTTCGCCACCTACTCTAGCGGATGTAACTTACCACAGATATTGAATGTACCACCAAACGTTGTTAACGATGTTAATCCAGAATTCTGACCTGTGGGGGTGGAAAAAATAACAAAATGTCTTGACACCAGTAAAACTTACCTACAAACAGACATATTTATTTTGTCTGCTCAAGAAGTCAGTTGGTCTCAAATAAAATTAACGGTAAAATAATGTACGCTATTAATGATAAAATGAGTAGGAAAATACCGAGCATACCAAAATATTGTTATAGATTTAGAAATTACAAATTAATATATCACTAGATGGCAGTTCAGTTCATATATGACAAGATGGTTTTCTCCAAGGTAATGTTTTTAGTCGAGGATTCCGTAGCGGTTTCCAAAACTCTTTTAGAAGCATCTCGTATTAATAGAAAGAAAACTGCATCAAGTCTGAAGAAAAATTTAATAAATAAACTGTAGTGGAAATTGCCATGATTTCTTGAAAGCTTATAATTTTTTGAAAAATGTTACTTTGCACAATACTAATTAATTATGTAGAATAAATTCTATAAACTTCAAAAGCAAACTGTACAATGAGGCTATATTAAAACAATGTGGAGTCCTTCGCCTTTGTTTTACGCTTCAGTTCATTAATTAGTGGTCCTCATTAGAAGACAAAAAGATTTTAATTAAGTTTTATTATTATTCACCATTATTATTTAGAAAAACAGAGTTAGTTTGTATTGAAAAGTAATTTTACTTATTTAATATTTTCCAAATATTGCATATATATATATATATATATATATATATATATATATATATACTGGGTGACACAAGAGACAAGTGACAATCTGTAACTTTGGTATTTGAAAAGTTAAAATTTTGAATTTTGGGAGAGTTACGTATTACATAATTGTCCTTGTTTCGGGCTAATCAAACATTTTCTTCAACTTCTGGTTTAAGCGGAAGTGCCCCAAAAATCTGTTATTTTAAATGGCATCCTGTATATATTTTTTACCTGTCTGACTCGCCTTTAAATTCTCGTTTCAACCATGTACCGCAACTTGGTATTTGTTTTTAAAATAACAGTTAATAGCCATTTTATTTTATTAAGTCTAGCTAGCCATGATATGAACCTTGGCAGATATTAAAGCTTAGTGTGTCATGATATCGAAAGATGGTACGCAACTTTGTATCTCGTATTTTTTTGGGCATAATCAGTAGCTTAACAGACTAACTAGATTTTTATTTTAAAAAATCTCTAAACAAACCAAAATACCATAAAAACCAAGATAGGAACCCCATTTTTTTAATTTTACCTATATACAAAAAAATACTTATTTTTCTTTTATTTTTGTCTAATATAGTCACTGTACCTATCTTGTTTTGCTCTCTTCATTAATATTATTATTGAAAATTATTACTATGTAATGCACAACTTCTAATGATGAGATAACAAAGTTGCAAGAATTGAAAATTGTTTGACAAAACTTCGACCAAAACTAGGGGCTGGGAAAGTTAACCGGATTGTTATTTGTTTCGTGAATAAATAAAATAGTTGAACTTTAACGATTTTAATCAAATTAATGTATCTCCAAAATTGCTGAATTGTTTATATGCATTTAAAATTTTACCACTTTGTAGGATTATGCTACTTGCTCCAAAATAGATATTTTTTTTATTTTAATTTATATGTGAATCAAAATATTAAATTTGGTACATATGATAATTGTGTTCGGTTGCAGGTCATATTGGAACGTGTTATTAATTGGTGTATTACAAATATTTTACTTCTGAACATCAAAAAATGCAACATGATGTCGTTCAGTAGGCAACTAACTTCCTTACTTTTTACTCAGCAGATAGATAATGAATGCTTAGCATACCCTGACTTCATTGAGATCATGGAAAGTAAAATATATTGTCCTTCAATGAATATATTAGTATAATATAGAAAGTCACTTATAGAAATCTTGGATTTATAATACGAAATAGTAGACATTTTTTCATCCTAGCACCTCAACTTTTGTATAACGCCTTTTATAGATCTCGCATGGAGTGCTTTTTCATACTTTTACTCCCAAAAGGTGCAGTATATATAAATAATTTATAAAACTTATAGCGTAAGTTTTTAAAATTCGTGTACTTTAAGGACACACATACATTGGGTTTCCCCATAATTTACTTTTAAACAGATCAGTTCCGGTCGTGAAAATTCTCTAACGGCAGTTAAAATTAGTTCTCTGCGGGAAATAGTGATTTTTTGAGCAAACAAATACTCAGTGTATTGGACAGTGAGTAAATCGTGAAAAAGACATAGTATAGTTAAGCGACAAGCGAATCAATGACAAACGGTGAGTTTTTCCCCGTTTTGGTATTGTTTGACAGTGACAATTTAAATTCAAAATTATAAACATAGTGAAGTTAGCATAATATTTTCTAACCTATAAATGCTGAACAGGACAGTAATTGGTCAAAAACGTTTAGTAAATAATAGTGAAGTTAGCTGTAATCAAAGATATAATCTTAAAACTGAGGAACATTTTTCGCGAGTGTTCCCCCCGTCCACTGTTGGTTGAAACCGGTCAGGTGGACATAAGCTCAAAAGACTCTGGGACAATTTTTGGTAGTAACCAGTCGGGCGTCCTCCAAGTGTGAGCCGGAATGTTGCCGCCCACGGTGGATGTTGCGCTGAATGATAATTACTTTTCGAAGGAGAAGAGCAAAGCGAATAGTGTAAAAGACGCAGGACAATTTTAGAAGTATGTGTAGGGGGTGATAATGCCGTCGGGGCCGCTTTCGACCACTGATCATACTGAAAGTGAGGTAGGCGGGAGTACCACTAATTTTGACGAGCCTAAGGTTAAAAGTGGAACGAGTAAAATGCAGAAAAGCGTGTCGGACGCTAGCGAAGATAACGTAAAGTTGGCGCCCGGCCGCTTAGACGCCGGTCTTTTCAAGGTCATAAACAAGAAGCAAAGACTTGCTGATGAAGAAGACCCGAATTTAACTCATCCGGGAAATGGCAAACAAGTGACTGGCGAAAAAGACTGAAGTGGTAACACGTAATAAATTTGAGCATCCTAGTCCTATTTCGATACCGGAAGCTATGGATATGGTGCCCCTGCCCCGCACAGAGGAACCTGAAAAGAAGAAGGAAGCAACAACGAAGTAGAGAAGGCTCCCGTATATAATTATATGGCCAGTTAGTTAATCATAGGGGGGTGATTGACTTCCTTAAAACTAAACTCAGAGGAAGACACTACTGGAAACACTCCTTCAACGAAAAATGGTTGCAAATAGACAACGGAGAAGATTGGATCACGATAAACGAGTGCTTCCAGCAGTCAAATGTGGAGTATCACAGGTACACACCGCGGGAAGACAAGAGGCGTTTGTGGTAAGGGGCTTCCATCACGAGGTAGATATGGATGACGTAAAAGAGGAACTAAGAGTCACCCACAAAATCAATTTTAAGGAGCTATACAGGCTCAACGGAACAAAGAATCCAACGCACATGCTGATAACGAACAACGGGGTGACTCTGAAGGAGTTAGAAGCAAAGGTACGATTTTTCTATCACACCTCTGTTAGGTGGGAAAATCACATAAACACGAAAGACATAATCCAGTGCCACAGATGTCAGCAGTGGAAGCACGCCACCTCCAACTGCCAGGCTGCTCCATACTGCCTAAAGTGTGCAGGGGACTACCTAACACATGTCTGTACTACATCAAGAGAAACACCTGCTAAGTGCTTTAACTGTGGAGGCCCCCATCCCATCTACAGTACGGCGTGACTCACATATGAGGAGAAATGGAAGACTTCACCACCTACTCATAATGTTTGGAAGAGCGGGCCAAACAGAGTCAGCAACATCAACAAGTGACGCCGGTGCGGACCATCGCCCATAAGGAGATGCAGAGATGTCTAAACGATCGGCGCTGAGAGGCAGTCCCCAGTCGTCAACCAGTGAGAAGCTGGAACTTCTAACGCAACAGCAGCAACGGTTATCGTCCCTCGTCGATCTGTACATCAATCTGAATGAGGAACTTGGAGGGCTGTATGAACGCAGGTGAGAAATTTCTGGTGATGCACCGCTTCCTGGAAGCAATTTCAGAAAACCCATTTTAAATTGCATTTAAAAATCTCTTTCTTGGGGCGCCAATGGTACAGGTAACAAAACTCCATATCTCATCAATTATTTGTTGAGGCATAAAATCACCAGACGATATAAATTGCAAGTCCGCGGGGGTACAGGGTACATCGAAAAGATACCGACAATACCGACAATAACAGGGGTGGCGGGGTAGCCGTACTCATAAAGTCAGACATTGCGCACACGGATCATTCTGCACGGAACACATCTGTGGAGAATATGTGTAGCGGCATGAGTACCATCGCCGCGTACAATAGACCAGCGAACGGCTTCACGGCGGCTTGTCTGGAGAATTTGGACGATTCCACTACACGAAGAATCACGTCCTATAGATCTCTATATGACGTGATTCTTCGTGCATCTGCCAACTGGCATCAGCCTTGCGTGTTTGGATTAGGGTACCTGCGTCGACTGTAATTTGTTTTTAAAGTGCATAATGAAAAAGTTTTTAAAATAAGTGTGTAGTTTAAGTTTTTTAAAAATCGGTTTTTTAGATATTTTAATTGTATTACCTATTTTTTATTTGTTTTTACACAAAAGCTGTTTAGGTTTAATTTTTTCCAATTATTGTTTTTGCCGACTCAGACCTGTTGCTCGACTCTGCAATCCGCAACCGCATCAGCGCGGTGGTTGCACAATCGGCCCCGGGCAGGCCCTAGCTAGGCAACTATTAGTACTACTTAATTTTTAATAAATCCTGTTTGAATTGAATTGGGAGCGAAGATCCATGCACTATTATTTTTCGGTATACGTTCGGGTACGTTTGATTGTCCACAATTTTATATTACTTAAATCTGACTACCAAAACTATCATCGCGATTTCCTGCGACATTCCGTCTAACCACTTCTCGTACAAATTTATTAAAGGCATCTCCAATATTTCAAACTTGCTCTAGCTATTCCATGGTGAAAAGCAGTATTGATATATTTAAGTGCAAAATAGAGGGAATCAGGAACAAATTCTTAAACATATAACTCATTTTATGATCAAGTAATCTTACATATTAATGTTAGGACTCATTTTTGTTAATTCTTTAATTTCATTTTTTATTATGAATCTTTGTGTTATTGCTGTTTGATAAGTACAACTGTCTTGTGTTTCATACCATTAAATATCGTTAATTTATAATATGGTACCTTTGTTTTATTCAAGATTTGTACTAGATTTTACCAAGTTTTGTTTTATATCTTGCAATTGGAATTTTGTTCTGTAGGACGGTGTATTGAAATGAGTAAATGAATAACTCTCCACTCACCAGAAGAGCGGTTATTGTAAATGATTATTTTTAGTTGAAAAATCTTTTTGTTTATAAAAAAATGTTAAGAGCTTTAAAAATAAAAAAATATGGTTTAAAATGGCAAAAGGATTCTGTTAAAATCGTCGTAAATTTCAATCAAAACTTTAATAAACGAAAAATGCATTTTGTAACAAATTTATATATACATAAACAATGTTGCCTTTCTAATAAACATTTTCATTTCAAATTTGATGTAAGTCTGGTCCACTAGTAGCGCATATCCTCCACAATTAATCAAAATGTATTGAGCATTACGAAGAAACGCAAATTTGCAAAAAGAAACTGTTAAAAATGTAGGTGTAATTCTACACAATTAACTGTTAACTTACTTTAATATCCAAAACGTAGTAAAAACAAACCCGTCTAAGACAGTTCCTTCTTCCGATTTATTCGTTTCTATTTGGTATCCACTAATACTTCTCTCTTAAAATATTATATCGATGAATTTATATATATTGTTATGGTACATCATAGTTAAGTCAGTCAAACATTTGTAGTGACCAACGTTTCAGTTTAGTTATTATTGTAAATATTTTCACTTATATAGCAACGGTCAAGGTTTTAATATCGAAATGGACAAAACCAATTCTTTCAAATCTTTTCAGATTCTTAACGTGCAACTATTTTCTTCATAAAGCAAACACATACGTGATTTAAATCTGTCCTCGCGTGCTTACTGTACTTAAGTGTTATTTTGTATGATCGCTTTTACGTAACAAGATTGGCCTTGACACTCAAAATTACTTTGTTCCTAGGTTTGTTTTAAAAACAAATTTATTATTAACATTTTATTACATCATTGAAAAGAAAGTGCCTCTAATGTCACCTTTGATGATATCATTTTTCTATTTAAGGTTTAAGGAAAAGGCATTTAAATATTTGGCGATTTAGCACCTTGATAAAACTTGCAGAATACAAATTGGTAGTGCGTGCTCTGCAGATGACAAAAAACTAATAAAAGCCATTGCATGACATTTTCAAGCTTTTCTATTACATTTTGTATTAATTAATTTTGTAAGTAATTAACCGCCAACGCAGTTTTATTTTGCAGAACTTTTGCACTAATTAGTGATGTTGCAATATTCACAGAATAAGTAAAATGCCTCAAAAATATATAAAACTTTTTTTGTAGAGAATATCGAAATCTACAATTTTCATAATAGCCTGGCATTAACGTGTAACCAACGGGAAGTGAGATGTTTGCGAAAAACCGACCGATGGCGACGCGACGTTCGTGACGTTTTTAAATAACTCTAACGAAACTATTTTGAAATTATAAAATTTACATGGGTGAAATTTGGTTTTTTTCTGAAGTAATTTGGATTATTTTATATTCACCCCGTATTTTCGGGAGTTGGACAAATTAGTTTAGAAATAGTTTGTGTTAATAAACATTAATTAGTTCCAGAATTGTATTTTTAACAATCAATTAAATTGACTTTTAAAGGTTTTATTTCCTATCTATAACTGCTTGACCATGTACGATAAAAATCGTCTATTTATGCGAATAAGACACCACATATAGTAGACAATCCCCAAATTCAAAGCTAAAGGGTATCCGAAAGGAAGTTACACATTTCAAAAATGCGGGCAACATCCATTACCCACCGGCATTGCCAATGTTGGTGGAAAGGATCGGACCTAGAACACAGCAAAATTTGACCGAGTACGTTCGTCACTCAATTCGCTCTTTCGGCTGAGCTACCGTGCCTGCAAATAGGATAATTTATTTATTTAGAGTCGCTACTATAATTGATGCTATAGCTTGTAAATAATTATTACTGTGAGTCATCTTTGGGTACAACGTTACGCATGACCTTTAGAGAATAAAATTAAGCTTGCTCAACGAGACAAGTGTCTATCCTTCAAGTCTTCTGCCAGCGTGAAGTGCATACATCAATCCATGTTCAGAAAAGTTTTGTATAATTTATTTATTGCATAACCAATACTTAGATATGTTTTCTGAATTTCTTACACTTAATATATTTTCCATATATTTAAAATAGCCTAGAGTAAATCAGGTGCGTAAGCTAAATTAGCTTACGCACCTGATCTTTGTTGATTTAATAACTCATAAATCCGCGAGAAATATATTTTTCGGGAAAATTATCCATTGGGGGAGTCCTACGCAATATTTATTTGTAAACTGTTTTTTATTTTCACTGGAATTCGGGATATTTTTCGAAAGAACTACTCATTGTGAATGCTGTCATTAAGTAGGCCAGTTCAACAAATATGAGGCGCAATCTTCAATTTGAAATTTTTGTTTGTTTTTGTTCTTGGAGAAGCTGCCTTTAAGTGAGCCATTCCAATAGAGACGATCCGCAATTCTTCTTTGTAACAAATTTATATTTATTTAAAATTGGTTATTTTACATGACAGCTGCTAATTGGGGATGTTGGTTTTAAGTGGACCACTCCAGTAGAGACGAACCGAAAGTTTGATTCTTAATTTGCTTTCCGCATACGTTCATTTTAAACGGCGTTATTTTACGGGGAAACTGTTTATTGGACACGCTATCTTTTGTGATCTCTGTTATTAAAAAGAAACCACTACTTTCTGATCTTACCTATTTTAAAAAGCACTAAAAGATATAAAAGGTATATTGTGAAGAGGCCACTGGACAGTTAGCGTTAGCGGTACGGTACGAAGATCAGCAGATTAGTGAGTTAAGTTGAAGGCGCCATGACCATAGGCAGTCAATTGAAAAGTAGAAATAGAATCAACTATATGTCTGGCCGATAGCCGCGTTGGTTAAGTCGCGAGGTGACAATCGCAATTAATTACGCGGGTATCGCGCCACTGGGTTCGCATCCCGACCCCGGCACTGTCGGGGGAAATGGTTGTATGTCCGCGTTTTTTCAATGTATAACCCCCTTTCGCACAAACCTCTGGCTTCTTGAATTGGGGGTTGTCTAATTTCTGTGATATTTATTTATTTTTATTTATTATATAAAATTATATTACAGAATACACCACAATACTTGTAAAAGGATATTTAAATACAACTATTCAAAAATAGGTATTTACCACATTTTAAACTAACATATTCAAAAATATGTCTTTCGGGATATACTATAATACATAAGTGCAATGTAAATAAATATATCTAAAAATAGGATTTAGATTGTACATTTAATCTGTCAAGAGAGACTATACTACAAAAGAATTCTACGCAATATTAAAAAAATTTACTTACAATGATTTACTTTCTTCTTAGGTTAACAATTTAACTCCGTGAATTAGATCCCATTTGAACTGTAATTTAATAAAAATCAATGTAGGTCAAGCAAACCCACACTGCAGAAAATGAAAACCGTACATTTTTTTTTGTATATTACACCTATCACAAACTTAATCCGAGGGCACACTGTATAATGTTATGTACTACAATATATTACAAAGTTAAGTCTAAACACCCTCCAAATGTTGTGATATCATGCTGTTATGCAATATAACATAAAAATATCTAAAGATGTACTATATTACAAGATTATGATGCATAGTTACACACCAAAATGCTGTGATATTATGTTAACATAAACAATATAAAAAAGGACTATATCACAAAATTAATTTAAGCGACAATTTTCAAGCATTAACACTTTTCATCCCCAATATTGGCATATAATATGGCCTCTACAATCTACATTAGCTGTTATACGATATAAAAATTTTCCTGGTTCCGAAAAAACGAAAATACAGGCTTCACTTCCATATATTAAAGACAATGGTTTATTTATCTACTCGATTGCTCGAACACGCGTTTCTTCTACTTGATACTAACGGATTCCTATTTTATATATTGATGGCTTTCATCTTACAATATATCCTTTACAAGATTGTAAAAACCACTTATCCAGGCCAAATTTAAAAAACGTATCGAACGTATGAATTACAAGCCTGGCGCGTTTAGTATTCTCATCTATTACCAACAGAGGGCTTAAAACTTTCGATCTTCAATGCAAGGTAAGAAAATTTCTCATTCTATCATTTGGTGGATGCGCCGTGCCGTCGAAAACAGGGATCTCGCAAGTTAATGAGCATAGATCGACAACTTATAAATGAGATTAAAATGTAATGTTTTGACCTAACTTAGCTCTATACCAAATTGCACTCCCGAGGAAATGGAGTTTTCCAAAGTGTCCGCTATATATTGCTGGGAAAGCTGTTCATACTTACATATTTAAATATTATACACATTAACTAATATTAAGTAGAAGGTGTACAACGTATCTATTGAGGGTAGGTCATTCATAAAATTTCATAAACCATTGTTTGTTTGTAGTTTTAGGAGATTTGGTAGTTTTTGAGAGAAACAGACATAGTGAAACAAAAATTTTAACTGTTTTGTTAAAATATTACTAACAAAAGTTAAGTACTAACAAGCTATATTTCCAGTTTGACACTAAATGAATTTAAAATAATTTTCTTTATATTTAGTTGTTTAAATAAATGAATTCAGGGAAATAAATTATTACGGAATCGTTCAAGCAAAAAGTGTCCACACTAAAGAGAAATTGCCCAGTTTCCTCATATTTCTATATGCACCACACTACTAACCGTGCTAATATAAAAGCATTAAGTTTAAAACTAATTAACAGTCGCACATGAAATATATTTTTTTAAAGCTCCATTGATATATGTGTATACAAATTTTAGTTCATTTTAGGATAATTGTGGTGTTTTCATTTTCTGGCAATAGAACTACCCACTAAAAATGTGCCAACTTGCTAATTAATTGCAAATATTTGTGGCATTTATAAAATTTAATGAACTAGTTAATTAAGTTAGCTCTGTATAGCCTCTAGAATAAAAAGTTTGCAGATTATTGAAAGAATGAAGAAGTTCAATGACATTTTAGGGATTGTAATCCACTTCCAACAAATATCTTATGACACTTTCAATTAAGGAAACAACCTCAAATTAGAAAAACTATAAGAGCTACTCAGAATGCATTCCTCTTTACTAGAGGTATATCTCAGCATGGCGAACAATTTTATTTGTGGCCCTTTGTGCCATTTCTAGAGTGATTATTTCAAATCCTGCCACTAGATCTGCTCGCATGTCGTCCTCACTAATGCTATCATTAAAGTATACCAAATATGTTATATGGCTTCACGCAACAACATAATTTATCGTATTTAAATCCGGTAGTCGAGGAGACTAACTTACCGAGTCATTTCCTCATAAGCTTACTTCGACAAATCATAACACATATTATTATCAGATGAATCCTCAATATTTTGTTTAACCCGCTTTCACTCAAAAACGGTTTGTCGCACGGCTAATTATCAGGAGGGTCTTTTTATGTAACATTAGCCGTGGAATCATATTTGAATCTTAAAGAACTAAAATTGTTAACTAAAGAAAACAAAATTGGAAAAGGTAACTCTTCTACGTTTCTCCGCCTATGGATGAAATGAATTTTGGTGAGTCCTATATAAAAATAAGCCTTAATAATGCAAAATTGTCAACCAAGTTTCAGAAAGTTATCTCTCAAGTTATTTCCGAGACAATCATTAAAAATCTACAACTGTGTGTCATCTTCAAGGAGCCGTAGCTTCCTTAGGAGGTATTTTCGTAAAGAAGTTTACAGATAATTTTTTAATTATTTTTACACGTAGAATCAGCACCTAAAAGGAAATGCGGGTATTTTGGAACACCCTATATATTAGTATAAATATTTTAATGGTAAACTAAATATTTATCCACAATCAGCTACAGATTTTTTTATGTATCAGCTGTTCCCGACGGTCTCGCTTCGTTCGTCAGTCAATTGTATCCTCGACACAAAAAATGTCACTTTTACTCCATATAAATCAACATACTATTTTACAAATATGCAGCTTTCTATTATCACTCGAGCACCTATTTGTACTAAAGTGATGAGAAAGCCTACTTTCCATCACAGCAGTAATTTCGACATAATTTCTTTTGAACGCTGCACTGAACATTCGACGCGCGTTTCACTAACCATGCAGCTTCATCGGGAGACGATTAAAACTATTTTAGTCATCTCCCGATGAAGTTAACATGGTTAGCGAAACGCGCATCGAGTGTTTAAGTATAGTGTTCAGTGCAATATTCAAGGGTAGTGAAGTGTTTTGGTGTTTGTGGGAACTACTAGTCCGCAGTACAGCGTCCTAATTTGAAAATTATTACAAAAGTGGTAAAAATAGTCTTAGCGGCTTCATTTTAACGAGTCTACCACACTGTAAAATTTTCAGAGTACAGGATGGGCGCTTTTCCGCACGCGTAGCACCTAAACCTGTCGTTCTAGCGCAGTTACGATTTTTTATTACAAAACTCGAATTTTTTATTTTAATTGAAAGATTATGCCTCAAATCAAAAGAAAATTTTTTTTGTCCGACACCTGCAACATGTCACTCTAGCGCGGTACTGTTCTGTTATTGCACAACACCTAATTTTTAATTACGATTGCTCATAATTGCCTAAAAAATATAGTCCATAACTTGTCCGACAAATTTTCAGCCTCGTTTTTTCAGTCCGACAATCTGAATATGTCAGTTATGGCAGGTTATGTTTTGCGATCGCAAAATTTTGGACAAAAATCACACGTGATAGATTGGTACGTTTTTGAACTAAGTATAGCACTGTCCGACAAAAATAGTGGATCATATTACCAGTCTGACAAAAAAAATTCCTTAATCGAATTTTTATTTTCGTATATAATTTGCTGCAAATATTATGTAAACTAATGTTGATATGTTGTATTATGATTTTATTTAATTTATACTCTAATAGAGGATAATTGTGCAATGTATTGTAAATAAATAAGTACTAATAAATTAATTAGTAAATAAAATTGTTTTTTTTTGTGAAAAAAATTATGAAAAATGATCAGACCTGATTTTTTTCATAACAACTTTTATCTTTTAGTAAATTCATACCTTTAGACAAGATAATTATGCAACTTAATAATTAATTAACGAATAAATATTTAAAAAGCTCTGGTTTTCAGTTCAAGGAAATTTTAGTTTTCTTTGTGAAAAAAATTATGAAAAGTAATCAGGCCAAATTTTGTTCATTACAACTTTTATATTTTGTTTAATGCATACCCTTATAGAGCGAAACTGTGCAATGTAGTAAATAAATACTAATAAATGAGTAAATACTTATTATATATCGGTTAATTTTAGTTATTTTTATTTAAAAAATTATGAAATATAATCAAACCATATTTTGTTCTTAATAAATTTTATTATTTAATGCGGTATATAAATTAATTTATTGAAAATGTCAACACCATCAAAATTAAGACTATTCTGAATCATCACCACTCGTCATCATCAGTTTCATTATCGTATTTTTCATCGTTGTCAGTTTCATTACTCGAATCGCTTTCATTATCGGAGGAATGATACCCCCAATAATCATCCGGAGAATCAGGTAAAAACACGTTGTTGAAAGCATGGCCATAATATTTTCTTGCATCCAAAAATATTTTACAAAGTTCCAAAATTTTTGTATGAAACTTTTTAATGTTCTCTCGTTTCGGGCGGAAATTTTCATCTTCACACCGACTTTTACACAAGAAGCACTCCATAATTAAAAAAAATAAATACACCAATACACCTTTTGATTAACATTTTGATTTTTATAAAAGTCACATGGAGTAAAACGTGAGCGAATCCGGCAATGCAAAGCGTATAATAATATATAAAAATGGAGCCTGGCGAACCATGAGGCGATGAATTCATCAGCCGCCCTTCCCGCGCACACTCTTTAGTACAGTTTAGTGCGCACTACTTTCAAAAATTAAAACAAATTTTTTTAAAATTTTTTAATTAGTTTTTATGTTTGCGTCATTTTTTGTCGGACACCAATTTTTTTTAATATACATATTTTGGTTGTCGAACTGAAAAAATGAGGCTGAAAAAGTTATGAACTATCTTTTCTAGGCAATTATGAGCAATTGCAATTGAAAATTAGGTGTTGCGCAATAATGAAACGGTACCGCGCTAGAGTGACATGTTGCAGGTGTCGGACTAGACAATCGCGCCCTCTTTTTTTTCGGACAAAAAATTTTCTTTTGATTTGACGCATAATCTCAATTAAAATAGAAAATTTGAGTTGTGTAATAAAAAATAGTAACCGCACTGGAACGACAGGTTTAGGTGCTGCGCGTGCGAAAAAGCGCCCATTCCATACTCTGAAAATGTTACAGTGAAGCCGTTAAGACCATTTTTACCACTTTTGTAATAATTGTCAAAAAGGACGCCGTACTGGGGACTATACCTTGAGGTTAGTGTTACACCAAAACGCCTCCCTCCAGGACTAAGGGATTTATGAACCCAGAATAACAGCAGTTGTAATTACATAAACTGAATCGAACCTTTTTAAACTTTTTATATGAAAACGAATTTATTTTCGAGTGAACTACCACTTTTATTAAATGTTAATGAAGTCTCACGGATAGAACTTGCAATTGGGCGTGGCTAACTGCGATTTTCTTTTACATGATACCACAGCCAATATCTTTGTATTTTTATTGTTCAATAGGTATTCGGTAATGATCGACAGTAACTGTCACTCGTTTCGCAGTAGCCTTATTAAAAATATTTTTATAATGTTTTAAAGTAAAAATGATGCGTCACCTAATCTATGTAAAGTGACGTAAAGTTAATTAGAACCTGAACATATACACATGGCGTTTCATGAGCTGCTGGCCATACGTTAGTGAGGACACATTTTTAAAATTTAAAATTAATCCAAAATATTAATTGCTGCCAAATATGTTACATTTTCATTGTGTCATCCGAAGCTATAAACTGTAGTCTCAGTTCAGTTATGGGCCGATTTTAAAATGAAAAAAAAAACAAAATTCGGTGAAATATGACGTCTGTTTACTAAGTGTTATAAACTTAAATCATGATGATTACTGATAATTGAGTACAATTCCATTTCTTATCCGATTTTGATTTTGAAGACATCAGTAAAGAGATAATTCAAATTTCTTTCTATCAGTTAAGATTTAAAAAATTATAGGGTCCTATTTAAAATTTAAAAAATGCTAGTGCTTTCGATTATAAATCATATTTTTATGTTCGTTAGGTCAAAAATGTAATGCCAAATAACTTTTACCCTCTTTTCAAATTTCTATCTTGCAAAATAATAATGAAAAAAATGGGCGGATTGTCTGGTCTCGTAGGTATCCGGTATTCAATCCGTATAGTGGAGTAAATATAGATTTGTGGAGGAAATTTTACATGGAGCAACGCGACATAGAAAAACAAGTTTATTTTAGTGAAACTAAGAATACCCTTTTTTACTTCGAGTAGGTGGGGGAACCCTTTTTTCGCAGAAAAGAATGGTACCCTTTTATTGCCGATGGTCAAGAAACCTTCAGGTCAAATTTTGTGAAAATCGGTTCACCGCCCCCCACGATATGTACATATGAAAAAATATGTACATACTGAAAAAAAACGTAAAATACTTAATTACGGCTAACTTGGCCAAAATTTAACCGAATTTGTTAAAATTTTAGACGAAAGTAACTTATATAACCAAGAAATAACCTGCCAAATTTTAGCAAAAAATATCCAATAATTTCATTTTTAGTCCAAATTCCACAAAATTTTCAAAACGTTCCCCAATTTGTCCAAATGGTCGTACGAATTTTTTTTTAGCAAATTGAAGGTTTTTTATGTACTTTCACGTGATGTAACTAAAAATAATTTTTTTTGCTAATTTCTAATTGCCCAGGATCTTCATCAACCACAGCTTCATCAACAATATTTTCTGCATTTTGACACAAAGTATTCCTTCCATTGTATTGTTTGCTGCCATCCAAAATTGATAGAATTTTGGATGGCAGCAAACAACAGATAATGGACTGATGCTGAGTAGGATTGATAAAACTCGTCTCCCTAATGAATTACTCAATATAGTTGCTTGTGATTGCAAAACTAAACGTTGCTCATGCAGAACAATTGGCGTCACATGCAGCAATTTATGCCACAATGGAAGGAATACTTTGTGTCAAAATGCAGAAAATATTGTTGACGAAGCTGTGGTTGATTAAGGGCCTGAGCAATTAGAAACTAGTCCTGATATTAATGATACTGAAGAATTCGAAAAAGTTGATAATTATGAAGAAGATGTTTTTACTTCAGAGAATATCACAGATGTATATGGTTTTAGCGATGACGAGGGTGAAGAAATATTTAAAACTCCAGTTACCGATTCGAAAGTAGACACTTCTTGGAGTAGCACATCTAGTACAACTATTAAAAAAAGAAAACATGAATAAAATATAATAATATTCAAATGTATAGTTTAATAAAAAATTTCGAAAAAAAAAATTATATCTTTACCTTCAAGAGTTTTTTTTATCTAAATATTTAAAACCTGCTCACAATTACTTTCTTTTATTAAAATCGAAATTTTTTTAATGAATAATTACAAATATATTTGTGCGCGCATACGTATAATACCGAAAATGACGGGAAATTACCGCGCGCATATATACATCAAAAATGACAAAAAATCGGCTAAATTACAAAAAAAAGTTATTTTTGGTTACATCACGTGAAAGTACATAAAGAAACCTTCAATTTGGTAAAAAAAAATTCGTACGACCATTTGGACAAATTGGGGAACGTTTTGAAAATTTTGTGGAATTTGGACTAAAAATGAAATTGCGAACAAATTATTGGATATTTTTGCTAAAATTTGGCAGGCTATTTCTTGGTTATATAAGTTACTTTCGCCTAAAATTTCACCAAATTCGGTTGAATTTTGGTCAAGTTAGCCGTAATTCAATATTTTACGTTTTTTCAGCATATCGTGGGGAGCGGTGAACCGATTTTCACGAAACTTGAACTGAAGGTTCCTTGACCATCGACAATAAAAATGTACTATTCTCGTTCCTTAATTAGCATTTTAAAGGGTCCAAAATAAACTTAAACTAAAAAACCACCCTTAAAAATGACCAATTTACCCTTTTTCCACGAAAAAAACGGATTCCCCCACCTATTGGAAGTAGAAAACTCAGGATATTCTTAGTTTCACCAAAATAAGCTTATTTTTCTATGTCATGTTGCCCCATGTAAAATTTTCTCTATCGCCTTATTCTTGGCTATTTTTACTCCAGTATATACAAAATATAAAATACAAGATAAATAAATGACGCCCTACTAACAGGTATATTTTTTTCTTGAATGGCATATTTATGACAGTATTTGACGATGCTGGAAATCTATTAATGGAATTACTAATTTAAAAACTTCGATATATTATTTAAGAATGCTTTTTAAAAAAAATAATTTTAAAATGTTTCAGAGATGTCCCCATACCATATGCAAATCTTATGTTCGAGAAAAGAGTATACAGAGGTAGTAATTTCGCCAAAGAGCAACCTTGTGGACAAGTAAGTACCTAACAATTCGTCGTCACAGGATTTATTTGTTCAATATCGAGTTTTTTGTAAAATTGAATCGAAGTTTCATTTTGATTTCAAATCTCAAATAAGTTTCTTTCAACATTATTTTTTTATTTAATATTAAAATTGTTTTCCTTTTTGATCTATATATTGCATACAACAATTGCATTCAATGACATCATCTTCAGTCATTTGAAACATACAAGAGGGTAAAAATTTTAAATTCTTTATCTACAAGGTATTTATTTCAATCAAAAAATATTCATATTATTTAGAAAAGAAAACGATAATTGTGTTTATAAGGGGCTAATTTTAAATCCGTGAAAGAAATAATGCAATAGAATGCAACATATTTAGTTTTAATGCGATATTGTGATGTAGAAAATATGGTATTGAACCAAAAAAT
Organism: Leptura quadrifasciata; assembly: GCA_963675555.1. NCBI lineage: Eukaryota > Metazoa > Arthropoda > Insecta > Coleoptera > Cerambycidae > Leptura > Leptura quadrifasciata. The sequence continues at coordinate 69,020,152 of OY776676.1, forward strand.
TCTTAGACGATGTAACTTATTTTGTTAAAAATAGTAATTTAACGAATCGGCCCATTTTTTATTTTCAAATTTCCATCTATCGAACATTAATAGAAAATTTGTTGAATTTCCAATACTTACTTTGCGTAATTTCTACTTCGAATTGGTGTAAATATTTTATGGGCCTAAACAATAAACATGTGTAATTTGTACTGCCTACAGCCTAAATGGAATCCGCATTTTGCATATGCCAAACTTCTTTCACGGGATGAGGTACGTACCGATGTTAGATTATAAATTCTGCACTCACAAGCATTTTTTTAATAGGAAATGTGCCGATTTGTATTTTTTCGTTGCTTTTTTGAACTAGAGAAACTAGCATTCTAAATTATGCTAGGGATTTTTTCCTTTTCCATTTTCCACTAGAGTACAAACATATTCAACAAAGGACACTCATTATTCACGTCATCGTCATACAACACTTATTTTTGCTTTTTAATTTTAGATGCATTTAGCTAATAGAGAACAACTTTAATTTTTATAGTTTATACCAATTTACAACTTAAGAGAGCTTGAGAAATTTGAGGTAGCAATGGTTTTCTCTTTAAAATAAGTATTCGTAGAACACGACCACTCTCTTATTTTTTATGCTATTGCATAGAATTTAATTCAAAAAGTGTTAACCTCCATTAATTACACTACACACTACGGGAATTTTTGTATGAGAGGCGTTTATTATGCATGAAAAATTAAAAAAATTGCTTCGCTACTATAACCGCAAAACATAGAGCAACTGTCAAAAAAATTGTATTTACTGTAAAATCTCTAAAAATATAATGGCTACCCTAAATGAAAGAGGATGAAATTTTGTACAAAGAAAATCATTTTTCCGTAATTCCAATGGTTTTCGCGTAAATCGCAAACAAAACTGGTTTCTTATCAATATTCAATAGGATGAGGAACTGGTAAATTTGAAATATCACGCATATATTACAATAAAGAAAAAATAATTATATACAGTTAATATGGAGTCCTTCATGCCAAGTTGCCCCCACTTTTCAAAATTTAACGTTTATACGTTCTATAACAACTATCGTTTGCAACTATTTTGCGAACGTGTAACCCAGCAAAGGAAGCGTCGTTTGGGCTTAACGAAAAGATTTTGGGGACTTTTTGTTTTTTATCATAGTTTTTAGAGTATTAATCAGCAGCAAAATAGTTCGAGCAAATATCATTTGGAGGTTAACCTTCAAATTCACACCCGAAGAAAAACGATGCATATTTTTCGCGTTTTTCTGTGAAAATTATCAAGTATAATAAATTTGAGTACTTTTGAAACCCTTGACGATCAAATTTGGTCAAAAAATAAGCGAAGTATGGCTTAGCAATTTATTCTCTTCTAAAGAAAGTAATTTTTAGTTCAACTTAGTAAATTTAATTACCTTTAATTTGGGTTTCTACTATTGTCTGTGCGGTCAAAATTGGCCAGGCTATGACCATAAAACTGAAGAAATGCATCAAGGAGTTGCTAGAATAACATTGCGTATTTATAAATAAATTGAGTTAAATATATTATTCGTCATTTTCCTCATTTTTATTTTGAAACAAATAGTTTTTACGTGTGGTTAAAAAAATAATAAAAATGTCATTAAACAAATAAAACAATTAAACAAATTCAAGAACTAAAATTATTTTGTCGTCTTCTTCGCATAAGATTTCTACGTTTTCATCCTCATTCTCGGACCAGGTTGAACAGTGTTCAAATAGGACACCGCTTGGCATTCACTACACAGAAAAGCACACCCAATTCCTGCTTTTATGTAGGTGAACAAAATTATGTAGCCATTTTTGGAGTTGCAGAAACCAGATTCAATATTTATCGGGAAATGGAGGATCTATCTTTTTACTAATGCCAATAAATTTTGTTTTTTCCATCCAAAATGATAATCCAAAACTCTAGATTATCATGGTTACTTAACTTTGTTTGGATTGGTATGTGGTGAGATCGATAGCAGTGGCACGTTGCAGCCGTCAAAACCAGTGGCAAAAGGGCCAGATCATTTTTAACAATTTTAAAGTAAATGTTACCTCAATTTATTTAATGATGTTAGAGCTACAACATTATTACAAAAAATGTATTCACCAATTTCTTTATATTCAAAGGTGACGGCGATGGGGAATTGAAATGTGTACCTGCATACGCGTGCATACTATTGAATAAATTAATAATTTTAACTTTATCCATTTGGAATGTGCTTAACGTGGTGTCGCAACCTCTGAATGCGTGAATTGCGAAAACAGTCTTTAAAAATTACCAAAAATATTATCAGTAAACTTCATTTTACCTTGGAAATAACCGATAACTGATTCCATCGATTTTGCGCGTTTGAAACTTTCATATAGTCGAGGCAAGAATTCAAGCGATGTACGTCACAGATCGATTCTATAAATAAGACAATACTGCTAAGAATCATGAAGCCCCATGAAACTGTACATATGTCTGTAAAAAGCTTAATAACTGGGTGTCAAGAATTAGTCTTTTTAACGTAATTAATGATTAAAAATTATGTTAGTAGTAACATTTCTTTAATGAGATCACTCGTGACGTGCATCGTTTGAATTCTTGCCTCGACTTTAGTTTATTCTTCTTCTACAACATCAAAATATGTTCATTTATCGAGCGTCCATTCAATCATAAACAGCTACATAAAAGTTATTAATGTCAAAACATTTAAGGGTCGAAAAGTAACGATTTTACGCATGACTTCAGTTGACGGTAACTCTATCTAGAATCAACGTAAAAAAATCAAAAAAAAAAAGAAACGAAATGAGAAGAAATTTTCTTAGTTACAAAGAAGGCGACTTGCAATTTCTCAAATCGCATTATCCATGAATTATATTGAAAATTTGAAGACATGTCTAAAACGCGTAAAATTCTCAGAATTAGTGACTGAAAAAAATTGCACCACCAGCGTAGGTAGATTTTGAAGTGTAGTGTGTGAATACGTACTACTCCTATTTTTGTTTTTTTTTTTCTTTTTTTAAATAGTCGACGATTTTAAAAAAGGTAGTTTTTAGTTTATTATTATTTTAAGTAAAATAAAAATTTTTCATAAACTTTAACTACGACCGAATTGTTTGTTGAAAAATTAATAAAAAACGAACTAGGCACACATTAAATATATTTTGGTCGTACGGAGATGGAAAAAATAAATAAATTGCAGATAATTATATTCTCTATCGAAAGGAAAAAATGGAGTTTTTTCAAACGATGGATGGTAATTGAGTAAATCTCAAAATGTTGCCTCTTATCAAAGATGTGAGAAATTGCTAGATTCCTAATTAATTAATTAATTAATAATCTCGCTTAATTATGTTTTGTTCGATGTTATGGCTCAAAATACCGGGTTTTAAAATTAATAAAAATTATAGGTACTTGATATTATTGTTGATATTTTCTTGAACTTTCTGTCTATGAGTACCTTAAGTACTACCATTCAGAACAAAAGAATCCGAGGTCACCAAAAAACTGCTTGCAAATGTATTATTTTACTGAAGATATATTCGTTTGGCACCGCGCTTCTGCAGTAAAATTCTACAACAATAATACATTCAACAATCCAAAATTGGAATTACTGAAAACATTTTTTGCAATCATTTGCGAGTATACTCTTTTTGTTTGCAACGTCCGCTATTCTCAATAATGTACTTCTACTCAGTTTTGGAAATTTAGAAATAATGGTTTTAAAAGAATATAATCACAAACGATCGCAAAAACAATTTTTGAGAAATTCCAATTTTGGGATGTTTGTAGATTGTTACAAGAAAACCGCAGTGTTGTAAACGAAAAAAGTGTAATCGCAAACAATTAAATGATGATGATGAAACAAAGTGAAGTTTATGTTATTGAAATATGTTCCAATAGTACGCGCAAATAGTACTTTTTAAAAGAAATAATTTATAAAATTTTTATATTACGTGTATATATTCCTAAGTGTTAGGAACAAGACCCAAAAAATTTCCCATCTAACCAGTGTACGCAACATCCTTTATTTTGGTAAAAACCTCCCCTCGGTGGTGCATTCTGACGGTTTATCTTAATATTCTCATAAACCGTTGTTCGAACGTAAAAAATGTATAGGACCAAAAATGGTAGCCATTATACAAAAACGGTTATATCAACATTTTAGTTATTCCTTACTCAATTCTCGTAAATAGCGCTCAAAGTTAGGGGTAGCGTTTATATTCGGGGTTGTTGAAAATATGAATAACATCTTCCAAATCCTTTCTCTTGTTTGATATACCTATTATTTATCGCCTGAGTATGTATAACTTCGTAAGATCGCTGAACTTATACAATTATACATATATTTTAAACAGCGTGCTAAAAACTACCCTTAACTTTGAACGATATTTGCCAGAATTGAGTAAGGAATAGCTAAAATGTTGATATAACAGTTTTTGTGTAGAACTTAATGGGCAACATTTTTGGTCCTCTACATTTTTTACTTTTGAACAACGGTTTACGAGAAAATTTGCGTGCTTCAACGATGAGACGAGATCACGCATAGGTTTTGTATAGAGTCCACTTTGGAGTTCTTTTAATATCAAAATAATTCTTGTTTGCAGTGAATTAGTGTACCAGCCATTGGGAATTATAAATTCGCCTGTTTTTTCTTATGACCGAACTGCGGTTGCATTGCCTTTATATGACAAAAGTATTAATAAAATCAAATATGCAGAAGGCGCTGCTATTATACATTTACCAATTTAATCTGTGAAGAACCGAAATATAAATTACTTTTGTAAGATATATGTATGTTCAAAGTGTCATCCAAATAATTTGGAACCAATGAGCCAGATTATTAGTGATGAGCTTCTTCTTATGTAAAACAACATCCTACAAGTTTTTGTTTACAAGAATTAAGGCTTTCAAGATTTTTGAAAAAGAAAATGTTATTTAATAACTGATATAATTTTAATATATTACCTATATATATCTATCTTTTATTTTTTATCTATAAAAAAATCTATATTATATCTTTATCTATAAAAAAAATCATTCCATGCGAAATTATTTTCTCTTTAATCAGCGATTCTTAAACACTTTCAAGTATGTACGCCTCTAATTAAAATTAAAATGTTTACAAATTATTATGTACACATTAAAACAAACTGCACTTATTTGTAAACTGTTTGTAAATGCAGAGCGTGGCCAGGCGCGCATGGACGATTGTGGAATCGACCGATCACAGGTTTACGCGCGCATGAGGCGATTTTGCAGTCGGCCGATAGGTCTAACTACCCGATTGATTAATCGGTCGATCGTAAAATCGTCCGTGCGCGCCTGGCCTTAAGGCCTCATGGACGACTATGGAGTCGACCGATTGACCGCATGAACGATTGACAATCGGCCGATTACATCAAATTTCGTGTTTTCTATCCAATTGTAAAGTGAGTTTAATAAAGCTTGCACGTATACTTCTACTCTTTTTCTAAGAACCAAGCTATACACGGGCGACTTTTTGTCATTCGCCCTAAGACAGCTCTTATGCAAGCGTTTTGTATCGCGCGTTTTCCGAACGGCAAATTGCAGCTCATTTCAATAAGTCAATTTACGCATGCGATATTTGCCGTTCGACAAAAATATCATATCATTGCTGCCACACGCATAGTTACTTGTGATTTGCTCACCTGCCTTCGGACTCCGATAGCGGATGATCGCCGTCGATATTTTGTTGCAACGCGACAGGTAAAGAAATTTTATATCTACGTTCTTACCAGTACCTTTTTTACATTGAAAGGTAGATGTAGATGATGGATGTCTAACGAGTGATATGTGGTCCGTTTTAGGGTTATACGCATACATATGGAAGTTCGTGTGGATCGCTGCTTGTTCGTGACAGCCGCGTAACACCAACATGTATCGGGCAATTCCTGCTATGACGACTATTTGAAACCTCTGAGTTGCGTGACTTTGTGTTCTGTTGTTGTTACGTATACCTACATACCGTAAAGTCATGGCTAACCTGTCCTCAGCCGACAGTGCATGTCTTATATTAGTGTTTCGGAAAGTTTTTCATTTTTCTGCAAAATTCATCGAAGGAAGATCGAGACATGCGAAAATAATTTAAAAATTTGCGATCGTCTACTCTCAACTGTCCAAAAAGTATATAAAACAGCCATTTACATATATTTCACTATTCATCATGTGCACCCACCATATACGTTTGTGTTTCTTTTTGATAATTTTCATGGCTAAGTAAACAAACAACGCAATTTCGCCATGATCCATACTTTGACCGATTTCCGTTTTTCACAACGCTCATATAACCAGTCATGGTCGTCTGAATGAAAAATCGTACGATGCATCGTACGACAAACAGCAGCTCGTAGCATTAGGCTAGCCACGCATGGACGATTTTGCGACCGACTGATTCATCAATCGTATAGTTAAAGCTGTAATGTTATGTTGGAGAACGCACATTAACGATCGGAAAACCGCCCGATTTGCAAATCTGTATCTGAACATAGATTTTCGATCCGATCGCGATCGGCCGTCTGCATTAGCCCAATTTTTATTAATTTGACCGATTAACGACAAAAGAGGTGCACGCCTCTTGTTTCATTTTTTCAAGCCATACGATTGATTAATCGGTCGATTACCAAATCGTCCATGCGTGACTAACAATAAAATTTCTCAAACAAGAAGTTGGTGTTTCATAATTTTTAAACATAGGCAACAATATTTAATGAGTAGCTTACTTAATTTGATGAAGTTCTAAAAACTACAAAAAATTAAAACGTCGTTCTTGACTGTCGGTGAATTTTTCGCCACATCTTCCCATACATCCCCTATTGTTAAAAAATTTCAGGAATTTTACAAATTCGCTTGCATAAGTTTGTACGACAGGAATGGAAACGGAATAAATGTAGGATTTCAAGTGGCCCCATAAACAAAAACCTGAAGAATTAAATTCAAGACAAGTTCACGTTCTGTCTAATATGAGTTGGATCGCCATCATGCTTTCGATGATGGTCTGCTTGATAGTAACAATAGGACCGATCAATACCATTTCTTTTAAAACCATCGTGTCAGTAATTAATGTGGACATCACAAATAAAGTATTTTGAATATACTGTTTTACAAATCATTTAGAGAATCCATCCTGCACATATAAATAGCAAGAATACAAAAAAAATTCCCGTAAGATACGACGCACTGTCATATGGTTGCTTAGCCCTGATTCTTCGAACATTACGCATCCATAGTTCATTTCTCCAAAAGTTTCTTACATTTCAAAGTTTTCTCAAAAGCAAAAATTGACATTTGCAAATAAGCATAATTTGTTTCCAATGCATAATTGATGCATTTTCGTATCCTTAAAGCAATTTTCATTTAGGGCATATGGAACGAAAGTGTTTAATTGCTAATTTATGAGAAAATAATACGAGGTACAAACAATTTGCAAGGGATTATTTTTCTTAGGAACAAAACGTCCACAATCTGTATAGTTCAAATGCAATTGCAAGTGTTTATAGCAACGACTCTTTTGTCCAACTCTGCATATTACGTTGTTACATACTTTTTGCTTTATTAATTTTATTAGAGTTTTTTAAAATGTTCCTATAGTCTAGTATACTTTAACATGGCGTGTGTATGTATGAGTTAATATTTCCGTACGATTTCATTTTCTCCCATATTGTACACAAAGTTAAAGCAATAGCCCAGAAACACTGTCTACGTGGACAATATTTCTGGATCTTTGTGTACAAGAGAAAATGAAATCGTACGGAAATATTAACTCATACATCCACACGCCAAGTTAAAGTATACTAGACTATAGTCCTGTAAATCTAGAGGCTAATTTCTCAAATTTCTCTAGTCTTCTTTTCCAATCTCGATAAACGATGAAAGGAATTTAATTGTATATAATTATCTGGTTTCAAAAACTTATTACGTTTATGAACTATAATTAAACCCCACATCCAAGTAAGTTTGCCCAGCGGGATGAGTCTCGATATATTTATTTCTCTCTAGGATAATGATCTCTAAGTAAAAAGTTTAACAAAAGTGGACATTATAATATATTAAATCTCGTTATTTCACAAATTTATTTTATTTAGGGCGATGGTGAGTCGGCTGCTGCAAGAGCAGCAGAGGCTAGACGAAGAAACATTGCTAGAAGGAAAGCGAAGAACCAGCAAATCAAAGCCTCCCAACTACGGCTTGGGTCACCTCCACCTGTCCAGGGAAGAAGACATGAAAGAGTTCAGACTGAAAATTACTTAGAAGAACTTTTCGTAAACCCACCTGTCGCTGACATGTGCACCCAGACCGACTTGTTCGTCGAAAGACCAATTTCACCGTTTTATGTACCTGCAAAAACTGGCGCTGACGCCGAAACTCAAATTTACCCTGGTGATGTAAGTATTTTTTAACTAATAAATAATTTTATATTTTAGGTTTCTCTTCCCTACAACTAAGTTTTATTTTCAATTAACTCATATGCCCCCTGCTAAAAAATCATAAAAGCTCATAAATGAAATACACGAAAAATTTAAAAAGTTTTCAAAAACAAATAACATGTAAGATTTGGCAAGATTCTAAAGCCCGTGATATGTGTATTCGAAACAGCAATAGATTTGTATCTTAGATCAAAAAAAGTATTGATGGAATTTTATATCCGTATTGTTTCACTAAAAATAGCGAGAATATTCATCAAGACAGATATCATGAGTTTGAATGATTTTTCATAGATATATTTTGAATTATTTCTAACTGAATTCTATAAAATATGGGTAGAGATAATTATTACTTAACTGTAAGTTTCTTATACAAATATGATAGTGGAGTAAATCTATCAGGTTTTTATAATCAATCAGGAAAATTTCTAGGGCATGTTATTTTTTTTAAACTTGCAAATATCAAAGACAGTCCGGATCCGGAGTGTTCCGCGCGCCCTCCCACATACATTTTCATAACAATGTGGCTGAATTCGCCTGTTCATGTACATAACACTTTTATTAATTGAAATTATTATTATTCCGATAGCTCTTTGACTTTGATATGGAAGTTCAACCTATCCTAGAAGTTCTGGTAGGCAAAACTATCGAGCAAGCTCTTATAGAAGTATTAGAAGAGGAAGAACTAGCCGCACTGAGGGAACAACAAAGACGGTTCCTCGAACTTAGAGCGGCGGAAACCGCCGAAGCCTTGCGATTAGAAGAAAGAGAGAAGAGACTTGTCAAGGAGAAGGAAAGGAGGATAGCCGAATGTGAAGAAGGACTAAGGATACAAAAAGAAATGGAGGAAAGGATAGCGGCAGCAGTGCTCATGCAGGGATATATGGCAAATTTGTTGCCTTCCGTCTTGGAAGGACTGGAATCTGAAGGATTCTTAATTGATTATATCAAGAAAGGTAAGTATTATTCCTAAATATCCTATGTTTATGTTCGTTCACTTTAAAAAATTAAGGTATTCTGTTATATGCAATTTGATTCACTTTATTCACATTTAAAATTAATATACTGGTAGCAAAAGAATTATTTTTTAAGGCTGAAAAGTTATAAATAGTGAATTTTTTTTAGAATCATTCCAACTAAAAATTACATTATCCTGAAACTATTTGTTATAATTGGAGAACATGGTTCTGAATTCTTTTCTATAATTGAATTAGATACCAATTATTATCAAAATATCAATATTTTGGTGATAAAATGAGAGTATATATCTGATATTACTTACTAATAGTATACCAACCATGTAATAACATACAGGGTGTGAAATTTTTTTCAATAAATTACCTTATTTACTAGTAATGTTATAAATAAATTTAAAAGCAGTAAGTACATGTAAAATCGGTATAAGTTTCTCATGAAAATTATTTTCAATATAGATGTCGACGATTCATTCATGCCTTGGCTAATGAAGGAAGTCACGAATGAACTCCAAGAAATGGTTAGCAGTAGAGATATACTAACAGGTAATGTATATAATATATATTTTTTATTAATACTATTCACAGTTAAACTTGCTTTTGCGTGGTTAAACAATTTTTTATCCAAATTACAAATTAGCCCTGGTCTATGTCTAAAAAAAATAAATTACAGCTCAGCAGATAATTTTGGAAGGAAACACATAAAATCGTTTTATTCCTCCTAATACACGCTATTTTTTCTTCAGACGTCGAATATGAATTAAATAAATACTGTTACTTTCTCTTCAAATATTTTTTTTCTTCAAACGTCAAATCATGACATTTCTTACTCATTTCATGGCATTAAAGTTTGACATTTCAGACGGTTGTGCATTGCCATTAGCAACGGAAGTAAAAGTACTTTTTCTTCGCTCGAGTGGACTTTTACTTCCGTTGCTAATGGCAACGCACTGCTAAATTTTTTTATCTTTATTTTTTTTATAGCCAACTGACGTTTGAAGAAAAAATAACATTTCTTATTCGGAGTAAAAGCCACTTTTACCGTACGTTCAACACGAATTGTCACTAACCACTCATTTATTAATCACTAAATTACAATAATTAGTCTTTATAATAACACACTAATTTTAACTTTTAGCTACTATAGACTCTCTACTATAATTCAAAACTTACTGTTTTTTCTCGTCTGATCGCCTGGCTCATCTCAGAACTGCACTGAATTAACTCCAGCGCGTTGGCTCTGCTACTTATATATCCGTGGTACTTATTCTCGATTCATGCATTTCACACCAGACGGTTTCAGACGACTTCTCGATCCTTCTAATATGTTCTATGAGGAAACGTCATCTCTGGGCTCTGGGCTTATGGTAGCTAATTAGGCGAGCTTTCTTTTACTTTACTACTAGGGATTAATAAACCTCTCTTTGTAAGAAGGCGTGAGCGTGCACGTTACATTATCATATTTTTCTTCAAATGTTTGAATTATCTACTTTTCAAAATAGAAGGAAGGGAGAGCGACTAAATTTCACACATTTTACTATCATTTCAAATTTTAAAAAATATAATGAATTCTATTCAACAGCTTTTCAACATTTGCATATATTGGAACTAACCCTTTTTTTTGTCGAAAAAGAATTTATATTTTAAAAGTTGACGGAAACGCGAGCAGGATCAATAGTATCCTGCAGAAACGGAATTAATTTGTCAAGGTCAAAACCACCTATCATTCATAATGTTGGAGACCCTTTATATCAAACAAATATATTGCTTTATATCTTGTGTCTAGCAAAAAAACTAATTTCCAAAATACTATTGAAAATTCGATTTTTTCTTTCACTGTTAATATCTCAAAAATGATATACAGGGTGATTCACATAAAACTCCCCAAGCACTTTGCGTGGTAGGTAACGGAAATATATGTTCAAATTCTATAAAAGCCAGTCGTTAAACATCTTTGGTGACAAATAATATTTATTTTAAATTTACTATTCCATTTTCTGAGTCTCAATAATCTGGAATGATACACAGACGGATCGAAAGGCTTGGGAGGAAACAGCTGCTAGCATATACTAACTAGCATATACTAACCATCGACTCGTAGGTATATCGGCGTCACTTGGCAAATTTTCCGACGTATTCAAGCAGAAATATATGCCATCCTACTGTGTGTAAGCGAAAGTCTCAGAAGAAGTTCCACTGGCAAGCATATTGACATATGCAGCAGTAAATAGGCATCTTTGAGACCTCTTGAATCAAAATGATCTTTAAGCTAGTGAAACTTAAAATAGCTCGGTCAATCTTGTACGGGCGCACTAGCAGAGAGGCATACAGGGCACTGAAGAAGCAGACCGACTAACAAGGGAGGAAATAAAAACTTGCATTGACCTTCAGCCAGCCTTTGTTCTGTCAAGAAGTATGATTCAATCAGACTCACGAAACTGATCTGCGACACAGTTCAACAACTATTGAGCTAAAGACTTCGAAATGATATAGTTATGGTTTCATGTAAAGGGGCTTTAACTTAGTTGTTTGGACTCAATAAGGAATAAATGAAACATATATTAGATCCTTTTATGGTTTAAACACTTCAAAATCGAAATCAACTATCTATATTAACTATTTCAATTTTCATAAAGATTAAATAACATAAAGTTCACAATTGCTCTGAGCTTCAAGATGGCGAAAAATTCAAGTTACGTAGCCAAAAGTGTGACGTCAGAGAATATTATATTTTACAACTCGCACTTAAAATACAAAAACAGCACGAATTAATTAATCATCATTGTCTAATATTATTGAGGAATAATTGGTGGAATCAAAGTCGGGATCCCTAAAGATATTCTGGTCATTTAGGGTAAAAACATAATGGAGCATTTCCTCAAGCCTGGACTGGGGTCTCAGCTCAAATAGCGACTCTATTATGTGAGTCAATACACATAGGTAAACATATTCGGCTCAGAACTCACACTTCCTGTACTGTGTGAGTTTTGAGCGGAGTAAATTTATTTGATTGCGTTCCGAGAATAGCCGTTTAAGTCGAGACTTGAGACGATGCCTCACTATGTTTCTGCCCATAGACTCAGCTGCTTTGCAGTCCGGCCCTACACATGTCTTATGGAACATCAGTAGCAAGAGGGGAGCCCTCGAAATTTGGACAAGATACTAATTCTAATTGTACTCAAAAATTACTATTGTCTTAATTTTTTTTTACTTTTTATTAAATACCAGAGTTAGTAACTATCCAAGTTTTGTTTATTTAAAAGTGTTAAAGATAATAATTTTTAAAAAATATCTCAAACCTTTCCTGCCAAACCAAAATTCTGGCTATGCCACTGTAGAATTTTAGATCATTTCCTTTTTACAATACTTATAACACGGCTTCTCAATGCGTCAATTTGAACTTCACAAATTTTTCTCAGCTGCACAATTTTTTTTCCATAGAAGGTTCTATAATATAGTATTAAGTACTTTAACATCTGCTATTTGTGAATATATTTAATTAAAATCAAACCATCAAACTTGATTTTAATTTAACTATTTTCAGTAACCTCTATTTTAAAGCTTTGTTTTTAGATTAACTTACTTTAACTAATTTAAAAATCTATGTATTTTAAAGATCTATAATAATGTATCCGTATACTAAGGCTTTAATAATTTTTACAGATATAGTCAGAGAAATTTTGGAAAACAGAGCAGAAATTTATCAAGCTCTTAATAGAGACAAAGCGTTAGAAGAACCAGAAGAAGAGGGTCCCACTATGGAAGATATACTTTTGGAAGACCACCTTAGACTACAAAAAGAAATTGCAAAGAAAGAAGAAGAGCAACCTGAAGAAGTTTAAACATTATTGTTTGGTAAGTTCTTATTAGGAAACACATCTGTAGGGACTTTTCCTTCTAGAAATTGAGGTATAAAATTCAATATGTTGAAATCCGACCATCATCAGATAGAAATAAATATTAAATACTATACTCCGTACGCAACAAATAAAATTCTGATTGCTCCCTGTATGACTCTTCATGACACATACATATCTATCAAACGTGAGTTGAACTTACACGAGCACTGAAGCTCCCGTACTAGATAATACGACATACTAGTAAAGAATATGTTCTTCTAATGCACTGAAATATTTAAACCTCCTTTCATTCTATTGGGGGCGATTTATGAAAATTCCACGTATTAGGTTTATACTACGTGGCGGCGACTCGAACCATCAACCTCTCGATCCCAAGTGTAACTTAACTGAACAGAACTGAACACAACTTTATTTGCAATTATCCTCCCCAGGGCCTGATCATAAGCCAGGTATACTCTATTTGCTGAATAGAAATAGTTAAAGTGTGCCATATTTAAATAGAATTGTTCTATTTGTTGATTTTTTAAATCCCATAATACAACCAACCATTTTATGTTTTTGATGTTATTTAGTTTTTGACGTTTGTTAAAAATTGCTGTTAAGTTATTCGTTATCTTTATTTACTGTTATTCCCATTCATCTAATAAAGTACGTATATTATACGTAATGAAAATAATTAATATTGATTAAATGTCAGAACCCCGTTCTGTTTTTTGAGGTTAGAAATTCGTTAGAAATGCTTTTATTAATTTGTCGGGTGTAAAAGTGGTTATTGCACACATAGATCCCACACAACAAAATCTTATGCATTGTACATACAATGCATATCAATTTTATGGATATGTATATCCATCTGATAGAGCAAGTATATTCAATGTATATGTAATGGATATGAAATTGACATATATTGCATATACTTTTGTCGCCGACTTTCATATTCATTAAATGTACATAAATATATACAATGTACATTCATTAGACATGTCGTAGTCGTACATCATATACATAATAACATATTTTATGGATATACTTTACATATTTTGTTAATGAATATTTTGTTAATGAATATGAAATTTACATGCACTTTTGTAGCTTTATTTCATATTCAATGAATGCACCTATATGCGGAATGATCAGGATATATTATCAATTATATAAGAATAGCGGGACTACTCACCAAGTGTATATCTTGTACTAGGTTCAAATCCAAATAAAACAAGGAATATTTTAACATAAATATATTTTAAGCATATTTAAAATCAACGGTCATTTATAAAAAATAATTAAAATGATTATGTAACTCAGGTTCATATTCATCGACTGTAGCAAGTTGAGAACTAAATGTAATTAACAACATGGAATTATATGTTTTCTCCTTGACGTGATCTTCTGCCTTTTCTTGAGGGTTCATCATATAAAAACAAAATACTTAAGGTACGTTATATAATGTACGAAACTAGCAAATTTTCTAACATAAAAAGTGGACTGTTTTAACATCATTTTTAAGAAATTGGCCTAATAATTTATAACTACCTTATAATCACATGTAATATAAAATTTAAAGAAGCAAATAGTATAGCATCCAAGTTCATATAAAATTACACCCTTTTAACGAAAAATGAAGCCGGCACAAACTGCGTTGTAAAAATGATCCGGATTCGACGAACATTCCGTCCGTCTTCCGTCATGGCATCATGATCTCTTTGCTCATGCGCGTCGGTTGATGACATAATTCACGTACGCGCCACGATTTATGGTACGCGCGCAATTTAATTTAAAAAATAAGTTAAATGTCTTTATTTAAAATACTTTTCAAATTAAATTAATCTTATCGCTTAATATAATTTTCGATTTACCAAAATATTAAATAAACGTGTAATGCAAATGGACGAATAAACAACTTCTATAATTAATGAAAAATGTTAATTTGGGAATTTAGCACATAACTTTCATACTTTCAATATTTGTGTGAAATAAAAAACTATTTAAATTATTCGTATTAGGTTCTATGTATGTTTATTGAAATATATGAATATAAATTTTTTGTAAAATTAAAAAATATATGAATTTTGTTCATATATTCATCAGATTTATGTCTTTCAAGATGTTCTAGTCTAGAAATATTTATGGCTCCTCTTGTATTCAAAAATAATATAAAATGACATACATTAACAGACATATTATGTATATTTATTTATGTATATACCTCCAACAATATACATGGTATATGCCACTGGTGAATATCCAGTAATTGCATGTATCGTAATCGTATGTATATTTAAAAATACACGTCTAAATTTTAACATCTTATGTATATGCTATAGATATACATATCCATGGGATGTTGCGTGAGGTCAAAGCAAACATAAATTAATGGGGAGTGGTTTAACTATTTCTATTCAGTAAACAGCAGGCGTGGATTCAAGGAGGGGCCATGGGGGCCATGGCCCCCTAGATCGTAAAAAAAAATTTAAAAATCAACGTTAAAATGACCAATTTTTCCAGCGCCGGGCGTCGTACATATGGTTTTAAACGACCAATCAGGTTTCCTAAAAAAATTATTTATTTACGTCGCGATACACAATTATGTTATTGTTATTTTATGGAGCAAGAATAAAAATACATATGTTGTTATTCCTAAAAATTGTTTTAATAAGATTTTTGTCCTATTTTTAGCGCATTCTATTTGTATGTTTATCTGAATATTTTGAATGCCCCCCCCCCTTAATTTAGGTCTGGATCCGCGCCTGGTAAACGGAGTATAGTCAAGCGCGGTACTAGAAACCGCAATGGGTGCGGAGGCTGGACGGAGCCGGTCTGGTTCGACGAAACAACATTACTAAAGTATGAATAATAACTGATCACCTTTCAACAAAATGAATAAAATACGAGGGGTAGAGCGCTGTCTAGGTTTTGTAGAATAAATTTCCATTTTGTGTTAACTTCCAATGACTTCCACCAATATTTCCATTGATTTCCAATGGAAATGTATGCGCAGCTTTTTCACTTTAAAATAATGAATCCAGTATCAAAAGATACGCGCGGACAAACACACTAACATACACATTGAATTTAGAATCTTCTCTTTATTTTTTTAAGTCGTTTAAAAATGAAGAGTTTTGTGTTTTTATCAGTTTAGTCCAAATTATGAAAATATTGACCTACTGTTAACTTGACTTTATTAACTTCAAATACCACGTGCAGATGACGCATTTACCCCACTCTATAGCTCATGTATAATTTTCAGTTTCCTGACTAACCACGAATTTGTCACCCTCAGTACGACATATATTTATGAATACCCTCTAATAAATGCTATTCAAAACATATTATATCACAATAGAAATGCATTTATTAGTTACAAAATTTTCTTTATTAAGAATAACTCCCCGTCATTTAACAAGTGTTCTGTAGTGCTCAGTGTAGTATAGTTAGGGAGCAATGGTTTAAGTAACACTACAATTGAATTAGAAATTGCCGCAAAAACTTTTATCTCTATTTCTAAATAATGTGACGTTTCAAAAGGCCAAAAAAATTCTCAACTTAAAGAAACAATGCTGTTGTTTATGCCATCATCACTAAGGCATACAGCAGAGTTTTTCTCTACACACGTTAATTCAATTAAATATTTTAATTAGTGCTTATATGTATGATTTATTAAATAGGTATTAAAATACGATCTTCTTCCTTGTGGTATTTATTATATTGGTGCCTTTATTTATGTATTTCTTGTAACTTATTTAATTTTTTTCCAAAATAATCTAAGTTAACATTTCTTAAACAGAAAAATGGCATATAGGCATCTTATTAAAATAAACGGCGCGTAAATGGTTTATTTACTATATTTTAGAATAAAAAGTAGGGCAACTATTCCCCACACGCCCTAACTAGATATATCGAAATGCACTGTACATCATCCTCTGGCCAAACATGTCAGAGTAAGACCCGAGGGCGTACTGGCGTATCGAATTATCCTCGCCAAAAACACCTGTGTTGGCGCAACCAATCGACCCCAATTCAGCAGTAACGGACCTGCACCCTTCGGTGGATGCACACCCGTTCCGTCACGCGGTGATCCACAGCTACCCCTGATTAGATGGAAATTACGATTTGGTTAAAAGGAAGGGTCTCATTTGTTGATTATTAAATCTGTAAATATATCTTCCATTTGGCACTTTGCGTTGGTCCTTTTTTAATCTTAAAATTTTATAATATATTCAAATTTGATAGGTAATTTATTTTCACTAGGCGTTGAATAACATTCTAATAATTATATAGGAACATGACTCAATATAAACACAGGTATAGTTTATAACGTTCAGCAAAATTGCAACTAGAAATCATTGAATCCCTATTCTTTCTATGTTGTAAGAAGAATAAAAAGGAAGGCCAGTTGAATATAAAATGTATATAAAAGATAATGGTACAATTTGGAAAAATATAAAGAGTACAAAAATGTTAAATCGTAAGGTTTAAAATACAGAATATAGCCTTAGCGTCTAAAATATGAAATGCAAGCACAATAAGCTTGATTCATAAAATAATATAACATAAAAATGTTAGAGTTAAAATATAGCTTTAGCAAGAAAGCGTAAAATACAAACATAATAAGTTGTAAAATGGGATAATATAAAAATATTCCCAGGGTTAAAATATGGCTTTACCGTGAAAGCCTAAAATATAAGCATGATAGATTTAAATGAAAATGGTATAAAAATGTTAATGCAATTGAAATTAACAAGGGATAAGTAAAATAATGAAATGTAATGATTAAATGAATAAAATATGGTTCACTGAAGAGTCCAGCACTAAAAGTCAGTAAAAGGCACAAAACAGTTCATCTTTATGTAAGTTCTATGTCTTCGGCTTCGTTGTCTTCTCTCCTTAAGGTAGGTCGTCTTCGTGAAGGGAATAGGTTAGCAAATGTCCTGTGGGATTTGCTAGGCCTAGGTGGAGATGGGGGTGATGCAGAAACATCGATGGCTAGTCTTCGTCTTTTTGTTCTGCACTTACAAAATAGGTACAGAAATAACAGTCCAAATATTAGCACAATGATGAAGTAGGTGAACCAGGATATGTGTTTTGTTACGAATGGTTCGTTGATTAAATCGTCTAGATCTCTGGAATATTGGTCCAATTTGTGTTTGGCAATTTCGAGATCTTCTGTGTTAAGGTTGTTTAATTTTAATGGTTTAAGGTTTGGTGCTCTAATGTTGTTTGGAATTTTGTTGCAGCATTCGAATGGAATTTGGATGGGATGAGTGTCGTCGTTTACGTCGGTTACTTCGTTGGTACTGGCTTGGATTTTTGTGATGCCTATAAAGGCGTAACAATTACGTTGTAATTTCACTATTGGGTTTTTGTAGATGACTTCAGTTTTCGAACTTCTTTCTGGACAATTGATGGTTGCCTGTAATGGTTCTGCGTTGATAACTAACCACGTATTTTCGTCTATCTTTTGGACGTTGTAGCCTTGGCTGATGATGAATGACGTCTGGCAGCTTCCTGGCAGAGTTTTGAGGTTCTTGAAGAGACGGGCTTCGCAAATGGCATTATCATCAATGGGGTATGAAAATAGATTTAGACATAATTTAATGTTGAAGTAGAGTGGTTTGCATTCTCTGAGGTCCGGGATGGTTAAGTACATTAAAGAATCATCATCTCTCGCGATATATTTTTGAGAGGTTGACAAGATATGATATAAGCCAGTTCTATTATCCAAAATAGGGATAGGGTATAATTGAAATACTAAGTAGGTTTGAGGGTCTACTAAAGGTATGTCTAATACGAATATTAAATCTGAATTTGTTTGAAAAGCTTTTAGTTCTATAATGTCTAAATACTGTGCAACTTTTGATAATTTGATTGGAAGTGGCAAATTGTTCCTTTGTAGGTTCTGTGAAATTTCCTGTAACGAATTTACCAAGTCTTTTGGGTTTATGATCGATGTATGAATTATTTTGAGCCTCGCGAAAGTGATAGAATTCAGGATATCGTTTAAGTTATCTTCGATAAATAGATAGCTTGCCATAAGCTGTTCGCAGATTTCTATAAATTTTAATTTTGCGTGAATATTTTCTATGTCTTTAGTCATGTCTAGAATTGAAGTTTCGATTTCTTTAATATCTTTATTGAAAGTTTCTTCATCAACTTGCAGTTTTTGAATTGTTGCGTTAAAATTTTTGATTACTGAAGTTGTGACAGATATTTGATTTTTGATTAAATTTTCGAGTTGGTGTTCGTCATTATTTAATTTCTTGATGCAATCAGAATAATACTGACCATCTTCTGCATCTAAGTTTCCAGTAATTGATTTGAAAATTGTTCCAATACCGTTTAGTATTCCTCGTTTGTATCGTTTCGTGTCAAGGTAGATTTCGTCAAATTTTGATTGTATTGATTGAGAAATTTGTGTCAATAAACTGGGTACGTTGGGTCGAGCGTGTTGTATAGTGTCTGTAAGATCTTGCCGTTTTTGTCGAAAGCTGTCTTAAAGGTAGATATGTTTTTGTGTACCAGTAAAGTCCATTTCTTGTGAGAAATCACAATGTCTGTGTATCGGTGATAGTATACTCCAATTGTATTGTTAATTGGTGTTATTTTAAATTGGGCAAGTGCTGATCCGAACAGCAGGAAAAAATCTGAAAATAAATTTAATTTTCAGTATAAGGTTTCATTCGGTCAAAGTTTACTTTAGTCGTTTGGTTTGTTTCCGGATTTAATAATGTTGCAGAATTTTGAGAAGTTTCTAAAATTTCGAAGGGGCCGTTAAATTTGTTCTGTAATTTGTTTTTTATTTGTGATTCTTTAACGTACACTTTGTCGCCAATGTGTGTCGATTTTCGGGAATGTTTTTGTCGAATTGAACTTTGGCTTTTTGTTTTTGTGCTTCTGTTCGACTTCGCGCAATTTTGTAATAGTGGGATATCCGGTTGTTAAGGTCTCTAACGTATTTGGTAATCAGGTCTTTCTGGTTATAAAGAGTTTCGGGTGGTCGGTTAGCTGTATGTCCGAAAATAAGCTCGTATGGCGTAAAGCCATGAGTTTTGTTTACCGAGTTGTTATAACATATTACCGCGTATGGTAATATTGTGAAAGGATGTTCATTCGGATTCTCTGTTTTATGTATTCTGATCATTTCCGCTAGGGTGGCATGGAATCGTTCGATAGATCCATTGGATTGAGGGTGTCCTACGCTGGAGTATGTTAATTTTATGTCGTAGAGAGTACAAAGATCTTTTAATAAATTATTATCGAACTCACCGCCATAATCACAATGAATTCTTAATGGGGTGCCATAGTGTTGGAAATATAGCAACAGGGTGTGTACAACTGATTTTGCACTTTTGTCTGGGACAGCATAAGCTTGAGTAAATTTCGTTAACTCGTCGCGGATGGTTAATGCATAGTTTCTCGTGGGAAATTCGAATAGATCGATATTAACTCTCTCAAATGGAGTTTTAGGGGTTTCGGTGTAATTACTAAGGGATTGTTGAGGTTCTTACGACAGACTTTTGTTCTTTGACATGTTTCGCAGTTTTTTATAAAATTTTCGACATCTTTTGTTAAACCTTGCCAATTATATTTATTTTTGATTCTACGTATTGTTTCGTTTATTCCACGATGTAAATTATTTTTTCCGGTGTGATGCTGGTCGAGAATGATCGGACGTTGGTCTTCATCGGGAGTTCGTAATAAATTTTGACAAATGATTAGTTTTAAATCTTTTTCTGCAAAAATAAATGATAGGATTTCGAGAATTGGAAAGTCTAGATTGTTTTCAACATGGTAAGTTTTGGAAAGGTCTAATTTGTTTCGATGTTTGTAAAGTGTTAAAAATAGATGTTCTACCACAGACTCTGGGTCGAAAGGTAGAGCGATAATGTAGTAGTTTCTTTGTCGGGTCGATTTGCTGGAAACGATATTAATTGTATTGTTATAGAATTCGGGGTTTTCTTCGAAAATATCCTCGATAATTTGATGGTGAAGGTCTGTCAAGTTGTTTTGTTGGAAAAACGTTATGATATTTTTATTTTCTCGATCTAATAGTTGTTTATTTGTGATTTGAATTTTGGAATAGTCTATTAGAGATTTGGTTTTGTAAAGTCGGGAAAATGTGTCAAATTCTCGGGCGATTTGTTCGTCGGTAATTTCGTCATTGTTGTCTGAAATTTCATCTTCATCTGAGTCTTCGTTCGCGGCTAGAATTTTTGAATAAAATTTGGAACATTCTGAAAAGTGATTGATTTTTATTCTGGACAACGCGTCCGCGTTTTTATTGATTTTTCCGGGTTTGTATATTATTTCGTAATCGTATTCTTCGAGTTTTAAGCGCCAACGCGCTAGTCTACTACCTGGGTCTTTTATAGAAAATAACCAAGTGAGTGGTCGGTAACGAGTTTGAACTTCCTTCCGAATAGATATGGCCTAAAATGCTTTACACTCCAGACAAAGATAAAAGTTCACGCTCAATGGTTGAATACTTGGTTTCCGCGCCGCATAAAGTTCGAGATGCGTATGCGATTGGCAAATCTTTTCCTATACTTCCTTGTGAAAGTACAGAACCTATTGCAAATGCACTAGCGTCTGTAGTTAGGACAAAAGGTTCATCGAAGTTGGGGTAGATCAATATCGGAGTAGTTGTCAAGGTTTGTTTTAGGGTTTCAAATGAATTTGTACAGTCATTGTCGAAATTGAAAGGTATATCTTTTTGTAGCAATTTAGTCAAGGGTTTTGAAATTTTGGAAAAATTAGGAATGAAACGTCTATAATAGCCTGCTAAACCTAGAAAAGATTTAATTTCTTTCTGATTTTTGGGTTGAGGAAAATTTAGAATTGCTTCGACTTTGGCAGGGTTCGGTTTTACACCATCCTTTGTAATAAGATGTCCTAAATAGGCAACTTCTTTGCGAAGGAATTCGCATTTGTCTGGCTAAATTTTGAGGTTGGCTTTTTGTAAACGTTTGAAGACTTCTGTTAATCGAGAAATATGTTCATGGATAGTAGGGGAGTAGATAATGATATCGTCCATATAGACGAGACACCTTTCGTTTTGGATTCCTAGTAAAATGTTGTCCATCACCCTTTGAAATGTTGATGGAGCATTTTTGAGTCCAAAAGGCATTCGTACGAATTCAAAATGATCATTTTCGACTGTGAAAGCGGTTTTTTGAATGTCTTTGGGATCGATTTCAATTTGATCGAAGCCAGAGGCCAAGTCTAAAGTCGTGAAATATTGGCATTTGCCTAATTGATCTAAAAGGTCGGAAATGTTAGGTAGAGGGTATTTATCACCTATCGTTACTTCGTTTAATTTTCGGTAGTCAACTACGACGCGCCATTTCTGTTTACCAGAAGCGTCTAGTTTTTTGGGGACTACCCAAACTGGGGAGGACCAGGGAGAAATTGAAGGCTGGATAATGCCTTGGTCGAGCATTTTTGAAACTTGTGATTTTACTTCTTGTTTGTGAATTTGGGGGTAACGATAAGATTTAGTGAACATTGGTTTAGAATCGTTAGTGTCTATTGAATGTTTGATTTCGTTGGTAAATGTCAAATTGTCACCTTCTAGATAAAATATGTCTGAAAAGTCTAAACAGAGTTGAGTAATTAATTCACTCTCCTCGCCGTTCAAGTGATCTAAGCGTAATTGATTTTTTATTTCGTAGTTTCGGTCTATGTATTGGGAATCCGGATTTTGAAGATTTACGTTAAATATTGATCTAAATTTTTGAACGGGTTCAAGTTTAAGATCCGAGAAATGTATCGTTTTTGGAATCGCGTTTGCGTTTATTATCGTTGTCAAAAATTCACCATTGTTGTGTACTTTGACAATGGCGTTCGGTAAACGTACCTTTTCGTTTTCCTGGGCTATTAGTATAGCTTCGGTATTTTGTAAATTACATTTAAGCTTAAAAATCTTTTCTGTGCGTGGTTCGATAGAAATTACATTTTGGTTTTTTGTTTCATTTAAATTTTGATTTTTAATCGGGCTCCAGATTGTAGTTAATATATTACCGGTAACTTGATACAATGGTACGGTTTTGAAATTAGTGATTAATTGTCTGTTTTTAATGTCTATTAAGCAATCGTAATGGTCCAAAAAGTCGGCACCTAAAAGTCCATCAAATTCTATATCTAGATTATGAATGTAAACTTTGTATGGATCATTCGGATTGAAAGGTATGAGAGCAGATTCAGTGATATTAATTTTTTCGTCTGTTATACCTTGTATAATTACATTTTCGTGGGATCGACGTTTATAGTTTTCTGCCGTTTCGGGTTTGAATATAGAGATACCTGCGCCTGTGTCTATCAAGATTTTGAAACGTTTAGTGATGTCTTCTATATAAAATAAATTTTTGGAGTTTACGATATTTAGTTTGTAGCGGGGTGTTTTTACATGAATTGGTTTTCTGGGAAGTTCAGGTTTGGGTCGAAACTGTCCTGGAGGTTTATCGCTTGGACTTGATGAGAAATTTGGTCTAGCTCGTCCGTTTGTTGTGTTGGAGTACTCGTGGAATACTCCGGGCCTATGCAAAAATCCGGAGGATTAGCAGTATAATCCTCGTGCTGTTGAGGTTGAGAATTAGCAGTATAATTCTCATACTGTTGGAGTTGAGAATTAGCAGTATTATTCTCACATTGTTGGGCTCCAAAATCGTAATCGTAATTATTTTCATTAATTTCGAAATTATTTTGGTATTGGTAATTGGGAGAATAACTTGCGGAATAGTCTTCATATTGATTTGAGCTATCGTAAAATTCTTGATGCGTTTTTTGTTGATTGAACCTGTTGAAATTTGGGTTTGGCTGAATGGCAGAAGGTCTCTGCTGGTTGAAGTTTGGGTTTGGCCTGATAGCTGAGGGCCTGTTCTGTTGAGAATAATTTTGTTGCTGGTTAGGGAAGTTTTGTGGTCTATGATTATATGTACTCTGGAAATGTGGCCTTGGAGGCTGTGCTTGATTAGAATAAGCATTTGGTGTGAAATTGGGAGATGGGGATTGATAGTTTTGCCTTGTGCGGCATTCGTTAACATGGTGTCCGTTTCTTTTGCAGAAGGTGCAAAATTGTGGGGAGTTTGGGCGTCTTTGTGGGTTTTGAATGGGATTTTTATTTGGAACTCTATTAGAAAATTTTTGTGATTCAAAATAGGATAATTGCCATTCACGTTTAATGCGGTTTATTGCATCTAACATGTCTCCAGGGTTACCAGCCCTAATGATTTGGCCTAATTTGGGTTCTAATCCGGTTAATAAGGTGGTCAATGTCATATTTTCAATGAGGTTACATTGAGCAGTTTTTTCCTCTAGAGTTAGAGTCTGCTTTTGCACTGCTGCGTGCATTTTCGCGTTGTGCGTTTGTAGTCTTGATACAAATATTAGTGTGGTTTCGTTGGGTAACTGACGAATCCTCTGCAGATCCTGAATCAAAGCTGTCAGGTCGCGAGAGTCGCCAAAATGCGCTTCAAGTAAACTTTTGATTTCTGCCTATGTAGCAGGGTTTCGGGAATTTATTAATTCTGCGACTTTTCCGCGTAATTTATTTTTTATGTGAAGCGTTAATAAGATACGCTGATCATCAACAGCGATCCCCTGAGCGAGTATACAGGCTGTAATAAATGTCTGCGAGAATATGGGGTTGCCGTCAAATTCGGGCACTCTGGAGAATATTTCGCTTAACCTATAAGGTTCAATATTTATGGTTTCATTTGCAGCGATTGAATTGTTAACATTGGTAGTGATTGAGTTGTTAGTGGCATTTGGGTTTGTAGTGGTAGCCATTTTATTTATATTATTTAGACAATTAAATAACTTAAAACACTTTTTTCAATTTGAGCTAGTACGCTACTGACAATTGGTAATTTTATATTATATGTAAAAGAATGTGCTGTTTATTTTATAATATTTCAAATTTAATTATAAGGATAATTGGATTAATTTAAAAAGCGTTTTTAGTTGGGAATAATGTCACTGAAATTTTATATACCAATTTGCATTTAAACAGTATAGAACATGTGGGTTTTATTTTATTTCACAGTCAAGTAAGGCGTAAACTTAACCTTTATATGATATATGATATTATGATAAAAATAATGTTAAGATAAAAATCGTATGTGATTATAATTATTTATGTAGGAAATGTAGATAAGTTCTTATTTAAGGAGTATATGATATTACGATAAAAATAATGTTAAGATAGGAACGGTATAGTTATTTATGTAGGTCACATAAATTTTAAATAAAATATTATATTACTTCTGAATGAAATTATTATTTGAATATTAGAACTGCTGTTCGTTAAATTGAATTGTTTTTTTATAAGAAAAATATGCAAAATAATCGAGATGATTCTTAAAATCTACTTACATTAAAATTTCCATTCCACACGTCTGGATTGAAGTTGAATGCTGCTCCGTGAACTTTGTTACAATGCGGTCTTCTCTGCCAGGGGCGTTACCAGGTATTCCTTCCACAGAGGTCTCCTACACTGCCGAAGACACCAACTTCTCGACTGGGATGAATTCTTACTTGCTAATTTGTTGATTGATTGATATGTTGCTTGTTGAATTATTATTATTGTTTCTTTGTGAACGTAGATTCTTCTGAGTAAAGGATTGGGATCCACCACGACAGCTAAGGAATTTCTCCTTTTTCTAGGGGCTCTTTTCTTCAGGTTAGGCACCTTTTCCAGATGAACTCCTTGTTCCTTCTGATATGTTTTCCACCGGTTAGGCTCCCGAACTGTGCGTGTTCTTCAGATCCGCCACGACTGCGCCAATGTTAGATAGTGGATTACTTGATTAACTTTTTAAAAACATTTATTTAGTTTAACACTGGAGTCAACGTTGACTCTATAATAATAACAATAATAATTTTGAAGTGATTTATTCGAACATGAGTTTAAGACTGAAGGTACAAATGTCTGTTGGTTATATTTATAACATTAGAGAACAAAGGGTATTGAATTGGCAATTCAGCATGATAAGAGATTACCAAGAAAGAAACATTAAGCTCAGTCAACGTGAGCGGTTATTAGAGAAGAGCTGTTACGCAATCTGTAACATGATATGTTTGAGAAGGTTAAGCCTGTCTCAGTGATATTATATATCATAGTATATTTCTAATATAACATATATATATATATATATATATATGTTGTTTTTTATGTTATATATATATATATATATAAATAAAATGTTATTGTACTTCCGGGTGCTCTCCCGCGTCGATGATCGACTCCTCCAGGAGTCACGGTTGTCTAAACGACGTTTCGATAAAAAAAATCATCTGCCATCTTCAGGTTCTCACTGAGGCCTCTTCCCCACAGGGCGCGATCCGAACGCTTGCGATCTCATGTTATAGTTATCACATTTATTTTGTACTCAGTATATTCCTTCCAAAAGATTTGAAACTGATCGTGACGATCTCGGTGAAACGAAAACACGAGATCGCAAGCGTTCGGGTCGCGTGATCAGATTGCGCCCTGTGGGAAAGAGGCCTGAAAGCTGCCTACTGCTACTCCTCGTTGCTCGAACTGAACTGACGTTCCCCACGTTGTGTGGCTCCTTATATACGCTGCAGTCTAGGGTGCACCTGCGCGTTTGGCTACGTGTTACCGGTCCCCCACATCTGGATCGTCGTGTGTTTTCGGTTACGTATCTTCCCATAAGAGCGGGCTTCCAAGAACTGGGCTCTTGTGAGAAGATACGTAACCGAAAAC
This sequence comes from Leptura quadrifasciata, assembly GCA_963675555.1. Classification (NCBI taxonomy): domain Eukaryota; kingdom Metazoa; phylum Arthropoda; class Insecta; order Coleoptera; family Cerambycidae; genus Leptura; species Leptura quadrifasciata. Next base: position 69,047,154 of record OY776676.1, read on the forward strand.
ATACGATGATCCACCGTGGACGAACCAATCACGAGGAGGTACGTGCAAGTATTGACAAATAGTGAAGAAACAAGCAACCTGATCAAAATGGACCTATCACGAGGAGTCAGAGCCGAGCGCTGACCAATCAAGAAGAACCACGGCATTTTGCGGCACCGATTGGACACGAGGATGCCCGACCACCAGCGAAAAGTCACGTAGAGCGTGACGTTTCAGCGAGGCCACTTGTCGGGTTGGCTCAGGCGCCCGCTACGCCTATCATAGGTGGTGGGGACCAGTAACACAATTTGGGCAAAAAATTCTTCTTAAAATTGTATCAAAACAAAAACTATTCCTTAAGTTTACAACACACCAGCGAAAATTTAAAACTGCACTTTATTGACAATCAACCCGAAAATTTTATTTAGCCTAGACCCATGATTTTACATCGAAAATTTAAAATTTTGTGCGCAAATTCTCTGCGCATTATTAGAAAGGTGAGATAAGTTGCCATGTGTCGTACTCGAAAGTGAATATGGTAAAGTCGGTTAGCGTTAAAAAAACAATAATCATTTTACCAATATACTTTGAATTTATTGAAGAACAATTCTTTTCATATTCTCACATATGGAATTAAGTACAACTTGAATGACATTGATTGTTCGAAATTGCGACCTCTAGCGGCAATGCACATACAGGTATCTTCTTTTAAAAAACTCTCTTTAATTTTTTAAATACCCCTTTATTTTCATTTTCTTCGGCCAATTTTCTCTGTACTTGTAAAAAATCATATTTTTGCGGTACATCAATTCTTTACGGACTTATAGAAATCAACCGGGATTTTGAAGGACAGGCTATCGGTCCTCCGAGCCAATTCACATGCGTAGGAGACATTAGTCCAGTTCATGCCTAAAAACTATCATGAATGGAGAAACATTAGCTGTCTCGTTCTCAAAGTAATGCCTTCTAGGAAAATAGGTAAGTAAGACTCCTGTCCACGAGTTAACATTAACATTGTGTTGGTAACTGTGACGGTAAATTACTTTCGGGTTTTCACAAATGACATCTTTAATTTCTGTTTAATAATTATTGAAAAATTCTTTTTTGGATTTCTAGAAACCCAAAAAAAGGATTTTTCAACAAGTTCGGTTATCTACCAAAAATAGTAATTATACATGTTAAATATGCCATTTCTACTGAAATTAGACTCATCAGTCCAAAGAATATATTTTAAAAATTTGGGATCTGCTGCCCTTAGCATTTAGCCTTAGCAAAATTCAATCCGTCTGTCATAATCAGTAGGCAACAAATTTTGGGCCTTCCTAATATGGTGTGAATGGTCATGTTTTCAACGCTAACTGATCTTACTATGTATAACTGCGAGTGCTAATGATACACAAAACATCTCTCTTCCGAAGAATTGAGACATTGACATTGAAAAGTGAGATTTTCGCCTTGCGCACTTTGCGCCAAAAATTTAATATTGATGTGAAATCACGGTGCTAGCGGAATGAAATGTTTAAAGTAAAGTAGAGCAAACCGAATTTTAACTAAAAATACACGAAAATCTAAATAACTTCTAAGCTAATACTATTAACATAGATGTGGGACAAAGCGATGTATATTGAAGACCTCTGTCACCCAAAGACAGTTGTTATGTCGTGAATGAAACACCATGTAGAAACGATACTTTATAAGGATCAGTAGTAATGACAAAATTCCAGACTTACCTTTACTACAACTAGTATTTTCTTTTCAGGGACTCACAGGACGGCATCATTTTAACTAAATTTAGAAGAGGTACAATATTTTTAAATCTACTAGATGCACATAGTAATATATTAAAAATTATATTTTTGGTTTTATCTTATATTGTTTATAAATTGTATATGTTGAGAGCAATAAATATATTATTTATTATGATTTTTCTTTACCGAATTCCTGTGAATATTAAAACATTGGAAGAGAACGCCAGACACAAAACCTTAGGGTAAGAAAATGAGTAGGTACATCAAATGCAAAATTTATTTTTTAAATCACTTACAAACTGCATTCTATAATTAAGAAAACTCTCCATGATAAGTGCATTCTCGCTTTTCACAAAACCGCAGTGTTTTAATTTTTTATAATCACTTTCAAATATACTCAGTTTATAATCTAATAATTCTCTAATCCATCCGGGCATTTTTTTCAAAAAATGTTCCGAGTATGAGTCACTATAAATCACAGAGTTAAAATCTCTAGTCTGGTCATGAAAACTAACAAACAATAGAGCTTTTAATTTAAAAGAAATGCCGCTATATCCAATATATAAATCATCATACTTATCAAAACTGTGGTCTTTAACAAACTTGTATTGACGCTGAGTAAGAGTAACTTTTAAGATATTTAACACTTCCTGCAAATTAAAGTTTGTGACATCAAAAATATTTCCTGGAATAAAGAAACCATATTCCATAAGTAGCTTAATATTATCATGAGCTCCATAAGAAATGAAAATTTCACTGTATTTTGTGTACTTTGTAAGAGTTTTTAGCTGGTAAACCAACTTACCTTCTTCATATGTTAAATGAGCATCAGTTTTGGCTAAAAAATGGTGATTTAACATGTCAAGAAAAGGGCACAAAGCCATCGAGGGTTCATCGGCTACTATGCTCTCTAGGAAATTATCGCTCATATTACGGACGAGGTAAGGGTCAACGTATACAGCTCTTGTATTGACCAGCACGTACCCCCATTTGAATAAATCCTGATCCAACACGCAATCATAGTGTTTCTTTATCGATTCCCTTAGTCTGTACATGCTTTCTTCGAAGTTTTCACGGCTTTTCGTAGTAATTATCTGCAGATCTGCAGGGTATAATTTTAGCTCCTCTGACGTCCCTAGCCAGGGTAAGAAGGGTGGGTCCGGTGGCAAGCTATTTATGTACTCCTTCCATAACGATTTTGCTTTGTATTTTTCTACGACTAAGAAAAGGCTTAGCAAGTCATGTATTTTCAATTTAACGCTAGCAGGAGTTATAATTTCCCGCATAGTTTTTTGTAATGTTGTAAATGTTATCATAAGATCATACGGTATCGTAATTAAAATGTCGTTTTCCTGTAAGGTCTTTGTCGACGTCACTCCCCTACCGGTCTGTGAGAAAATTCGTAATTGCAACTTAGTTTCGTTTTCCCAGTTATTTCGCACCAACCATTTTCGCAAATTTATAATTTCTGGTTGATGGTCACAATTTTCAAAAGCTTCCGAAGATTTATTTTTCAGTCTTCTCCGTTTTGTTCTTCCCATATTCTGAAAAATTTAAAAATTTACTAGTGAACATAAAACATTTTTATACAAGTCATATAAAATTGACGGAGGCGGATCTCGAGGACGTATAGTCCAAGAAACCTGTAGGATTTATTCACCCCATCGCACCAAATGAGTGATTTTAAATATTTTTAATTTATACATATCGATCATAAACGTCTCAGAAAAGTTAGTCCTATAAAATTCCAGTAGTGGAGGCATGTGTGGTAACATTATCAATGACTCTGTTGCGCAAGGCCACGTTTAAATATGCGTAACTTCTCACCCGTTTATGTTGCAAAGATCATATTTTTTCTGAAACGTTTTTAATTTAATGATAAATATATTTTATAATTACATAGTTTCTGTTAAGTGGCCGTTTTCATGTGTTACCGAGTTGGTAGCAGTGGACTCCACGAAGTTGTATGAGAGACAACGCGGCTAGTCGCTGTACCACTCTTGAGTTCGAGTCACAGCTTCGGTAGATGGCAATGTCGTAGGGAATAATCGTTGTATAGTTGTCTATATATATATGTGAAAAAAATACAGCTCTATATTTGGGAACATCGTTCCTGTAGAGTGGTGATGAGTAAATAAATTAATTCTGTTACTTTACGAAAAAATTTCATTTGAACCATTAAAACCACTATTTAATTTTTTATTGATGAATTTTAATTATAATTTATTCAATATCTTTCTAAAATTTATAATTTTACAGTTTAACTGTCATACAGAGCTTAAATTTCAAAAACATCCGTCCTAAATATTTTCACGGCGAGGCCCACGGTTACATGAAAGTGCAAAGGTATTTAATCAAAATGACGTTTTTCACGTGTTGCAGAGCTGCCAGCAGTGGACTAGATCGTTATTATGTGAGAGACAGCACAGCTAGTCGCTCTCATCTTCAAATTTGAGCTCCGAGAGGTGACAATGTCGCAGGGAATGGTTGTTGTATAATTATCTTATCCTGGTTGAGTATTGGAATAGCTGGCACGGCCGTGGCAGATAAAAATGATGTGAAAAAAATCTTCCGGGATAAAAAAAGTTACGCAAAACTACAAGCGGGTATGTGACCCTATTCTGTCGTATAAACAATCATTTGCATAACTTTCGTAATTTTTTTTCGACAAAATATATCAAAGTAAATAACTATTTGCAATATTCCGGTCATCGTAGCAGGGTGCCAGCTTGGCAGAAGATGTCTAATAATTATTAAAATGTTCCCCAAAGTTTGTATAAACTTCGGAATTTTCTTCAAAAATCTTTTCACGTTTCACGTTTTTTGTTAATTTAACAATGTTCCGGGAGGCGGAAAAGGGTGCAAAACTGGATTTGTTATTTTTTTACCTTATCCAATGTTGTCTCAAAATTTAAAACCTATTGCAATTATTGTCGAACTTTCCATTATCGAAGTCTGTAATGACTAGCCTATATTTTTTTATTGATGTTATGTGAGTATTCTGATTTTTTCCTAGCGGGCCTTGTAGGGACCTAGGTTGAAAGGTTGAAATGTGAGTGAGTTTATACCTAAATCCCACCGGGCCTTTGCGTTGCCAGTCCGCCCCTGGTGCTATGTATGACTGTCCTAATTGTTCCTCTGTGAGTGAAGTAAGATACAGTGCGTTTATGAAGTAAATAACATCCAAGATCCAATGTAAAGTATTATTATCTACCACTAAAGGAATTGACCTAACGTCGTTACATCTATGTAAAACTACTTTAAATCGACGTATTAAAAGAAACAATGCAGTGTTGGGAAACGAGTAGATTATAGAAAATCTTATGACGAATTTAGTCTTATTGAACGCAGCTTTTATAGTTGAAGTAAACAGTACCCGGCAAATAAAAACGCAACAAAAACTTTACGACCTCATTAAAATACCGGTACTCTTTGTACTGCTGTTCGCAAACTGACTCGCTTACCTTTATAAGTTTTTAATGTGCATCGGTTCGTTTGATGACAGGCAAGGCGCCATGGCCCGCGGCGGCGATATAATTATATCGTAAAGTTTTTGTTGCATTTTTTGAGTACAGGAAAGTCCTTACTTGGACTATACTTGGAAAATGGCGGATACCATATAAAGTCGGTTTGATGGTCCAATCCTCCCAAAATATCTTGAAACGATGGCAGAAAAAAACAATGAAATAGAAAAGGAGGAACGTGCGGTTTTGATGAAAGTGATGAAGGCATCTTATAGCAGTATCTATATAACTATATAAATCATCAAGGTTATCATCATATTTATTGTATAAATTTGTAATGGCAATTTAATAAATAAATAAATAAATACACCACAGGTAATGACGACCCCCTTTATCCCGGAAGGCTCTAGTAGAGCCTTGTGTGGGAGGGGGTTACACATTTAGAGACAAGGGACACACACCCAATATCCGTGTATAGTGAAAAAATCCCTCTCACAGTATTTTCCACTGCCACGGCCGGGGATCGAACCCGGAACTTTTTGGTGAGAGGCAAGTGCGCTCACCTCTCGACCATCAGTCATACCAATATCAAAAAAAAATACGTCATCATTTCTTATTATTCTTTTTCCTATCGTTACCATCATGGGTCACTTACAAACATCGTTGTAATTGTAGGAACTTGAGGTGAGTGGGCAAGTGAGCTGCTACATGCACTCCCCCGTTAAAAGAGAAGAACAATAATCGGTGTAAGGCAAAACGCACTTTTTTAACAGGAACGGCTGAGCCATGGCACTTGTCAACTAATAAAAACGCAGGTTTGACCTTGTCAATGTTGATAGTTACCACTTTAGTCCCATTATCAGAAGTGATTAATTTATCTATGCGAGACAAGACTTTAAATGGGCCCTCGTACAAAGGAGATAGGTTTAAAACGTTCTCTCTGAACAAAAACATAAGCAAATGTCAAAACGTCAGGACTGAAAAATGTTTTTTGACTACTGTGGTGAAATAGAGAAAACGAAGTTAAATTACCAAAATGTGCGTAACTTGTCGATAAAATAAGGAGTAACAAGGCAGTTCTACAATTTAGTGAAAAATTCGCCAGGTAGCCGTAAATTCTGACCAAATACGAGTTCAGCTGAAGGGCACAAATCGTCTTTGGGGATAGTTCTAAAAGCTAATAATACAACAGGAAGTTCATCTACCCAATGTGACGTGTTAGCCCTAGCTATTTACGCAGTTTTAAGAGTTCTATGGAACCTTTCCATCATACCATTACTCTGGAGATGATATGTGGTGGTACGTATTCTATGGAACCCCAAAAATTTTGCAAATTCATTAAATAATTTTGATTCAAATTGAACGCGTCGATCAGTAATAACATATAATGGCACTCCAAAACGACAAACAAAATTCTGAAATAACGTGCGTGCTACTGTTTCGGCCGTAATATCGGAGAGGGGATAAGCCTCCGGCATGGTGTAGTATGGTGGTCCGGCACACGGCACTTGCCCTGTTAATCGACGGCTTCATAAGTGCTTGGTTTCTATATAATTCAGTAGATGGCGCCCGGAATATACCCCTGCAATTACCCAAGGATTGTAAACAAAGAGGATGGCCAGATCCCTATGCTTCAATGTTCGCCACTTCCCAGCGAGCTGTGACGTCACCGTGAGGCCTGGAGTGTTTTGTTTACATTCGTTTGTCCATGTTTGGTGGTTTGATATCGGTGTTTATTTAATCTATTGTGTTTGTTATTTCGTGGTGAATTGTGTATTTATAGATCGTTTTGTGTTTTATACGTTTTTTAAATTATAAAAACCTTTTTTAGTATAGTGAGCCGGTACGTAGGACATCAATTGATAACCTACCCCGGATCGTCCTTACCTTTCCGACGATCCGGGGTAGGTTATCAATTGATGTCCTACGTACCGGCAGTCAGTCCCAGCCAAAACTTCCTAAACCCAACTCGACCGATGACTACCCCCGGGGGTGACAAGCTGGCGAAGAAAGAAAACATCAAGACAAGAAGAGCGCCAGAAGAGACCTCAGCCAGCGAGGTTCAACAGCCAGGACCAGGGGAGGTCCGCAGAAAATACCACGACACATCTCACATTTGTGAGCTGGGTCTGGTAGAAGTACGCGGGCCCACCTATCACGAAGGCCGGTCCAGGTCTACAGAGATAATCTAGGTGCAAAGAGTAATAGTCCTACTCGGCCCTAGTTATCGAGACCGACATCCAGCCAATGGATATTGGCGCGCTCGATAATTGTCGTGTGTGCAAGGATTTATACTATTTCGAACTTTTTAAGATTTCAAAGACAATTATTGTTCTATAGTAATTTTGTATATATTTGTGTAAGGTAAAACAGGCTTCAGATTTTATTTATCAAATTTACATATATGTTATTTTCAATTATAGACCTAAAGGAGAATGCCAGGTATAAGGTGTGCGATTTATGGGTGTAATAACACTTACTCTACAAAGAAAAGTACTGGGCAAAGTATAAGTTTTCATATTTTCCCGAAATCCAAAGATCTGGTGTCCCAAACTAACTATGAGAGGCGAGTGGATAAACAGATGTAAAAGGCAGGATAAATTCAACCCAGATACAAGTAGGATTTGCTCAGTTCATTTTGTGGAAAATGATTATGAACGAGACCTACAAAATGAATTACTAGGTAAAAATTTGCATTTCTCATATACTTGTATACCTTTACGTATGTTTTAGGGTTGCATGACACTACGTGGAATTTATAAAGAATTTAATAAAAATCTATAGGATCACATAACTTAAATTATATTTCATATCTTTCGGGTTGACTGAGATGTTATCATTTAAGTTGTCATCCTACGGTTCTCTAATAAATTTTCTATAAAATTTCACATAGTGTCATGCAGCCGTAACATAAAATTGAAATTACATTAACTTTTGTTTTAGGGCTACCTTTGAAAAGGACTTTGAAAAAAACGGCAGTTCCTACAGTGGGAATAAATACTGCAACGAAAACTAACTTAGCTCGGTCTGATAGGCTTTCCACGAGAAAAAGAAAACAGGAAGTAGCTGAGCTCATAACTACTGTGCCTGATAGCAGTAAGCGGTCAATTACGGATGCAAGTTTGAAAATTGAAAGTCCTACAACTTCTGCAGCTTTTATGTGTTATGTGTATTTATAGTTTAGAGCAAAAAGTACCCTCTGACTGTTCCATTGACTTTAACGTCATAGGCGTAGAGGTTTTTTCAATAATATTCTGTAGTTTTGTAGATTCTGTGATTATTTTTAGAAGATATATATGTGGTAAAACCCCAAAGAGGAAAGAGTGTTAATATATTTCACAATTAACTTTAATATATTCTTGTTTAAATTTGAATTACTTTTATATTTTATTTAGCATATATGTCATTATATAAAAGGTTCTTTTCATGTAATATTTATAACATATACAGTACAATCCCCGATAATATAAAGAAGTTAAACCAATTCAAATTTCAAATGAAGAAATTAATTTTCTCAGGCGGTTTTAATAGTTCATAATCACTAAATTACAATATACTAATTCATTCATTAATTATATCTACATTTTTATTTCTTTTAGGACCAAAATATGTAAAACATACCTATTTTCTTTAATATGATTTGTAATCATTTAGTTAGTTTTTAATTATTTTTTGTTTGTTTGTACGTAGATACGTATATTTGCATGCACGAGTATTATAGTTGGCTTTTTCGCTCGAGTGTAAGAGTACTTCTTATATTGTATATAAGAAAGCAAACTCTGCCACTTGGTAATAAATATGTATAGGTACGTTAAGTTGTTTGTGTTCAGTTTCTCTGTAAACATGTATCAATTCTTTATTATCAATAAAGACTTATCATTATTATTATTATTATATATCTACCTATTACCTTTAGTATAAGTCATAGTTACTACTTTAACTTATATGGTAAGTAGGTATTTTAATTTGAGTTTTACATTATTTGTTCTTGTGGTGGATATAAAAACTATAAAATAATAAAGCTTTATATTTAAGTTTTTTTCATTTTATTACCATATTTATGTACAAGAATCATTGAAAATGTCATATTCCTTAATCATTTCAATAAATTGTATGTGTGCGTTGATATTGTAAAGAAAATATGCTTTCCTACACGTATTTTAAATGGAAATGCGTTGAAAGAGGCCGCACGACTACGTCACAGCAATGGCGGCGTCGCGCTGACAGATTTGGTCGATCTGGCCATCCTCTTTGTTTACAATCCTTGGCAATTACCTAGGCATAGATCATGACATAGATAGACGGATTTCCTTTGATGCATGTAGTGTTGCATATATACACAACTAAACAAAAAGAACGAACTAGAACAAATTTACAGAGCATTAACTGCACAGAACCTGTAAAACTGCAAGAATAGTAAACCTAAGAAGGATAGTTTATAAACGCTATTTTATTGGCGAGTGGGCGTGGCTATGATGACGTAGGCGACTGGCCAGAATTTGAATTCAGAGTAATATTATATAGGCTAATAAACTGCAATTTTTGACTTACATACTGCAGCAGAAGTATATTAACATAATATAAAAATCAAAGATAATAAGTGTTATGGATATTATAAAAATATAAGTCCGAATATAAATATTATTGTTTAAAATATGTATATAGGTGTAAGGAATAATTAGTTTAAATATACTGTGAGATCTGGAAAATCTGAAAGTCGAGGAATTTTGTAATTGTTAAAGTTTCAGGAAAATACTAAAAGTTTATAAAAGTCAAGACTACTCATGTCTTACAAATTTGACGAAAATATTAGTCAATAAAGACCTGATAAAATTAGGAAGACGACCATTATTCGTTAAGATGAATTGTACTTTGTAATACCAATTTTTTAAAATTTAGTTACGTATAAAATCACAACTAAAATATTTACCACTAAGCTAATTTAAAGGCAATAATGATATTTCTTCGGCAAAACTATGTTAAACTTTATAGTGAGTACGAAAAAATACCTGTTTAGTCAGATGAGAAATAAATTTGTCCCCCACCACAGCTAATAAGAAAGGTAACTAAAAAAAGCGAATGTTTTTAAAATTATTTATTAAACTAATTACCAACAAATAAAATAATAAAATGTTCTTTAATTAACAATCTTTTTCATTTTTTTTACATGTTCTGCGGTTTTCATCGTTGGACCTTTTTCTTTTTAAATTGTATATGGATTGTTTTAAATCTCTTCTTTCTTTCTGGGTATGCCTATCTTGTCTATCTGAAATGATATCCACCTTTTTCGTTCTTCCAGGTATATTTAATGTGGGAACAGCAGTTTTCTTTAAAATTTTCTTTAAAAGCAAACCTACAAATTAACATTATTTGTACCTAAATTTACACCAACCATAACTTTTGTTAGGTAAGTATTTAAAATTTATTATCTTACCTAACAGTTCATTTTGTAGATCCCTTTCATAATCATTTTGTGTAAAATGAACAGAACAAATCATACTTGAACTGGGATTAAATTTATCTGCACGTTTACAGCAATTAATCCATTCTTTAAGCATAGTCATAGAAACAAAATCTTTTCCTTTCGGGAAAGAATGATAAACAATTTTTGTATCGCAGCCTTTTGTAACCACACTTCTATTATTGCAGCCATAAATCGCACATCTACAGCCAGACATAAATTTAATTTAGAGTCTCTGAAATAATTAATTAGTTTTACACACATATCCATGAAGTTTAAGGCAAAATAAAATAACTTACAATAAACAGCAGAAAATACCTAAACACAAACGTAGCTACAGTTGATTTATTTTATAGCCTATTTAAAACAAAGAACACTTAAAATTAGTTTTAAAACACAGTAAACACATGCAGAATCACAAAGTAGAATTAATTTTGTCTTTAAAAGTTCTAAAACACGGCCTAAACGCACGTATAAGCAAGCATAAACAAAGCTGGTACGCCAGAGGGTGACGTCACCAACTAGATCGCAAGCCGATCGGAGAGCCAACATACAGTCTTATGGGAATAAACTATCCTTCTTTAGTTTACCATCCTTGGTAAAACTGTATTTCTAATATTTCTATATGTAAGTAACGACGAGACTTTATTTGCCCTGACATCTATTGCATTACACACAACTAAACACTTACGAAGCCATACGTACGGGTCTTGTCGCATCACCTAATACACTACACCGTAGAATTCGGCCAACGGGTAAAACGTTCGATCACAGTCAATATGTAAGAATAACCTCTGGAAGGAAGTAATGGTCCGACTAAATCTATATGAATGTGATCGAATTGCCCCTTAGGTATAGCAAATTGACCGACCGGACTTTTTGTATGACGGATGACTTTAGCAGTCTGACAGTTGACGCATGTTTTTGCTCACAAGTCGAAATTCATTTTAGGCCAGAAATACTTATTCATAATCTAGTGGCTTTTATGCCAGGATGAGACAAACCATGAAAAATATCGAATATCATTCGCCGATAAATATCTGGAACATAAGGGCGATATCGCACCAAATAAACTCATCTAAATCCGGAATATTAATTTTTGCCAAATTGGAATTGGATTTAGAATCTAATGTTTGATTCGATAACAAAAAGTCTAACTGGGAATCCTCCTTTTGAGCATCGCTCAATAATTTTAAGTTAAAATTCTTACCAGTCAAAGGAAATTTTCCATTTTGAACTAGAATGATACATCGATTAAGAGCAGATATATCATGTACACGTGATAAAGTGTCTGCTATGATATTATCTCTTCCTTTAACATGACGCATTTCGCAAGAAAATTGAGCAATATACTCCAAATGTCATATTTGTCGTGGAGATCTTTCGACGGCAGGCCAATTATCTATCACTTTAATGTTATCGTACAGTAAGCGGGTACTAACAAAATGTAAAGGAACTAAAATTTCAACGAAATTAGGTACGAAACGGTGATAAAAGTTTACCATACCTACAAAACTCTGGAGCTGCATGTGATGTTGGAAGAGAAAAAAATATTAATAATGTCTACTCGCTCACTACAACATAGTTGTAATTGTAGGATCTAGAGGTGAGTGGGCAAGTGAGCTCCTACAGCATCCAATGAAATGTATATGCTAACCCTTTTCCTAGGGCATAATTTTTATTTTATGAGATTCATAGTTGAAGACCTTAAGAATATTTATTGAAAATTGTTCAACCTAATACATTGTTTAGTACTATTTCTTACTTCCAGAAAATCTTAAAACGGTGACAGAAGAGGAAATGAAATAAAAGAGAAGCACTTTCACAGCTATTGATTAATTTTGACACTGTTGGTTGAGGTTCTGATGAAAATAACGAGGGCATTCATTGAACTATATGTATTAATCCTTCTAATAGAACATAGTTTCCATTTGAAAAAATTTATGAGTCATGCAAGATATTAAAAATATTTTTCAAAAAAATTTGTATACTAATGAACCCTCATACTACATATATTTAGCTCGAAATTTAATAAGGAGAATTTGAGCTGTGAAAATCACAAATAAACATATGTTATCAGAAATTATTATTATTATAATTATTCAGTACTATTCAGATACATTTGTATTTATAAACATGAAATATTGAGCATTGAACTTGCCTGCATTTACAAGCCGTAGATTCCATGAATGAGTATGGTCAATGTGTCTATGCCTAGGAGCCTTGTTATGTACTTTTTTTTATGAGGGGAAATCTTACATGGACACCCGGCGCTAGGGTCTACGGGTAGTGTCGGACTCCTACCGACTAAAACTTCTTCTGGATCAGTGTTTCCACGTAACCTGGAACTGCTTTCGCTTTCCGTCAAGCCACGGGTCATTCATCTTGTATTGGTGTTAATAAGACCTCCCACGTTTTCCCTTACATCCCCCATCTGTTAAAACAATTAGGGGTTCGGGGCTAGATCTCTCCTGTCCTCTTGCCTTGTCTTCGATTTAGAGCATGAGCTACATTTTCCCAGTTCTCCTCCGATTGCAGTATATACCTAATTAGGTTATCAGGGTTCCAATGGTCTCCTGATCTCTCGGTCCTCAACCGGTTGCAGTAGAACACGGTATGTTCTGCGTCGTCATTCTCCCCACAGTACACACACTCCCGTGTGTCAACCTTTCTTATATCAAAGATATATTCCACAAAGCTACTAGGTCCCGTGAGAGCCTGGGTGAGGTGGAAGCTCATCTCCACATGTCCCCTCTCCATCCAGGTTCTTATATTTGGAATAAGTCGTCTTGTCCACCTCCCTTTAGTTGAGTTGTTTCAACTAGTCTGCCATCTCTCGAGGAGTCTCTCCCTTGCCTCTTGCTTCCCCGTCCCTTCATATACCTCTCTTCTCTCCTTGGCCAGTAGATCTATCGGGGGGACCCTCGCTAGCACCAGGACTGCTTCGTACGACACAGTTCTGTAAGCACTGCAAACTCTGAGTGCAGCACTCCGCTGTACCCTCTCAAGCCTCCTTCTGGGGCTCTGTACCGCCATCGAACTCTCCCATACTGGGGCCGCATACAGTAAAATGGAATGCATCACACTGCATAATACCCTCTTCTTTTGCTAGCCTTGGGCCCATACGTGTTACTCATAAGCGTCCCTAAGGCAGAGGCGGTTTTCCCTGCCTTTTCTGCTGTCTTCAGTGCATGTAACCCATAGGTTAGCCGCGGATCTAACCATATTCCTAGATATTTCAAGCCTCTGCTAAGTCTAATCTTCTCCACCTGCCCTACTCTTACTGTGAAAGGTGGTAGAATTCTTTTCCTCGTTATGATGATGCACTCTGTTTTCTCTGGGGCTAGTTCTAATTGCACCCCATTTAACCACCGCTCTATTCTCCTAATGATTTCATTTACCCCTGCCTCTACTCCATCCACAGAGTTTCCTGTAACTGTTATGGCCAAGTCGTCGGCGTACCCTGTCATCGTATCACCGCCCGCCAGGGGCACTGTAAGACGTCATTGAACATTAAATTCCACAGGATCGGACCAGGACCGATCCCTGCGGGACCCCGCAGGTCACCTTCTTCCAGTGTGCGCCGTTTTCTGTATCCCATCCAATTCTTCTGTTCTCCAGATAGCTCTTAGTGATTCTGAGCAAATAAGGAGTTACTCCCACTCTCCTCAGACTACTAACAATATCAGCCTATCCCGCCGTATTAAACGCATTTCTGACATCCAGGGTCACTACCGCACAGATCCTCTTAAAGTTCATGGCCTCTCTCGCAATCTCCGTAATCCTCTTTACAGCATCCACCGTCGATTTGCCTTTCCTAAAGCCGTACTGATTCTAGTCTTCCCAATACAAGGTATTCTAGCAACTTGCTCCATGCGTCCAACAAACACAGTGGCCTGTAAGAAGACGGTTCCTCTGGCGGTTTATTCCTTTTTGTTATCAATACCAGCCTTGCCATCTGTCCAGAAAAACCCCACTCTCCAGTGCCTGATTCATAATTCTCAGGGTAACCTCTGTAACTATCTTCACTATCTCGGGTGGGATATCATCTGGGCCCGGAGCTTTACCGCTGTTAAGCGTGCTACAAGCAATCTTAAGCTCTTTCTCCGTAAAGGGGACACGTCCCCCACTTCCTGGCTCCCCATCTGACTTCTTCCCTCACAGGAAATAAGACGCCCACTATTTTCTCTATCCTTTCCCCTGGGATTGCGGGAGGGGTGGTTCTCATACTTCGGGTCACCCCACACGTTTCTGTCAATATCCTCACACAACTCCCTCCATTTATTCTTTTTGTAATGTTTTATCGCATCTCTGAGTCTTTTCCTTGCTTCTCAGTAGTCTTGGAGAGCTAGGTTTTCAGCCTCTCTTCCTTGCCTTCTATTTTCCCTAATACGCCTTCTTCTACCTACCACACATTGCCTCCTGAGATTGTTGATATCGGCTGTCCACCAATACACTCCCCCTTTGGTCCTCACCGTTCTTCTTCTGGGCATTGCTTGGTCACAAGCTCTAGAGACCACCCTTATCAGGGTTTCATCCGTCGACACCATGCCAGCTCTCACCTGTTCTTCTAGTGAGCCTTTGAAGGCCTCTCTGTCTAGTAGACCCAGCTTCACGACCCCTGCTGCGCCACCACGTACCCAATGTAGCGGTGGTCGCTCAGCGTCTCTTCCTCTCGCAAGACTCTATCCGGTTATTCAACTAGCAGAGCCCGCCGAGGCCAATGTTATATCCGAAATGGAGCCACCCTCCCCTCGCACAAATGTGAACACCGAACCTTCGTTGAGCACCTGCAATCATTCTGCGCCATCCAGTCCACAACAAGGTTACCCCTAGCATCCACCTCCTCAATCCCCCACTCTGGGGCCCTGGCATTGAAGTAACAACGACAATATCTTTTCCCGATCTCCTGCCCTCTTCCGTGATCGTATCCTGCAGCTCTTGCAGGGACCATTCTAGGTCTCCTAAACCTGCATTGGGTGAGAAGTAGCAGCAGAATATTATCTAGTCTTTCAGCTCCACCCATACAAATTCATGTCCTCTCCCACTTTGGTATACACTAATAGTCCTATTCAGAATTCCTATAGCTGCATCCACATTCTCATCTGTATACAATCCAGGTCTGTTATTACCTATCATTGCATTATTTGGCTCACTTACTATGAGGACTTCATTTTCAGTTTGCCTGCCCAAGCCCACAACAGGTCTTGAGCGGCCCGGCATCTGTTTAAGTTAACCTGCCTGACTTTGAAGATAGCAGGCTACCCTCTTCCCCACGCTCTGCCTCGTTCAGCGCTTTCCTATATAGCGGACATTCCGCCGAATCCGCACAATGCCGACTTTTATCGCATTTTAGGACAGTATGCCGTGCCTTTGCATTCTCGGACTTGATGTCCCTCTTTCTCACATCTAAGGCAAGCCTTCGTCCTGTCTGGACCCTTGCAGTTCACTTTTGTGTCCGTACTTTCAACACTTATAGCACATATGTACATCCACTCTCTCACGTACTCTACACCTAATCCATCCCACTCTCACACTTCCTTTTTGGAGCAGATCTCTTATGGTTACAACCCTTCCTGCTTTTTTCATTCTTACCATCACCCCGCCTACTTTTTCAATTGCATCCTTTAGTGGGTTTGCGGCACCACTACTACCCTTTACTTCAATTAACATCTCGCCATTCCTTGTTTTCCTCAGGGCTGTCACGCCCACTCCCGTGCCTTTTAGGTCTAGTCCTTTAATTTTCATTAGGAGGTCTTTATATGACACTCCTTCCCTAAGAAATAGAACATCTCTATCTTTTCTTGCTCTATTTTCTCCGATATTTCCAACCCTTGCAATGGGAGTATCTTGTCCCCTCCCATTTTGTGCGGCATTTCCTCCTTGTTACTTCCCCCCTTATTTTGAGGGGAGTACACCACCATGTTTATCTCCGTGCCACTCATGGCAACTTCTACCATTTTCTTTATCCTTTCCCAGTTTTTTTCTGTTCTAGGAAACGCTACTCTGTTTCGGTTGTTCGCCACCAACCACTCTTTCCATTTCTTTATATTTTTGTAGGTACCTTCTTCTGTATCTTCCATTGTTATTAGATAAACAAAGCGTTTAACTACTTCACTCGTCTTCCCTGCCATTTCAGAACTAGTCTCGTACTTAATATACGTGAAGCCTTCCTTATTTCCTCTGTCATGCGCGATGTTGACCAGCTCAGGAAATCTTAGTTTAAATTGCCTACCTATCCCCTTTTCCAGGAGATCACTACCATCGGCGCATTATGCCAAATCCTTTTCCTCTGTTTCCCAGACCGGATTTCCGACTTTATCTGACACCCTCTCATAGACCTGTGGGGGCCATTCTCGATCAGCCAGCTTTTTGTACTCGCTATAGTCCTTAATTTCGCCGATACCATCCCTGATCTCTTTGATCGAGGGAGTCTGGCGAGGGTGCGGAGTAAGACAGAGATTCTGTTCCCCCTACCTGCTTGTGTTGCCACATCGACCCTAGTGATCTGTCTGTCAGCGCATACCTTATCCATTTGACATTCTGTGTCGTACGTCTGTTTTTCTATCTTCTCCCATTTATTTTCATCTAACCACTCTCTAACGGTTTTTCTATTAATAATCTCTACATTACTCTTAAGCCTACTTATAGCTTCTTTAATCTCCTTGTTGATGTTAGGATTGTTCTCCACAAGCTTCCCCAAGATATTTTGGTTCTTCGTTATGCAATCCAGTGCCTCCAGCAAATCAAACATTACCGAATTCTCCTTTTTCTTGTAAGGGTTTGCACTATCGTCTGTAAACTCTATCGAAGTGTCAAATTGTTTCCTCTTTCTGAGGGTGTCTTCTGACACAGAGTTGCTCCTTCTTGTTTGACTAGTAGTCGCCAATCGCAAGTTACCCCTTAACGTATTGTTGATACTAGTCTGCCCTAATGCATTTTGTTTCAATTTACTACTCATAGCCATTTCCACGACGTATTCTCGGTCGGCCCTCGGGTGACGCCCGTTCCGAGGACAAGGCTACATACTATGAAGGTCGCCCTGTATTCACAGGTTTTAACGACTTCAATGTCAGTTTGTTATAGAGGTTTTCTCCTCGTGGTCCGGCAGATCCCCCGGTCATAGTATCGACACGACATTTCCCTGTGGTGCCATTTTTTCATTTCCACAGAGGTCGTTGAAGTATGAGCTGTAATTACGGTATTTAGCGAGTAAATGGCACAGCTCACTCGTACCTCGGATTAACCCCGGGTGCGCCAGTTCCCGTTACCCCACTTCGCAGTGTGGATCCTGAGGTTGAGCTGTCTTTAGTTTTCACTGCTCTCCTTCGACCTTACCGGCTTGGGTGACCCTACCGGGAGCCATTTGCAAGACTCCCGCTGGCATTGCTCTCAGGGTCATCGCGGCTACTTGAGCCCCTCCACAACGACAAGGTCTCACAGCTCCCCTGTTATGTAGTTGTATTGGATTGTTTGCGTTTGAAGTAGGTATTTCTTTTGTATGTTGTTTTATTGTTATATTGCTCTGTTGTATTACTAAATGCATTTAAACTTGATTAAACAACATCGCACGTTCAGCTCACCGAAGACATATGGAAACTGTAAAATTATATAATTTTGAGAAAGTGGACCTATAACATCATAAGCTCCTAAGCGATGCGATGTAGTGAAACCAACATTGTTATACACTATGTCAATCTTTATTAAAAAATGCTACTTTTGTTCGTTACTTTTTTTTTTAATTCCGTAATAACGAATACCTAAAGGTAACGAAGATATATAAGTAAGGTTCCAGTAGTCGTCAATAGTTACCAAGATATGTTACGATTTTATAAGATTACAGTAAGTTCCAGGTATATAAATGAAGTGATATAAATATTTCTCACCATTTTATAAAACCTACAGTAACAATTACCACAATATACAGGGTGTTTTTGAAATATATGCTTATATTTTGTTCAGTGACTCCCGATCGAATCTGAAGATTAATACCAATTTTTAAATTTAAGAATTCAAACAAAAAAAAATAATTTTTAGACTCACCTTTATCCACCTCATTTCCCACGCGCACAACGTAAATTATTCGCTCTTATATAGCTGAGTTTGCAGTGTTGCCAAATGTGCACAACATTATAAGTACTAACGAACATACGCACACACAAAGTTGATATTTAGTTATTGTTGCCCTCGTTGCTCATCTACAGGTTCTAGGCCTTGCACTTTCTGCACGTTATAAGGATGCAACTCCTATTCATTCAAAGTGCGCCACACTACAAATTCGCATACTCTAATTTGTGCAGAAAGCCTGCGAATACTTAGAGTACTCCAGCATCTTCTTCGACAGCATCTAAAATTAGTGGTTCCGCATCCAGTGTCCTCCGACAGCGTGTACGACCGCTATAATGAGTAACGGATTGAAAATGTCTATGTTCCCTTAAATGTTGAACAGCTAACACAAACGTTCTTTCATGGGAAACGCTGATACCGGGATACCGTTCCATGTAAATATGCGAGCTTGACGAGCATTTTCGCCTGCCGCACCATAACCGCTACTAACTGCTACTGGACGACGGCGCATTAAAACTAAGCAACAAGTTCACGGTCAAGTCATATGGAAGCTGATTAGTGGCGTAACTCGATAACAATCGATAATTATTTGCTATATTCAAAATTTACTTTCTTATTTATTTTTTGGTTTTTAGATAAATAAATATTGTTCTAGAAATTTTAAAAATATGATGATTGGTGAATCCGAGTATATGCTTGTATTTCAAAAACACCCTGTATATTACAAATTTGTATAAGGCTTATCTCATTATAAAACTAATACTATCCGGATTATATAGAGATAATTAACAACAATCGAGGATCTGATGATACGACTAGCTGGCCTTCTTTTTTCATCAACTGTCGCTTAAGTAGTTCTGCTTCTGCCTGAAGTACCCAAAATTTTCCTTCAATATCAACAAATTTTCCCTTAATGTCACTAACTTCCCCTTCGACGTGATCAACTTTTTCTTCAACCTTATCTACTTTTCCTTCGACTTCAATAACTTCAACCTTTACAGCGCCCATATCCTACTTAATTTAATTATTTATTTTTCGCTGGCTGAGAGGATAGCACCCTGTTGCACCTCTATAATTTTTCTTAACTCTTCTTGTCGTGTCATTTCTTCCTGTTTTTTCTTGTAAAGTTTCATCTCCAGGTCTTCCATTATTTTCTTCAATTCATCTTTTTCTTCCTGACTTCTCTTTTCCTGATCTAGTTGTCTCTTTTCCTGGTCTAGCATCATTCTTCTCAATTCCGTGAATATTTCTTACTTTTTATTAGCCGTTACTCGAGTCCGAGTATAAAAGTGTTACAGTCGATAAATTGTGTACAATAAAAAACAAGTAAAAGGTGTAGTCTATTGTAATTTCCATTCATCTACGGTGCACACGACTATGGCTATAGAGGCCAATTCGGGAGAGCACATGTCGACCGCAGTCAGGACAAACATAGACCTGGTTAGGTCTTGGATTCGGCCTTCTTGCAGCAACATTTCCTTGATAGCTGGCCACAACCCCTCGCCATTCGGTTCTGTCCGCTGCAAGTTGTTCCCATTGCTCGTCTGCAACACCGCAGGATTTTAGATTTTCATGGAGAGCGTCTTTGAACCTTTTTCGTTGACCGCCACGCCTTCTTCTACCGCTTAGCAATTCACCATAAAGTGTACATTTAGGAAGGCGGTTATCATGCATACGATGAACGTGACCTGCCCATCTTAGGTGTGCTCTTGAAATAAGCACCTCAATTGGAAGGCTGTTTGCTCTCCTGAGTACTTCCACGTTTGATATGTGATGGAACCAACGGATTTTCATCATACTTCTGAGGTGTCTTTGCTGAAAACGTTCTAATTCTTTCACATGACGACGGTAAGTGACCCAGCTTTCACATCCATATAGCAGTGTTGGAATGACAACTGCTCTGTAGACAGCCATTTTCGTTGACAAAGCAAGGTCGTGGTTGTCAAATACTCTCTCTCTAAGTCCCCAGAGTGCTCTAGATGCAGCGTTAATTCTATTGCGAATCTCGCTGTCCATGTTTGCTTTGTCATTAACAACGTTGCCTAAGTAATTGAACTGATCCACCACTACAAGAGAATTTCCGTTAAGTGTAATGTCTATTTGGTTCACTTGATGAGGAGTTGACATAATCTTAGTCTTTCCAATGTTTATTTTAAGTCCCAAGGAATCATAGCTCTGGGCATACACATCTAAAAGTTCTTGAAGCTCTTCCGGTGTAGAGGCTAAAAGTGCACAGTCATCCGCATACTGGAGATCACAAATGAATCGCGTGCGTGTCTTCGTGAAAGCTCTAAAGCGCCCTATGTTAAAGAGACCGCCATCAAAACGGTATCTGAGACCTATTCCTCTGACTGTCAGTTTGTTGTCAACAATAGTTGTTAGAGCAGTGGTAAACAAATTAAAGAGTAGGGGTGCCAGGACACATCCCTGCCTAACTCCAGTGAGGGTTTGGAAAGGTTCGGTTGCCTCATTATTATACATAACCTGGGCGTTGTTGTTTGTATGTAGACTGTGACATACTTCCACAAATTTTCTAGGGATACCTAAGCGGAACATAATTTTCCAGAGCACTTCCCTGTCCACCGAGTCAAACGCCTTGGTTAAATCAATGAAGGCCATGTGAATTTCTCCTTGATGTTCGAGTGCTTTTTCTTGAAGCTGTTATTTCTTATTTCCTGGTCTTCTTTGAGGAGATTTCCATTTAAGTCTTTAATAGGGCACATATTTTTCCGACTGGGGCCGTACACTGCTTTTACTCCTTGAAAGAAATTCCTGTAGTCGTGTGAATCGGCGTACCTTTGAATTTCTCTGGCCTTGCTTGCCCACCACTCGTTCTTTATTCTTCTGATTTCGCGTTGCGTTTCATACTTAGATTGGGTAAAAGCTTCTGCTTTTGATGAGTCGTTGGGGTGGTTGATAGCGTTTTGGAAGGCAGTATGTTTGTATAAAAGCTTCATTATCATTGAACCAGTCCTCCTGTTTTTTACTTGCTGCAGTGCCAAGAATTTCCTCACTTTTTAAACTGTCTTTAATTTGTGTCCAGGTAGCAGCGACATCTACAGAATTGGTTTCTTCTAGTGCACTCAAATTCTCTTGAACTTTTTGCTTTAGCTGTTCGACGGTTTGTTGGTCACGCAATTTACTAATACAGAGACGGAGTCTACGTTTTACTTGAGTTCTTCGGTGTTTGGGTCTCATAACAATTTTCATTTTAGAGACAACAATTACAATTGCTTTTCTGCAGCCATATTTCTTACTTCCATTAAAAAGTTCTCGGAAGAGCACTAATAAGTCTTATTTAAAGTCTATATTGGGTACAATTCAAATATTTCCACAAACTCTGGAATAGAATGTTCTAGAAATTTTCTCAATATCAGTCAGTCCCTACACTACCTGAATAACAATAGTCTCTACGGGAGGCAAAAATGGAATACTCTTTTTCATTGTTTATAACGTGATTACATAGATACGTGATAGAATTACAGTGCTTAAAGTCGGATTCTGATTACATTTTCTCAACTCGTGGTTTACACTGCCCTAAATCAATTCTATTGGATTAAATATGTAGTAATATGGCGGTAAACGTAACAGACTATGGCCGTGTGTTTAGCAAATATGGTCCGCAACATAATCTCTTTTAAAGTTATGTTTTTTACTGGATTTTTTTCAGGAATATTTGTATTTTTAGATTTCATAAACTTTATTATATCGTCATTTTTCGTATTATTATTTAGTATTTTATTTAATAGTCGCGAATGATAAAAAGCGTTATCCACAACGATAACTGAATTTGGAGTAATATTAGGTAACAGCTGTTAAGTGAACCATTTTTCAAACAAATCCGCGGTCATATCTTCGTGATAGTCAGCAGAACACAGTTTTATGTGTTATCCATTTTTACTTCCGGCATGCAGAATTATAATACTTTTCCCCTTAAATATGCTGCATTTAAAGTACAATTTTGAGTCGTGTCTACCTAATCGTAATTAACAGTATCATGCGTATCAAACCACGTCTCGTCAAGATATATTACCGTCCTATTTGATTAGATTTTATTCTTGATGAAAATTATAAATTGTTCTTCGGATAACGTCTTTTGAAGTATCGTCGATTTTTCTAAATTTTTGATTTTTCCGTTTTCTTTTAACAGAGGGATCTACAACAACCCCTTTTTTTATTAACAAGATTGACAGTAGAAATCCGAATCTGAGTTAATTCAAACATTCTTTTTATAATATCTGTATCCGTCATTTGATTATTTTCTCTCTTTAAGCAGTTATAACTATTTAAAAGAAGCCGCTGGGTTTGCACATGTAAATCTTGGTTCTTAAACTCCAAACTCGATTCGATCGACTCCGTTACCTCGTCTTCAACATTTTCATTATGTAATTTTTTTTCTGTATCAAATAGTCTCCAAAAATCCATTTTAAAAGTATTTTTTTTAAAGAAATATTACAGTTAGTAATTACTATTTTAGGTAAATATAACACAAACAACTAACGTTTTTTTTATTAGGAGAGCAAGGTTAAACAAACGTACGGTACTACCCTGTTCCACGAAAACAGTGCAGCACGTTCTTGTTTTAGAACTGCTCATTCCGAACATCTGCTTGAATTCTTTACCGGCCGCCCGCATCAGCGCAATGGAGTCGTATTAAATAAAATAAGGCTTCAACTTCGGAATAATTTCTCTTTCCATATTTTTTTATGAAACCTTTTACTTTTTAATAGTGTCATTAAAAAAAAGTCTCTTCTTAAAAAAGGGTGCTAATTGTACATTTGTTTATTAACAACAAATAAGCGCCAAATCAGTTGTAAAATTAAATATCTTGAATGTAAATCGATGAAAAACTATGAAAATGGGTTTCTAGGGGTTTTCGAGTATGGTGATTACAAATCTGATATCAAATTTCAGAAATTCAAAATGGCGGACGAAAATGTAAAATATTAAAAATTACGTAAACAAACCGATTTTTTAAATTTTTTTCAGGGTATAAATATATAAAATTAATGGACACGATAATTACTTTCTTACGCTTTCCAACCATGGAAGTTACAATTAAAATATTAGATGAAAGAAATTAGAGATGGCTTGTATAACATAAAAGTTATCATGTATCAAGTTATTTTTATAACTTAATCTTCTATGGTTTTAAATTTTAGTTTTGGTGATAGACAGTGTGCTGTACTTAAAAGTGTAACACCCTTATTATAAATTTTTCCTTTGTTTTCCGATTTGGAACAAATCTTATTCAAATATAGATCAAAGTAAGAAGTAGTAGAAGTATTTATGGTTAAAAAAACATCCGCCCCTACAAATGCAAAGTCATCTGTAATACCAAGAAAAATGAAAAGAATGAAAAAAATACTATTAAGCATTTTTTTATCGAAAAAATAATTTTATTTAAAATAATGTCAGTTCGAAAACATCATTTTAAATAACTTACAGATTATTTGACAAACACCTGACAGATTGCGTTAATTTAAAACAAAACACACTTTTCTACGCAAAGAAACACATTACAATTATATTTTTGGTCTTGGACATTATTTTTAAACAAAATCTTAATATATTTTTAATTTTGATGAAATTTTGGCTTTTAGACAACTCTGAACAACTCTCAATAATAAACATTTCCGATAAGAAATGTCTAATAAGATTTTCTGATTTTTTTCCGTTAATTTCGGTATCGTAGGTAGCTTTGCATTTGTATAGGGCGAATATTTTTTTGCCATAGGTAGCTCCTACTTTGTTCTATATCTGAGTAAAATTTGGCTCAAATCGGAAAAAAAAATTAAGGGCGTTACACTCCTAAGAGCGACATGCTGTATATAAAGTATTATTATTATTTTAGCAATCACTAATAGAGCAATAAATCTAGACCAATTTTTCACATCTTTTGGATTTTACCTCTCAGGGGATAATTCTATGATCAATCGATGGGGGAAAATGTCAGGAATAACATATTGTTACGTGTTTGCAACCTCCAGTAAACACCCTGTATGTAGGTTCAATAAATCGCAACAAGAATCTTCACAACCCACTGATTTATTAATCACTTAATTACAATAATTATTCCTTATACTAAAACACACTAATTATATTTTTAATCTACTATAAATTCATTACTTTAATTTACAATTTGATATTGTTCCTTATTTCATCTTAACAGTTGCTTGTCTCATATCAAACTGTTTTAGTGCGCCGATCCAGTCCCCATATATACCCACGTCAAATGTACCTGAATATTCTAGAATAATCCAGCGTTGTTCCCGATGTTTCTCGCCCTTCGCGTATTTTCTATACATTCCAGTGGCGTAGGCGTGCACATAACAATATTAAAATATTTGAGACTTGTAGCAATTGTTGTAGTAATTTTGGAAATAAATAAAAACTCAAAAGAATAGTTACAATACGCACTTGGTTTATTGTTTCATGAGTTTTGTTCAGTTTTGTCTGATATGTTTCGGCCTTGCGACCATTATCAAAGAGTCTTAAAAAAAGTTTTTAAGACTCTTTAATAATGGTCGCAAGACCGAAACATATGTCAGACAAAACTGAACAAAACTCATGAAACAATAAACTAAGTGCGTATTGTAACTATTCTTTTGAATATTTATAATTATTATTCTATTGAATATGTTTTATCAAGAACCTACCGCAGATTCTATCCAATTAAATAAAAACTATCAACAAATTGGCCTTAGGCGACTTTAACACAGTACGACGGCCATAAAATGCTTCAAATAATTAAAAAGGAAATATCACGTTGTAAAGAAAGAAATTTTGATACGGAAAATATTCCTCTACGATGCTTAATTCTTTTATCGATTTTTAAAGATTTTTTTGCCAAGTCATTTTCGTTTGGTCAGCTGACCATTGTCACGACGCGACGCCCCTTTGTGACATGGCGGAACGACGCGTGCTGCGCGCGCATCCGGCAAGTTGGCTTGCGTTTTTCGCCGGAATCACAAAAAAACGCGAAACATGCAATCTTTAAACCCGAAAAGCTCCTCGCGGAACGCCGTACTGTGTCGATATCGAAAGGGTGAGGATGGCAATGAAAGCGCGTCGTAAATTCGACGCGCGAAATCGAAATTTAAAGGCGCCAGGAACGAAGGAAAAACAGATTTTTTTTACGTTTACCGAAATCTGCCCGCGACACGTAATCAAGAGAGGAGCGACGCAAATTGATTTTGAGGGTCGTAAAAACGTGTGGGGAAAGAGATAGTCGAAATGAAAACAACTTGGCAAAAAAATCTTAAAAAAATTATAAGAAAAATTAGGGGCGAGCGTAGGTGCGTCTTTACTATGTACATACTTCGGTATGCGATGTAAAGCAACGACAGGCGCAGTTAGTACTTGGATGGGTGACCATTCCAACGGAAACCGCGTTCTCGCCTCACACATCTTCCAGCGGCTTGTATATCAGTGTATGCGCGGAAGCTATACAACCTTAGGCGAGGGTTGTATAGGAGAATACCATCCTTCGGAGGGGATGTAAAGCCGTCGGTCCCTTGTCTATTAAATGTTAGGCAAGTAAAAGATCCCTACTCTTCTTATGGGAAGAGGTTCGGCAAAATTCCTGATTGGGGGTAGCTCGTCTACAGGCGTCGGTGTTAGGCCTCAGTAGCGGAAATAGGCCGACGTATATCCCGTATCAAAATTATAGAGAATTTCTTTCTCTACAACGTGATATATATATATATATATATATATATATATATATATATATATATATAT
Organism: Leptura quadrifasciata; assembly: GCA_963675555.1. Lineage (NCBI taxonomy): Eukaryota > Metazoa > Arthropoda > Insecta > Coleoptera > Cerambycidae > Leptura > Leptura quadrifasciata. The sequence continues at coordinate 69,073,616 of OY776676.1, forward strand.
ATATATATATATATATATTTAATTATTAGAAGTATTTTATGGCCGTCGTATAGAGTTAAAGTCGAGCAACGCCAATTTGTTAATACCTAGTATGTTATTCCTGACAATTTTCCCCATCGGTTGATCATAAAATTATTCCCTGAGAGGTAGAATCCAGATTTTTTAATCGATCCGATACGATGCGATGGTACCGGTACTTTCAATGTACCTACCCCGTTTTCTTAACAGAAGCTCCAAACTATTAAAACCAATTCCAATATTCCAAATAATTTATAAGTGGCCGATACCTCTGCGTTTTTCGTGCAAAATGCTGGTAACACAACACCAGTTACTTTCATATACTTTTTAGACTTTGCATCTATAGCACAGAACTCTATAGGTGAAGTAAGACCCCTTGGCAGTCTTGGCAATTAACCACAATACTTTTTAATGAATGGAAATGCGCCAGCTGTAAGGCTGTCAGGGAAAACGTAACCTCAAACTTATGTTTATTGAAATTGCAAAATATTTCCTTATTTTTGATAAATTTACAAAGATCCCACTTACCTTCAGTCAGGTAAATATATTTTGAGAATATCATAATTTCATAACTTTACGAAACGGTTCAAGACCCGTAAACAACACGTGATCGATTGAGAAGATGTGAACTCATGTTTTTTAATATAACCTCAATTTTTCAGCTCGCTTTAAGTTACAACAAAGAAGACTGAAATGGGTAGCCAGGACATCGAAATGTGCAATGGTTTTGATTTCTGTCAGGAATATAAAGGTCTACATGTTTTACACGCACACCATCAAATCAAAGAACTCCAAACAATATTACGAGACAAGTAGGTGCTTTTATCTAACTTTTATATCTTATATCATTAGTCGGACTGTATGTGTATAGCAATGTAAAAGAAAACAACTTATCTTATGTAATACTCTTTCGTTGGTTTTATCCGTGATAGAAAATGAAATATTTGAAATTAAATATTTTTCGGCGTAGCCATAATCGTATATAGTATACTTATAATGTTTATTATCTTTCATTATCGATGGGGAAATCATGTAAAATATTTCCATAATAATTTTGTTATTGACCAAAATTGTTTTTTATGGCTACAATGAAAAGAGCACAAAATCTACTAAAAGAATACACTGTTCGTCGAACAACACATCCATTATTATATTTTTTTCATGTAAAAATGCAATTAACAATTAAGCTAGAAGAGTTTTTAGGTAACGAAATAAACATAAACACACCACATGTAATAGACAAACCCCAAGTCCAAAGACAAGGCTGCTTTGAAAAGGGTTACATTTATACGAATAGCAGGCACGCATCCATTACCCTCCGAAACTGCTAGTGTCAGAGCAGACCCTTTACTCGTTAGATTAAGTATTTTCGTCACACAGTGAGCTCTAGCCCGCTATGTTATCATGCTGATAGTAGCACCAATGAAGATGGATTCATTGAAATGATAATGATGCAAAAACGTATAGAGACATGTTCTTAATCAGTTGTCGATGCTCATTTATTAAATACGGCAATTTATGTATCCCGTAATACTATCGTTACATTTGAAAATTTAGATGAACTACCTGTACTGTAAACAATTGACTGGACTGACTCAGGTCTGGTCCTGCTAATTACGAAGGACCTATATGTTCTCACACAAAACAACAGGGTACAACTGTGTTGGGTGAAACAACACAATGGCAATCAGGGTAATGACTCACCCGCAAATGCTGCGAGATTGCCTTGTATGGTTCGGAACCTGCAGTAGCGCTTTCGGACTCGGTTCACAATAACCTGATAAAGAACTGCACGTATAAACACCACATAGATTGGTGTAGCAGCCTCGGCAGCTGTAGGTACAGCAAAATAACTTTGATTGGTCCTGGTCCTAAACTAGACAAAAACTATAATCAGATGCGGCTCTCAGAAATTTGAAAAGAGTACCATCAAGTGCAACTATGGATAGAAAATCAAATTGCAAAAAAAATACGAGAAATGCACTAGATATATCTTAATTTACTAATAACAAATTTTATAAATCAGGCTCCAGCTCAAAGTAATGTTTTTAAAATTATTTTTGTGGTTGTAAAGAGGCTGTGAGGCACCTTGTGAGTGTAAAAAGACAGAGCTGGATTGGTCAGTTACTTATGTAAGTTGTAAAGACCAAAGCTGCGCGAATAGTTGTCCCAATTAGAATATTGATGATGTTAGAAGAGTAAGCTTGTATTGAAATTAAATAAAATGAAAAACGTTTGCTCTATGTTTATATTGTTTATTATATGTACCAACTTCTCGTAAACTTTTAAAAACGACAACATTAAAAAAATGATGGTTTTGCCAGCCATATCATAAGTATGATTATATTACATATAATAGACAAGATAACTCTTAAAACCCAAAGCCTTGCTAAGGCGATTATACTTATGATGATTGCAGACAACCTTTGCTGGTGTCAGAGCTGAGGCTCGACCCAGCACATGTTGGACAGTGGCAGGCATGGACAGTTGACAAACATACTTGCCACATACCATGCTCTAGGCCTTTGTGCTACGGTGCTGGTGTTGGGTCCACGATTTGAATTTTTAATTTTTCACACCAAATTTACGATTAGTAACCTCAAAATCTCAAACTATAGTAATTTTGGAGATTCTTGCACATTTTTAAAAATTTTTCTTGCTTTGGTTTGGCCATATTAGATGCAGAATTTTTTCCAGTTTGGATCTCTTATTCTAGATCAGTGAGCTAATCAGTTTTCTCTTTGGTAAAGTGACCATTAAGTATCTTTTTGATTGTACCACAACATTTTTATCCTCTTGGCTGATAACATAATAACCTAATTAATTTAATGGTGCATTTATTATTTTGTAGGCTGCATTAACTTTCCAATATTATTGTTTTCATCTTTATAGTTGAATTCAAATCAATTATTTATACTTCACGTAATTAATAATTACTTTATTTATTTACCATTTGTCTTTTTGTCAATGAAGAAATCACTGTCTAAAACTAATTGACAGGTAGACCACAGCCCAAAATGTATACACGAGGTTTCCCCTTTTGTACTGATATCCCTAATTTTCTTTAGATTTCCTCTATATTTCATGTTATTTTTCCTTTGGTTTCAAATCATTGAAATCAATAGATACATCTAAAATATCTATGTAGATATAGCTAAAGGTATTTTATACTCAAAATTCCATGATTATATAGATTACCTGTACAAGTTGTTTGGAATTACTGGTTTACAAACTTCTGGTGCAGATTAAATAAAAATCAGTTTTAGTGCCCCATCTTCAAAGGACCGTAACTCCACATTGAGCTGTGTGAGAAAATATTGGAATATTATACTAAATCATCCAATGAAATTGCCTTCATTATCAAGTTCATCTATAAAATGTTAAATGGAAGCTGAAGACCATCTCCTCTCCACGCAGCTCATAGGAGGTAACAAAGTCATTGTAGACTGTCATGGGAATTACACTTCTCAAAAAATGTTTAGTACTACTTGTTAGCCAATGCTGTTGAACACATTCTTTTTTTTCTGTCTCCTTGTAGTTTTCTACGTTTTTCATTATAAGCAGTGGATCGTAAAATGAATCAAATTTGATTCTATAGTAACTAAAAAATATTTCTTGCATTGCTTTGTTATACTATTCTACAAAATTTTTACCACGCTTTCTTATAATCTTATGAATTCTTTTTCTTCAAATTGTGAACCCATAATCTTCCATTGATTGAGTGCTTCGATGGAAATGGATGGACTGTTAACAACATAAGGTTTTTCATGACAAAACTGGACAAATTTATCTCCACACACTCTCGTTTGACTTTTTTGACTTGTGGCATTAAATTTTTAACTTCCTACTATTCTTATATATACTATACTATTGTACAGTACCTGTACTTTTACACATGATTGTATACTATGTATACAATGACAATGCAATTTGACATAATATGAGCATAATTTTTAACATTACAATAACCACTCATTGCCTACTAGATTTGCCTTTTTATGTTTCAAGAGTATATTGTTTTATATGGAGAAAAAGTGACATTTTTTCTGTCGAAGATGTACGACAATGGAAGCGAGTCCGGCAAGAGCAACCATGACACAATTACTTTACATAACCATGTCGTTTTTCCTTCAAACATCGAATGTGAACCAAATAAATACATTATTTTTTCTGCAAATACTTTTAGGGCCACTTGTGAGCAGCAGTAGAAGACTTTTACTGCCGCTCATATGAAGGTTCGGAGAAATGACAGTTTCAAGTTCACGAAATTTTTCATAAGGTCCATTTTTTTTATGTTTGAAGAAAAAATTATTTATTTTCTAAACTTCTTTAGGTGTGAAATTTTCTAACTGAATTCCCCACGTGCTTGAATTATTTAGGTGAAGTACTTCTCATACATGAATTTTTTAAGAAAATTATCCGTGCTCTGTACGTGTCTCAATATAATTTTCAAAAATGTAATCAATAAATTTCCAGCAATAATTTAAGCATTTAGGTAAACTACATGTGAAAATTTCAGTATAAATTCAACAGCGAAATGGTATCACAGGACGCAACAAGCTCCATTCAGGCCTGCATAATCTGCATGATGGGAGATAACGAACCCAACATCCTGCTATACCAGCACCAACAGCATGGAGACAGAGGCTCAGCCGTTCGAGCGTCGAAGGCATCTGATTAAGATCTGACGAGTCAGCCTCAGAGGACTCTGTCTTACCTGTGGAAACCTTCCTGGTATAAACCATGTGGAGCAAGTAGGTGGTTGTTAACGAATGCTTGTGATATGTGGGGGTCAGTCGTAACCGGCCGACCAAGTGGATGAGGGCCACAATAAAACTCCTCCGAGTCAAAGTGTAAGAGCCAATGACTGTGTAACTAAGAAAAACTTTAGTCGGTCTTATGTGGGTATCCAGGATATCTGATGCACCCTAATTTAAATAAATGGTTGCCTGGGTTATGCCGGGCACTATATACCGCAGGTGAATTTGTTGTTCCTCCGCTACTCATAGAACTATGAAGCCACTCAATATTTAAAGTGCCTTCAAATAAATCCCATCACGTAAAAGCAACTTAGAGTGTGGGAAACTAAACATAGAGCTAATTTAATAGCCCTGGGCACTTAGAAAGCACTTAAAGGACTGCCTACACAATAATATAAGTTAATTTATTCTATTTTGCATGACAACTCTAGTGCATCTCTGCTATTCGACAAAAGCACAAATTTTGGTCTCCTTTCAGAGTCCATAAAGACTTATTTGCAGTAGTTGTGAATGTGCCTACGGAAAGACGTAAAAGTCAGTTCATAGAGGCATCTGCCTATTTTCCTGGCGAATAAGGAAATCCACCTCCAGAGAAGGGGTTATAGGCTGCGATGCTAATTCACACCATCATATGTGGTGCAGTACAGATGTAAATACTAGAGTTGGGTATCTTAACCTCATTTCTCCTGAAAACAATGAAGAAAATACTAGATCAATATATGAGAAACGAAATCCTGACAGGAACACCACTTCACTAAAAACAATTTGTCCATCAACTTGACAAATCAACAATAAATGCTCTACATAGCCTGGTCAAAGGCATCGAAAAGAAATTTATGGCAAAGGAAGTGACTGTGTGGTTTCGTGGATATAGAGAGCGCTTTTGGCAACACCTCCTAAAAATCCAGACAAGGAGCTGCGGAAAAAAGGGGAATATAGCCCCCAACAATCAAATGGATACAATCCATGCTAAGAATCAGAATAATTACCACAAATATGGGTGATAAATCGACCACGGTGGCTACAGTTCTATCACCCATGCTGTGGTCGATGATCTCCTCCCTGAATTATGTAATTCTGGCTTCAACGTTCAGGGCTATGCTGATGACCTGGTCGTAACTGTACGAGGCAGACATGACGTTGTGATCTCAAACCTTATGCAAATTGCCTTAAATATAATATCCAAATAGTACCCATCAGAAGGACTTAGCATCAATCCGAGCAAAACAGTTATTGTGCCATTTACTAAAAGGAGAAAACTAAATTTAAGTGCTCTCACATTGAATGAAACAGTCCAGAATCCTTCCAGTGAAGTTAAGTAGCTAGGAGATCCAAAAACTTAACTGGAACTTGAATATGGAAATGACAACAGCAGCTATTTGGACACGCTGTTTAGTAAGACTTTGGGTCTGTAGCCGAAAATGACACATTGGTCCTACCTTTCGGTTGTCAGACTCATGGACACCTACACATCATGCATATGGTGACCAAAAACAGGAAAAATTAGTACAAGCAACGTCTTACCTACTTAGGGATTAATAATAATAATAATCTATTGAAAATAGGAAATCCTAATATACAATGAATTATTTATTATACACTTAACAATGATTAATGAATACATAAATATAATACATCGTACATAAAAATTTGTGAAGAGAGTTAAATTAAATTTGAGGCACTTATATCATATATTTATTTTTATGTGACTGATTAATTTAGATTTAAAAAGCGTGTTAATAAAAATATAATAAGAGTGGGATTATTTTTTACATCTTCTGGTAATTTATTAAACTGGTCACAGCCTTTAAAAAACAAAGAGTTCATAGTTTTTTTATAGTTGGTTCTTGTTATGTAAACATTCTCATTGTTTCTAGTATTATATCGATGGATTTGATTTGAATAACATATAAATTCATTGAAGTATGATGGTAGAAGAGAATTCATAATTTTATAAATAAATATCATAGCCATGTACTAAAGTCTATTTGATACTGATATCCATTCTAAAGCTGACATTAGTAATATGGGTGTGTATATGTTACATTGTAGTATTATTCTCATTCCTTCATTCTGTAATCTTTGTAGCGCATTTATTTTGTTTCAATCAAATAAATAAAGTAGAGGTGCACAAAAATCGAAGTATGGTTGAATTATTTTATTATAAACAAGTATCCTACGTGTAACAGATAAGTTTGATAAAGCTCTAGAAAAGAAAAATATTTTTTTTATAATTTCATTTTTAATGTCAATTTAATAGAATTAACATTAATTTGTTTCAACTTGTAACTATTAGTAAAAATCATTGCTTTAGTTTTAGAGATATTCAGTTTTAATTTATTGTCACTCAGATAATTAATTACATTTGTTAGTACTGAGTTCATTTTGGTACTGCAACTTCAAGACTTTTATCAGTACAAGCTAAAAAGCATCATTTGCAAATAAGTTAATAAAGGCACAATTAATATGTTGGCGGATATCATTTATATAGAATAGTGGTCCTAAGGTGCTACCCTGTGGAACTCTATAACTGTTATCTACTTCACTAGAGAATGTATTATTAATTTTACATTTTTGTTTCCTATCATACAGATAATCACCAAACCATTTCAATACTGTCCCTTGTACACCATAGTATTCTAACTTTTTTAATAACAACATCCTATTGTTTCAAATGCACGTTTGAAATCAAGAAATGCCGTTACAATATATTTATCATTGTCAATGTCATTTTTAAATTTTGTTAGTATCATTTGTAGGACTTACTCAGAAGAGTGTGTTTCTCTAAATGACTGATTACTGAATAGGAAGTAATTTTTATTGAAATACTCATAAGTTAAAAATATGCAGCTTTTTCGAGAATTTCTTCGATAGGTGGCAATGTGTTAAGAGGCCGAAATTCAGCAGCTTTTAATGGTATTTGTAATTTTAGGGATAGGACTTATAGTATTGGATTTAATTTCCGTTTCCAGTGATGTATTAATAAAATGCAAAATAACATGACCAATCACATTAAAAATACTTTTTACTTATTCGGCGTTTATATTACCTAAATTATTTTGATTCAATTTTCTATATTTTCTACTAATACATAGTTCCCTATTAGTGTTATCTTTAAAAATTTACACCAATAGTTCCCATCTAAAACCGATAACTTAATAACTGAAAAACTAATTTTTATATATAGAAGAACTCCGCCAATATGCCTACTATTAGAATCACACCATACTAGATTGTAGTTTTGAATTTGTAGTTCAAAATTAACCATATCACTTGCAGTCCTTGATTCACTCAGAAGAATTATATTTGGATTATAGCAGGCTATATTCTGTATTATATCATCCATATGACTCATAGCACTCTGAATATTAAGATATAATATATCTGAGTTATACTGAATATTAGGATTGTCATTCAGTTTTTTTGGGTTAGATTATTCTTGTTTACAATTGTCGGTTTGTTATTTATGTACCTAATAGTTTTAGTATTGTCCCCATTAGCTATGATTTCATCAAGTTTTCGCTTGGCACATTGAAAATACTCTTGTTGTTTTTTGATTTGATCTTCGTACACTTTGATACTAGGAACATTTATTTTTGCCTTATTTTTTAAAACATATAATGCCTCCTCATTAGAATTCAGAATAACCTTCAATGGTCTATTTTTAGCTTCTACATATTTCCCCAATCTGAATGACTGCATGTTAGTTAAATTAATTTCCATATCCATTACAGGAGCAATGTTCCCCTGTCCTTCAGCAGCTATGGAGGCAATGTTCGACCTACCTCCTTTGCATGTGCATGAGAGGAGGAAGGCAGCACTTAATGCCCTAAGACTGCATCAGGTACTTAAATTCAAACCAGGCAATCTGGTTGGTCAATTAAGAATTTTAGAGTTAATCATTTTTGAGTCTATGACCAAATCCACTGACTCAATGCCATGCAAGTAGGACTTTGACTGCCCCTTTGATGTGCTGATTGAAAGCCATTAAGTGAGCAGGATCAAAGCACTGCGGTTGGAGAAAGGGTCGCACATCTGGAGAACAGATGGATCTAAGATGGCTGAAGGGGTAGGTGTGTGTATAGCGGGGCCTATATGCAGTCTATCTAGAGCCTTTGGCAACACCCCAACCATCTTCCAGGCAGAAATTTACACTAGAGATCTGTGTGTCCAGGAATGCCTAAAGAAACGCATTCAAAAGGCAATGATCAATATATATTTTCAGATAGAGGCAGTACTCGATGCTCTAAGCTCCTATGCCTTCGAGTTTAAAATTGTCTGGGAATGCAGACAATCTCTCTAAGGCGACTAGCTAATAACAACAAGGTTGCCTTGATTGAGTACCAAGTTATGAGGGAATAGAAGGAAACGAGTTAGCTGACAGCTTTGCAAAAATAAAAAGATGAAGCGCCATTTATCTGATCCGAACCGTTTTATAGCTTATCTAAGGAACACATAAGGGGATCAAAAAATATGAAAAGGAACATAAGTCCTACTGGAAGAATACTCAGGTCAAAGACAAGCGAAAAAGTTTATAATTTATTCGGCAAAGAATGCAGTAAGGCTTCTCGAACTCGAAAAGTTTGAATTAAGACTGATTACAGGCCTTCCAACAGGCCAGTACCCCCTTGAGATATCATCTCAAGAAACATGGGCAAGGCAGTAGATGATAAATGCAGATACTGCGATGTTGCAACTGAGACTGCGGAACATATACTTTGTGAATGCAAGTTATTAATCCGCATTAAGCTAAAGTACCTGAAACAGGAGGAATTGACACCTGAAGAAATACGGAAACTAGCTCTCAGGAAAATCACAAGCTTTGTAAAAAGTTTTGGAATCCTGGGCAACAATTAGTTATAGGGAAATTCACAAAAGATCGTTTAGGTCATAGTAAACTAACTCAGAGCAAAGCGACCCTTTAAACAATCTACAACACAAATGTTCAGAGCCGTGGCAACGGTTGGTTAAGTAAAGAATTAAATTTAACAGTTTTCCTTAACAAGCATATTTTTACAGTTTATCTTTTTCATGTAGGAAATTCTTTACCGAATACCATTGGGGCATAAGAATTAACCAGACAATTCTAAAAAAAGGGCATTCATTTATGTTTGTCATTTTAAAATATAACACTCCTCCTTTGGAATCAGGCTATTTTAACTTAGAAACGAAAGATAAGGAAATATAAATGAATGTAGTTTTTTTATGCAATACTTTTTTTTCTTAATTTTCGGTAATGTCTGTGCAGATATATTTCAACAGAAGATTATATTCTTTATATTTTAGTATTAATATAAATGAATATTGCATGTAATTTCAATTACTAAATAAAGATTAAATAACTAAATTTCACTTCTTAAATTTTCCAGTCCGAAATCCCACTTATAATTATGTTTTTGCAGAAATACCTCTAGAAGTGACTTTAAATTCTATGCTGACCGCCTCATCCGTCTAGTCATCGAGGAGAGTTTAAACCAGCTTCCATTTACTGATTGCAAAGTGACTACTCCTACAGGTGCTACATATGATGGTTTAAAATATAGATCTGGTAATTGTGGAGTATCCATAGTAAGGTCTGGAGAATCTATGGAACAGGGACTCAGGGACTGCTGTCGTAGTATCAGGATAGGAAAAATTTTGGTTGAATCTGATGCTGATACACATGAAGCTAGAGTAGTTTATGCCAGATTTCCAGAAGATATTGCACAGAGACATGTAAGTTACTTAAGTAAAATTCTTTTGATTTCTCTGTAACAAATCGCTAAAGTAGAAATAAACTTGTTGGAGATTTTTACAATGTTTTTGTTGGATGAGGGAAACTGTGCTTTAAAATATAATTTTATTACATTGTGTGAAGGATAGTTTGAGCATATCAATTCACAAAATATGTACAATCAACTAAAATAGAAACGTGTCGAATTAAATATTAAATATTTTTAATACCGACAGTAAAAAACAGGCCATACACTGTACAGATATGGTTTCTAAACATAAATTGTAGTAATAAGTAGATAGTAGTGGTAAAATGTTCCTGGGAATAGGTAAATAGTGTCAGTGCCATGTAAAAATATTATTGTTAATATTTAAAGAAATGGATTTTACTGATGATTCTGCACATTTAGAATTGTGTCATAATTTTCTTACATTGGCTAATAATAACTTTGTGTTATTTCAATTGTACTTGTGTATCACTTTTGAAGATTTAGCATACTTACTCTAAGTCACGGTGTGGCATATTAGGTGGTCCGACTTACCATGTTAATCGACGGCTTCATAAGTGCTTGGTATTTAATTCAGTAGATGGCGCCCGGAATATACCCCTGCAATTACCTAGGCATAGATCATTGCATAGATAGACGGATTTCCTTTGATGCATGTAGTGTTGCATATATACACAACTAAACGGCAAAACTAAGACAAAAATAAATAATAAATAAACACCACAGAAATTAGACTGCCCCCAATTCCAGAAGCCAGGGCTTGTGCAGAAGGGGGTTACACATTAAAAAAATGCAGATATACAACGATTTCCTTCGACAATGCCGGAGCCAGGATTCGAACCCGGTGGTGCGATGTCCGTGTGATTAATCGCGATTGCCACATCGCGCCTTAACCCACCCGGCTATCGACCAGACCTCGCGCAATCAATCAATCAACAAGACTTTATTATAAATTAAAAGTACAACAGTGCCTCCCCAGAACCCATCCCGGGACCGACTGTGCAACCACCGCGTAAATCGCAGTAGCAGATTGCAGGATCGGACGGAATAGGCCTGGTTCGGTTAAACAAAAATTGATAAAACTTAACCTAAACACCTTCTGCAAAAGCAGATAAAAGAAGGTAATAAAATTCTTACATGTCTATTTACAAAAAGACTTAACACAAAAATACACTTTAAAAACTGGGGCACAAACACTTTTTAAAATTTTGCAGCTGACGCAGGCGTCTTAATCCGAACGAGGAGCCTTCTGGCCACCTCGTGCCTTAACCCACTCGGCTATCGACCAGACAAAAAAAGAACGAACTAAAAGGCTCTTTAAATATAAATAATAATAATAATTTATTGATGTCAAGAAAATATAAAATTTTATAGACAAGTCACAAGCACAAATGTCACATAAATTAAAAGAGTAAAATTAGAAATCAAAAAAATGTTTTCACTACAAGGCAATACATTACAACACATTAAAAATTTATTTATTTTTGCAATAACTAGTCAATTTCTAAAAACGTGTAATAACTACAATAATAAATTCTTCTTAGTTCAAATGTGCTTTTAGAGGGCGGAATACTAAACATAATATTTTAGTCGCAAACTCCTCTATAAATCCTTATTTTACTATAAGGAAAGTAACCAGCATATTACCATCAAAACGCTAATGCTTCGATTGCAACAAACACCAGCCGAAAGACTGATCCTACTTAAAGGAGCTCCCTTGCCAGTCATCACACACCACTTGCAGACTGCAGTTTCGAGCTGTTGGCTCTCGCCAGTGCAAGGTAGGTATGCGACGACCGACATGAGAATCCTTTAACTTATAGTACATCCCGGTATTTTTACTATAGCGACATGTAAAACAGCCAGCAGGCGCCATCTAGCCATCGAGTGTCTGTTGCAATCGAAAAATAAATAGCCTGACTTGGCTTAGCATAGTTCAAATGTGCTTTTAGAGGGCGGAATATTAAACATAATATTTTAGTCGCAAACTTCTCTATAAATCCTTATTTTACTATAAGGAAAGTAACCAGACTGCAACCAAAGTTACATATCTGGCGCATTAAGTGTAATAATTGCATATTACCATCAAAACGCTAATGCTTCGCTAATGCAATTATTACACTTAATGCGCCAGATGTGTAATTTTGGTTGCAGTCTGGTTACTTTCCTTATAGTAAAATAAGGATTTATAGAGGAGTTTGCGACTAAAATATTATGTTTAATATTCCGCCCTCTAAAAGCACATTTGAACTATGCTAAACCAAGTCAGGCTATTTATTTTTCGATTGCAACAGACACTGGACCGCTAGATGGCGCCTGCTGGCTGTTTTACATGTCGCTATTGAAAAAATACCGGGATGTACTATAGTCAAAGGATTCTCATGTCGGTCGTCGCATACCTACCTTGCACTGACGAGAGCCAACAGCTCGAAACTGCAGTCTGCAAGTGGTGTGTGATGACTGGCAAGGGAGCTCCTTTAAGTAGGATCAGTCTTTCGGCTGGTGTTTGTTGCAATCGAAGCATTAGCGTTTTGATGGTAATATGCAATTATTACACTTAATGCGCCAGATGTGTAACTTTGGTTGCAGTCTGGTTACTTTCCTTATAGTAAAATAAGGATTTATAGAGGAGTTTGCGACTAAAATATTATGTTTAATATTCCGCCCTCTAAAAGCACATTTGAACTATGCTAAGCCAAGTCAGGCTATTTATTTTTCGATTGCAACAGACACTGGACCGCTAGATGGCGCCTGCTGGCTGTTTTACATGTCGCTACTGTAAAAATACCGGGATGTACTATAGTCAAAGGATTCTCATGTCGGTCGTCGCATACCTACCTTGCACTGACGAGAGCCAACAGCTCGAAACTGCAGTCTGCAAGTGGTGTGTGATGACTGGCAAGGGAGCTCCTTTAAGTAGGATCAGTCTTTCGGCTGGTGTTTGTTGCAATCGAAGCATTAGCGTTTTGATGGTAATATGCAATTATTACACTTAATGCGCCAGATGTGTAACTTTGGTTGCAGTCTGGTTACTTTCCTTATAGTAAAATAAGGATTTATAGAGGAGTTTGCGACTAAAATATTATGTTTAATAAATTCTTCTTGTAATAACAGACACATTTACATATATTAGATAATTTATCACATAATATATTTTTACAATCTAGAAACGTTTCAGTCATCAAAATCAATATAGAAAAATTCATTTAGACTATATAATGGATTTTTATTTAAGACATCTTTTATTTTATTTTAAAATATTTTCAACGGCAACTTGCGCCAATTCACTGGTAGTGAGTTGTAAAATTTATTACCAATGTTCTCCGTTTTTTTTAATCTAGCCATTGGGGGGACAAGATTCATTTTATTACGTGTGTTATGTTAATGAACATCCGTGTGAGTACAATAATCATTTAGATTTTTATGAACATAATAATAATAATAATAATAATAATCGTCTTTATTAGAAAAAAAGAAACTACACAAATATAGGCGATGTTTAGCTTGACAAGTTATTCTTACACATAACCTATATAATGTAACAAAATTTGTAACTATATTAAGCATACAAAAATATAAAATACCCCTACATACCTTAATATAATATGAACAGCGCCGGAATCTCCAACAAGTCATTCAGTCGATGCCCCATGTGCGCGTCGCCTAGTGCTGCAACCCGTAGACGGGGACATCGACCAGCGACCTAAGGAAGAACCAGCCACTGTTATAACCTAAACCAGGAAGAATAAAAAGAAAAAAAACCCGTTCTCGATACCCACGCTATTACGTGGCTGTCACTATCATTTAAACTGTCAAAAATGATTGTATGTAATAATGCTTGAAGGCAGCACAACTTAAGCTTTTAAAACTTGAATACTATGGTGTACGAGACATTACACTAAATCTTTTTGCATCATATTTATATAACAGATCTCAGTTTGTTAAATGGAATAATGTAGTATCTAACCAGAAGTATGTTAAATTTGGTGTTCCTCAAGGATCGGTTTTAGGACCTGTTCTTTTTATTATTTATGTCACTATGATTTCTTCTTAAATATTGACGATAACATTCTTCCAGTTGCCTATGCTGATGATACAACTTTGTTATTTAAAAGCAAATCTTCAAATGAAATAATAAATGACATTGAACGTTCTGAAAATCTGTTACAAAAATGGTGTTCTAGCAACTTCCTAAGTTTGAACTTGGATAAAACTAATACACTTGACTTTACAGTGGTACCTTCTAATGTAAATAACAATCCTGTAAAGTCATTAGGTGTCTTTCTTGATAGTTCTTTAACTTTTGCACATCATACTAATGAACTGTGTAAGCGACTATCAACTATAATATTTCTTCTAAGGCAATTACAAAGTGAACTTAGCGCTAATTATTTACAGATTTCATATTTTTCTATTTTTCATAGTGTAATGGTGTATGCTATTATTCTGTGGGGTAATACTTGTCATGCTCAACAGGTCTTCATATTACAAAAGAGAGCAATACGTGTTTTAGCTAAAGCCAAGCCTACTGACTCTTGTAGACCTTTTTTTAAGGATATGTGTATTATGACTCTACCTTCATGTTTTATTTATTATTGTTTGCCGTACATTAAAAAGAGAATTATGCTGGGTTCTATTCTAACTCAGGAGGATGTTCACGGTTATAATACTAGAGAGAAGAAAAGCTTATGCCTGAAAAGTGTACGCTTGACAAAGACAAAAAACTCCTTTTTATATATGTCCAGTAAATTTTATAATGCTTTGCCACGACATTTACAAAATGAAAATATAGGTATAAAAAGCTTCAAAAAAAATGTTAGGACATTACTACTTAAAAGTTGTTTTTATAGTAGTGAAGAATAATTTCAGTATTGCAATTCATTATCTATCTGACTTCTAGCCTAGCCAGTTTTTTTTTTTTATGTTATAGATTTGTTTGTGTTTTACTTATGCATGTTATTTATTTAATTGTTGTATGTTATTTACTTAACTGTTTTTATTATATACATTGTTTTCTTGTTTTTTTTTTTATATATATATATAACTTAGTACATTTGTATGCTACTAGATTTATTTTGACGACTGTATACACATTGTGTGAAAAAGAGAAAAATATATTCTATTCTATTCTATTCTATTGATTTGGTTGTATTTTTTAACGGAATTATAGGAGAATGATTGGCGAAAGGTGGACGTAAAATATCTTGGCATATTCAAATCGCGGTTAGACCTAACATTAATGGGGTGTAAGTTGAACCGATATAATATTTTTGAGCGGAGGTAAGAGGGTTCGCCTCGGAGTATTAAACGATGAACAAAGTTTAATAGGTGTAGCTCCCAAATTTGGCTCATAGGCAGCCAATTAAGAATCTTTAAATTCGCAGATATTCTGTCATATTTTCTTAATCCAAAAACCAAGCGGCAACATGTGTTTTGAACTTTTTGTATGCGATATCGGTTAATTGAATCGATACAAGGACCATAAACAAAATCAGCATAATTAAATAAAGACAGCACGAGAGATTCACACAAGGTCTTCCTTAAATTAAAGCTTAAAATATGTTTGTTAGCATAAAGCAGTTTAAGGGCGCAATATGATTTACTTATCAAACTGCTAACGTGTGCAGTGTGCATCGAGAGGTGACCGAGTGCAGACGTACCGAGCCAAGAAAGTGCACAGTGAAGTGGCAGCCCCACAGCTAGTGTCGTCGTCGACAATTCTAAGAAGAGGAAGTACACACGTCCCTTGGAGACACCATTTTTACTGTTATTAATCATAACTTTTTCCCATAATATTATAGGTATTCCCTTGCAGGACACCAACAGCGACGTTACCGTGGAGGACGGTAGCATGGACTACAGCGAAGACAAAACGTCCCAGAGCGGTAGCTCCAGAGGGGATACCCCAACCCCAAGGGATGACAAAGAGACGATAAAACGTCTCACAGAGGAGAACAAAACCCTCAGAAAGAAAATAGAGGAGCTCACCGAGAGGTTGGAGCTAATGCAGAGGGAGCAAAAGTCCCAGCACGAAGAACTTCTGCGTGCGATTCGAGGAGAATCGCAAACGCGGAAGCGGAAAAACCCACCCGCCACTAATACGGACTCCGACGAAGAGGCCCCTAAGGCGGCAAAGAAGGTGGCTGAAGAGCCCCTCAAGTGCCCCCCAGAGCCATCCAGACGAAGCAGATCGGGATCTAGAGCTCCCCAGCAGGAGGCTAACGTCCCCAGACAAAACGCCAGGACAGAGGAGACTGAGGCCCCTCAAACAAAAACAAGAAGCCAGCGCATACCGCCGGTAGTGCTGAGAAACAAGGAGACATGGACAACGGTGAGCCGTCGTCTAACCGAAACCGGCATTAACTTTAGCAAGGCTAAAGTTACCGCGGAGGGAATCTCCATCGAGCCCGCGACATCCGAAGATTATCGCAAGATGACTAGGATGTTCGCAAACGAGAAAAGGGAGTACCACACGTACACCCTGCCAGAGGAACGGCTGCTACGTGTAGTCATCAGGGGGATCCCGAGCGGCGTTACTTGTACAGAGGTGGCAGAAGACCTCCAAGACCAAGGTTTCGCACCTACCGCAGTGCAACGGATGACGTCCAGACGGACGAAACAGGAGGTGCCACTCGTACTTGTCCTAGTCCCACAGGACCAGGACAAGATACTCCAAGTCACGAGGTGCTGCTCTCTAGTCGTAAGGACAGAGAGACAGAGAGCCAAGGTAGCGGCATCCCAATGCCACCGCTGCCAGCGTTTCGGCCACGGACAATCCAGGTGTACCGCGCAGCCGAAATGCGTGAAGTGCGGCGAGGCACACCGGACGACTGACTGCAAGAAGAAGGCAGACGAACCGGCCAAGTGTGCGAACTGCCAAGGGGCCCACCCGGCCAGCTACAAGGGGTGTCCAAAATACCCCAAGCAATCAGCCAGCGCCACTCAAAGGCCGGTACAGAGGCCGACGACGACCTCAACAAAGAAGGGCGGCGTAGCGCCAGGCACTAGCTACGCAAAAGTAGCCCAGAGCAAGGCAGGACAGAACACCGTCCCTGCCTCAAAACAACAAGCATCGCCAGAGGCCAAAAACCTCACAGCGGTGCTAGCACAGATGCAACAAATGTGCTCAGCGATGAGTGCATTTTTTGCTCAAATGCCAAACTTTACTAATCTGTAATGCCTTTACAGATTAAACCGGAATTCCTGCAGATGGCGGCCTGGAATGTAAACGGCCTGCAACAAAGGAGACTTGAAGTCGAAGAGCTCCTGACCAGGTACGATATAGACGTCATGGCACTGCAGGAAACCAAGATGACCCCGGCCAAGGAGATCAACTTCCCAGGATACCACACGTACAGGATGGACTGGGTAAACATACCTCGGCGACCCGCAAGAGGAGTGGCTCTACTCGTTAAAAAGACCATAGCCCACCATCCGACGGTACTACCTGAGCTAGAAAATATGAATGCCACCGCCGTAGTAGTGTCCACAGCACGAAACGGCGACGTCCAAGTGGTTTCATGTTACCAGCCACCCCACAGCACGCTAACCGAGGGGGATCTGGACGCAATTCTACCCGCTAGGACACAGGTCGTCGCAATTGGCGATTTTAACGCCAAATCCCAGCAATGGAACAGCGGCGTAACCAACACTCGAGGACGAGAACTGCTGCGGTTCCTGGGACAGCACGCCGGCGAACTGCTGGTGGTAGGACCAGTCCAGCCCACCTTTGACAACGGTAGAAACAGGCCAGACGTACTGGACATAGCCATCCTAAAGGAGATGACCCTCGAAGCGGAGATCTCCACCAGAACGGAGGGATCTACCGAGCACAACCCGATCTTCCTAACTCTAGGAGGACAGGCGGGTGACGACAACGCTACCTTCACGAAGCGACGAACGGACTGGGAATCGTACCGGCTGCACCTGCAGCAGTACATTGCACAAATTCCCAGGCTAGATACCGTGAGGGACGTTGAGAGGGCCGTCATTACCCTAGAGGAGCAGATCCTGGGAGCAATAAGGGCCAGCACGACAGAAACAGAAGTAAGAAGACACCCAGCACCGATGGCGAACCTACAAGAGGTCACCAGGCAGCTGATAAGGGATAGAAGAAGCGCCAAGAGACGGGCTCAGAGGACGAGGCTCCCCGCCGACAGAAGGGAGTATAACATCCTCAGCCGAAGAGTGAAAGCCGCCCTCCAAGAACACCGTCAGGAGGGGTGGCAACGCCACCTTGAGTCACTCAATCCACAGGACAGAAGTATGTGGAATACCCAACGTGCCCTGCGAAACCGGAGGAAACCTATACCCCCGATTCACGGAGAGCGAGGGAGGATCGTCTACACTAACCAGGAAAAAGCCGAGGCGTTTGCCGACAGCTTAGAACTGCAGTGTAGAGAGAACGAGCTCGATGACGAGGACGAGGACTGGGTGGACGATGTCGAGCGCAGAGTACGTAGGATCCACCGCCTGCCTGATGACGACCACATCCGCCCGACTACCCCCGAGGAAGTCAAGGAAATCCTTAGGAGCCTAAAGCCGAGAAAGGCTCCAGGATGTGACAAGATAGGAAACATCGCTCTCAAAAAGCTACCCAGGAAAGGAGTAGCGGCGCTAGTCAACATCGTAAACGCGATGTTAAGGTTACGGCATTTTCCAGCCAGGTGGAAAAAGGCCGACGTCATTATGATCCCTAAACCAGGGAAAGAACTAATTTTCCCGTCTTCTTACAGGCCCATCAGCCTCCTCCCAGCCATGAGCAAGGTTGCAGAACGGGTCATCTTGAAGAGGCTCACAGAAAAGGCAGAAGAACTGAATATCATCCCGGATGAACAGTTCGCGTACCGAACAGGACATTCCACCGAACTCCAAGTACTTCGCCTCACCGAGGAGATTACTAAGGGGTTCAACCAGCGGCAAGTCACCGCGGCGCTGTTCCTAGATGTTGCCAAAGCGTTCGACAGGGTCTGGCACGACGGCCTCCTAGCTAAAATGATGAGTATGGGTTACCCCATCGAACTCGTCAAACTAGTGAGGTCCTACCTGCACCGCAGACAGCTAAGGGTCAAAATCTCGGACCAACTCTCCACTTACAGGACCGTGGAGGCGGGAGTCCTGCAAGGTTCGGTGCTGTCACCGCACCTGTTCGCTATCTACACCTCAGACCTCCCCAGGACCGACCACACAGCCCTGGCCCTGTATGCAGACGACACAGCAATAATTGCCAGATCCTGGAAAGCCAGGAACGCAACCAGAAAACTCCAGGAAATGGCCACACTCCTGGAAGAATGGTGCACGAAGTGGAAAGTCGCCGTCAACGCCGACAAAAGTCAAGCCATACTCTTCAGACGAGTGCGGAAAGAAATTCCCACAGGACACGTCTCCATGAACGGCGAGGACATCCAATGGCACGACACCGTCAAATACCTTGGCGTGGTCATGGACAAAAGCCTAACGTGGAGACAGAACACGGACGCTATTACAGCCAAGGCGCGGCGCACAAGAGCCCTCATCTACCCGATGATGGGAAACGGTAGCCGTCTCAACCTGAGGAATAAGCTCACGCTTATCAAAACCCTCATCAGGCCGCAGCTGACGTACGCCTCGGTAGCGTGGGGTTACCAGGCAAAGTCCTACATGAAGAAAATCCAGGCAGTGGAAAACATCGCCCTCAGGACGGCAGTCGACGCACCATGGTACGTGAGAAACGCAGACATCGTCAGAGACCTGGAGTACACCACGGTCACTGAAGTCATCCGGGAACGAGCGAAGAAGCTGTACGCCCAAGCAGAGGAGCACGGGAACCCGCTAATCAGACAGGCCACTGATTACGACCCTGCCGACGCCCCGAGGCACAAACGGCCGAGGGTACAGCTTCTGGACAACGGGTGAGTATAACTTATATTTCCCGCTAACCGATCTGTTTCAGATACCCCAGGATGGACCACCACTACCAGAGACATGACGTTTTTCTACCCAAACCCAACCTCCTTGCGGGCGTCGGACAACATACCGTCCAACGCCCGTTGTCCTACCTGCTCCGTGGAGTCCGAAAGTGCTAAAAAAGCACTTAGGGTCTCCACACTCCCGAGCTACACAGCTCATATCCTTACCTTTCCGATGATCCGGGGTAGGACACACCTTTACTGTGTCCTACGTACCGGCAGTCAATCCCAGCCAAAACTTCCTAAAACCCAACTAGACCGATGACTACCCACGGGGGTGACAAGCTGGCGAAGAAAGAAAATATCAAGACAAGAAGAGCGCCAGAAGAGACCTCTGCCAGCGAGGTTGAAGAGCCAGGACCAGGGGAGGTCCGCAGAAAATACCACGACACATCTCGCATTTGCGGGCTGGGTCTGGTAGAAGTAAGCGGGCCCACCTATCACGAAGGCCGGTCCAGGTCTACAGAGATAATCTAGGAGCAAAGAGTAGTAGTCCTACTCGGCCCTAGTTATCGAGACCGTCATCAAGCCAATGGATATTGGCGCGCTAACGTGTGCCTCAAATCTTAAAATCAAACATCTAATAGGGATTGATATACTATTGCTGAGAACACAGTCATTATTTTCAAAGATGCAAAAAATGGCCTACAACTCTCTTCATACTTAGCTCCTACTATACTTCTCACAGCTGATTTTTGAATTACTAATATTTTATGTATAAGAGTATGGGATGCATTACACCATGTAATTAAGGCATAAACCTTAACTGAATGAAAAAGTGAATGATAAGCAGTTAGAGCTGCATTTTGATTAACAGTCATCTTTATTCTTCTAATTGCATATACGATCTTGCTTAATTTACCTCGAAGGTTTTCAATTTGTTCAGTCCAAATAAAACAAATCTACAGAGCATTAACTATTGGTATGTATGTAATTGTATTTCTAATATTTCTATGCATAAGTAACGACGAGACTTTATTTAAAACATAATATTTTTAGTCGCAAACTCCTCTATAACATCCTTATTTTTCTATAAGAAACGTAATCTGACTGCAACCAACAGCTACTCTCCGAGCTATGTGCCCCGCCGAGCGCTGAATTACAAGTTACAAGTCTGGCGCGTTAAGTGTAATAATTGCATATTACCATCAAAACACTAATGCTTCGATTGCAAGAAACACCAGCCGAAAGACTGATCCTACTTAAAGGAACTCTCTTGCCAGCCGTCACACACCACTTGCAGACTGCAGTTTCGAGCTGTTGGCTCTTGTCAGTGCAAGGTAGGCATGTGACGACCGGCACGAGGATCCTTTGAGCAGGAAATAGACTTTTACTGACTTTTTTATATTTAAAGAAAAGAGATGCAGTGCATGCAAAAATGTTTTTTGTACTTGACATATTGTCCAACTCAACATTCCACCTCTTAGGGCAAATTATGTTGCATGCCAAAAACTAGCACCTTTTGTTCTTGTTACATGAATAACTATTTTACGATTGATATTTACTCTTGTATTGTTATTGTAGGTATTGCTGATGTATCCTATTATGTCTACCGGGAACACAGTCAGCAAAGCAGTGCATGTGTTACAAGAACATGGAGTTAAACAAGAATGTATTATTTTAAGTAATTTATTCTGCACACCTCAAGCGGTTCAAACAGTGTTGGATGCGTATCCAAAGGTATTATCTTTTGTTTTTAAGATTCACAAATAAAATCGTCAAATCAAGAAAAAACTCTGACACCTCTGAATTTTCAAATATATTTGCTCAAAAATGGAATTGATTAGAATTATTATCTCTTCAATCATGTTTTTATTATTTCCCTGTATTTTGTATCTTAGATTAAGTTACTGCAAACACCACGAGTGTGGCGAGGTATAGGGAAATTATGGAAATCTGTATGTAGAGAGTGGTATAGACCCAGCGTATGCATCGCTATCATGATTGGTGTAGTATAATTTGGAATTAGTGCCAGTGGCGTGTACAGTATATTAATATATGCATGCAGAAATTATTATATTCGGATAATATTCTTGAAATTAATGATATTGTATAGATAAAAATAATGTTTTGCATCAAGATTATATATCTTGCCACAAAAGTATTTGTTTTATATGAGTTTATTTATTTACACATATATGAAATAAATATTCTTGAGTCAAATATTATCTCTGTGGAACAATATTGTATTAGAAAAAAATGTAATTCCCACCTCATTTGGCATTAATTAGCACGAAATAATGCATCAAAGTCCTCCTTGCAGTCGCTTGAATCGCTGTCATCACCTACATTTATTATCAACCAGTTAATCATGTCACACTTTTTAGCATTACTATTAGATGTAGGATTTATTTGAATATTATGGTAGGGAGCGTTATCTATAACAGTAACAGCATTGGGAGGTAAATTAGGGATTAGCATTACTTCTACTAACTTTCCATAGTTCTAGGAATTCATATCATCATGAGAATCACATCGCATCAGATTTGAATATCAATAAAGCGTTTGGGATAAATCCCATTTCACCGCCAGCTTGTACTATTATTAGCCTATTGCCATTGGAAATATTCCTAAATAAACATTTCGTATTTTAGTCAGACCAGTTCTCGAAGACGTTGACTGCCTTGTATGTAAGTTTCATCCAAATATACAATAGAATATTTTTGGCTACGATAGTACTGGATTTTTTTTAAATAGTATTTCCTTAAAACTCTTATGTCCATTTTCTCAATTAATATTTTCTTATTATTCTGGGTCTTTCTCCACCTTAATCCCATATCATGTAAAATTCTTCATAGAGTATTATTAGAACCTTTCCATCCGAACTGCTCTTTAATTTTTTTCACAGATGCAGTATTGTTACTTGAGTTCCCTCTGTTTCATAATATCTGTAAATAACATCGTGAATATTCCCAACTATATATTCTGGTAGATTTGTAATAGAGCTTGATTTCGGGCACTTCTTTCCTGGACTTCTAACCTTTTTTTCTGGAGAATTTAATACACATCTTCACTGCCGTGCCTTCTTTTACAATTCTTTCTATTATTCTTACCACAAGTAGCTTCTGATACGTCATTTTTAACGTCCAATAATGTGTCTGTTTCACTTTTTGTGGAAGTAAAGTAATTATACACATTAAATATTACTTCACGCATTTGCCTGTGAATAACTTTATGATTTCCTATCGTTGACATTTTAAAAATTAATTAACTAAACTTCTGAATAATGTATATTTTACTAAACAATAAACAGATCACACAATAGTCTCTCTAACATAAGCACTGAATGGACGCTACTGTCAGTGATAAACTATTATAACAAGCGATCATGCTGTTCTCTCCAATAGGTCGACTTTGTTCCCCTGTAGTCACCTACGCTCGCCAATACTCATGGCATTGACAGTGCGGCAAACCTTCGGACATCACTGTGATTCTATTCATGTTACACATTTTTTTCAACTCAAATTATACAATGCTTGATACCTTACCTATGCAAAGTGTTTATAATGCATAAGACAAGAATAAAGGTATTTTTGATTATACTAAATAGAAAACTAACATCTCTGCAGATAACACAATGACAAGTTTAATTTTTATGCTTGCTAGGTTTCCATAACCCACAAGGTAACAGTGAATGATCCAATACAATCAGATGGGGAGCAGTTGTAAAGTTTGATAACGTAGTTTTGTTTTTCGTTCCTAGAGACCACAACTTAGTTGGCCATTCCAGTTGCAGATTTGCACACAACTTTCGTACAACTAATAAATTGAAAATATGTATTGTTAAATTCAATATTGCATTCTCTTAGGAATCAATAAACTTCGCTCATATTAGTAGTAGTAGTACAAGTTCTTTATTGTTTATGTTAATAACCAAATGGCCATCAAGTGAAGTCTTTTAGACCGTATCGTTCTTACATATAAAGAATTACAATATTTTGTATATGCTTTTTGAATTGAATATATCTTTATTTAAAAAAAGGAACATATTTAGTACATTATAATGTATGTAATATTTTTGCGTTTAATTTAATTTGCATTAGAAAGGGATATTCTTGAATTTTTGTTGGGTGTTTGTACTTGGGTCTAACTTCTATTCTGGGTATTATGTATGTCCAGTTTCCATGGTATATGTTTGTTTGGTGACTTTAGAAGAATATATTAATAACCTCTGAATGACTGTCCAAATTTTAGTTTTGTTATAGAATAATGTATTTACCTAATGAATGACGGATTTTCAGAATGACGAATTTTTTAAATAATTCTAAGAAATGATGTTTCTGGATAGTGTTAAAGGCAGGATTCCCACAGGTTAAATACAAACTTTGGTCATTATTCCAAATTAATTCATAACTTTAATGTCCTTTAGTTTTTGCTCTGAACATTACTTTCCATTCTATTATTTCTGTATGAGGGGCGAGCGTAGGTGCGTCTTTACTATGTACATACTTCGGTATGCGATGTAAAGCAACAACAGGCGCAGTTAGTACTTGGATGGGTGACCATTCCAACGGAAACCGCGTCCTCGCCTCACACATCTTCCAGCGGCTTGTATCTCAGTGTATGCGCGGAAGCTATAGAACTTTAGGCGAGGGTTGTATAGGAAATATACCATCCTTCGGAGGGGATGTAAGGCCGTCGGTCCCTTGTCTATTAAATGTTAGGCAAGTAAAAGATCCCTACTCTTCTTAAGGGAAGAGGTTCGGCAATATTCCTGGTTGGGGGTAGCTCGTCTACAGGCGTTGGTGTTAGGCCTCAGTAGCGGAAATAGGCCGACGTTAAATAAATGTATATAAAAAAAAAAAAATTCTGTATGAAGATTCATGTTTAGTTTGTTGTCTAAATTAATTTCCAAATATTTTACATTCAAAACTAGTCGGATTATATTATTTAAGATAGTTAACAATGAAGGGAACTTTGAAGGTGCGTGGTTAGTAATTAGCAACTGTGATTTAGACAGGTTGGCTTGTAAATGTCATTTATTTAATCATCTCCTGGAGTTGTCATGCAGTATCTGCCTCTCTGGTTATTTTGTAAAACACTAATACAGTATTGCCAGCATGTTGCAACATGTATATACATGAATAAGTTCTTCTGTGGTAAAGAATATATCTCATAGTAATGCATGTTAAACTGTAGCGAAGAGAGTGAAGACCCTTGAGGTACTCTATATTCTGCTATAAATTCATCTGATAATGCATTTTTAATTTTTATCTTTAATTTCTTGGACTCTATAAATTTTTTAATAAGATCGAGTGTATCCAGTTTCCTTAATTTATGCAGTAGCCCATGCAAAAATTTCTTAAAAGATGCTGGAAGTACATTGAGTTAAATGGACGACATTCTGAAAATGAATTGTAGTAATTATTTTCATGGTTATTTTGTTGGTTAATTTCACATAAATTACTGCATTTTAACTGCATGAACGGGCATTTATTTGCATGGAAGACATGCTGGCGGGAGTGAGATGCAAGGGTATATACTGTATAGTGTTTTTTTTACAAAATACTCCTTTGTGCTTTTCGGAATCAAATGTGTTACCTTATTATTAATTTTAGTGATGATCCTTTTACAATATACGTGTTGTATATTTAAGTTTATATAGTGTTCCCTCATTTGTGTATTGAATATGTCTAGTTTCACTGAAGTTATTACACACGAATATGACAAGGTTTGATTTACTCTGTGAATTTGTATAGGCTTTAATCTCAGAATTGGTGTAAATTTTATTGTGTTCATTCACAGTTTGTATAGTTGAATCAGTTTTTAGTTAACATCCTAATTTGATTGTCAATATTACATCTTTATTGTTAGGCCTAATAGATTCCCATAAATCTGCCATTTGGGATCTGTTAAATTCCGAAACTATATTGATTTATTTTAATAGTTTAATAGTTTCATATGGAGCAAAAGTGACATTTTTTGGGTTGAGGATGTACTTGAAGACAAGTGAAGCGAGTCCGGCAAGAACAGCCGAGATATAAAAAAACCTCTTTACTCCTTATAAATGTTATTTTTTCTTCAAATACTTTAAGTGTGCGTAAAATACTTCTACTTTAGCTCAGATGAAGTATCAGAAAAATGGCAGTTTAAGTTCACAAAACTTGTCATTAAAGTTATATGTTCTTTTGATGTTTCAAGAAAAAATGAATTATATTTCGTGTTAATAATTGCCTTCATAATAAGTAATTCTTGTGTTTATTTGTGGATTTTTCCTGTATTTTGATGACTAATAGTGGTATGTTGCGCAGCATGCTTTTATTTTTAGTCTCATAATATGAACTGACACCATATGCCCAATATAAATAAATATTTTTTAGATAAAAATTCTAACATCCGAAGTCCATCCAGTAGCACCCAACCATTTTGGCCAAAAGTACTTTGGCACCGACTGAAGACTGACTATTTATTATTAACTTAAGAATATATTTCTAGTGATGAAAATAACAATTATTTGTTGTTTAACGCTAAGTGTTCATCAATTACGTTAGTTTAATTTTGTTGTACATATTTTCAGTATGTGTGAATTAAATTTTCTAATGTAATATTATTGTGATGTTTATGATGTGACATTTCGAATTAGTGTTTTAGGGAATTGTTTACATTTTTGTTTACACTTTTAATTATAAGTTTGTTATTTATAAACTTAATTGCACATTATAATTGCTAGAAAAGGATAGTAAAGTTTATTAATATTAATAAAATCTCTCTTAATACTAGCATTTTCTTTAAACTACATGTAGTTATTAAAATTGTTTAATTGAGTATGCACCTATTTATATCGCTACTATTACTAAAATAATTTTAAATATTTTAGTGGTCCTTGTTCTTATTGACTTCTTGACAGATATTCTCATTCGCCCTATTCTAACTAAAGCTCTAAATAAAATTATAATAAAAGTTCACTCAATAACTAGACCAGCATGGTGGCTCAGTCGACTAGAGTACTTTGAATGACATACAGACTTAGTCTGACTGCTATGTTCTGGGTTTGATCCCTGGCACTACCACTGACAATGAATGTCGGTGGGTAATGGATGTCGTCTGCGTCTTTTCAAATGTGTAACCCTCTTCTGGATAGCCTTTGGCTTTGGAATTGGGGGTTGTCTGCCATATAATAAACATCTTTATTAGCCAACTTTGGTTGTACAATAAATTTACTGATTAATATATTACATTTGGCATAAAAGGTGAAGCTCAAATCTATAATAGGATTATGAATTTGTTCTACCACTTAACTTAAATTGCACCTCATGCTACAGTACTGATAATGTTTTAGTGCTTAAAGTGGGCATAGCCAAGAGATAGAGAGATCCGATAAGGAAATATTTATTATTTTTAGCCATAACTAAGTGGAACTATGACAGGTGTACTGATATGAATTTTCACTCAATAATTTCAGTTGTTTGCAAAATCAGAAAATTTAAATTAAAAATTAGTGCCAATCTTCATAATTTGTAGTTTTAAATGAACTAATTTTGCAAATGACTGAAATTATATCACTACACCTGTCATTGTTCTACTTAGGTAGGTTTCTTTTAAATATATGTGTATTAAAAAAAAGTTATGGCCAAAAATAAGAAATATTTCCTTATCGGACCTCTCTCTCTTGGATATGCCCAACTTAAAAAACTAAGAAGAATACATGAAATCATATAAAAGAAAATAGATATTAAAGGGCTAATTTTGTTCACATTGTTTTTTAAATAAAATCTTTTCATAATTTGATTTAAACTGACTCAGGTTCATTTCTTTCAAAGAGCTTGGAAGTTTGTTATAAACATTGCATATTTGGTAACTGAAGGACCGTTTAAAATAATCGTGCTGATAAATAGGTGGTGTTAATAAACCTTTGAATCATAAATTAATAGTACGAACATCTGTTCTAAACTGTATCTTGGTATATAAATAATGAGGTATTTTACGCATAATAATTGTATGATACACGCTGAATGTAAAATTCTCTGACGTTCCATGTTTAACCACCCTGTGGCAGTCAGCTTATGTTATTCTTTCATGCCTACAAATACCGTAGATTAGACTCAGTCATGAGTTTTGAATTTTTTTTATTTTGTGTTTAAATACAGAGGTTAAGTTAGGTCCGTATACAAAGTCTGCAAAATTTAATAATGACAACACTAAGCTTTCACATAACAAAATTTTAGTTTGCCCTGTGAGCCTGTTACCATAAATTATCTTTATTGTTGTATATGATTTTTGCATAAGTTTGCTAATGTGACTGTTAAACCTGAGGTCACTATAAATCACAACTCCTAGGTTTTTTGCTTCTACTATATGAATTTTATTTTGGTCTATAATTATATTGATGTTGATGCTTTAAATTATTATGCGTATTTTTTACTTAAACGTAGGTCTTACAAAGTACTATTTTTAATTAAAATTTCAAATCGGAATAGACATTGAAACAGCTGAAAACCTGGAAAATCCTACCATCTAATCAGAGAAACGTAGATAGCGAGTTCTACGATAGCTAGAAATAAAAAAAAAATTGACAGGCAAACTAGATAAAAAAAGTCTATAACCGAAAATTATTTTCGAATATACAGGGCGAGCCAAGACGATATTACACGATCAAGTGCCTTTTTTCTAAATAGAATGCCATGTATATCAGTACATTTATTGCTTTCTAGACTCTATTCATGCTTATATTATTATTGACTATCTCCCACTTGAATGTAATGAATTTTTTTGTTGAAATAATGCTATTTGCAGATGCATATTGAAAAAAATCGCCAGTCACAATTATGGGCTTTAAGGAAAACTTATGTGAATATTAGTTACGGGACATCTAATAAATGTTTTTAAATCATTTTTACTTCCTAAACATGTACAGGTGGCCAATGGAACGCCCTGTATATTTTTCGACGATTTTTGTAAGTACTTCCCTATGGCTATTTGTATTCGATTTATTGAACAATAAGTACAAAATTCAAGAAAACTTTAAACATTAGAGGTTTTTTTCAAATAATTCAACGGAAAAAATTACTATAAGAGCTCTCTACATGGTGTCTATTTTGATTAACACAAATCTTTATGCGTCTATTCTACAATCCAAAATAGCAAAGAAAAAATAATAATTGCTTTTCGATTGATCAGACCGGTAATTTTGAAAACAGTAGAAACTTCATTTCAAAGGCGCATAGAAATGTGTGTTAATTAAAATGGGCAATATGTGTATTATAATTTTTACTGCTCAATTAGTTGAAAAAACCTCTTAATTTTTTAAGTTTATTCTTGAATTTTGTGTTTAGTGCTCGTTCGATAAATCGAATACACAGCCATAGGAAAGTTTTGAATTGAAAAATAATTTTTGGCCACCCTGTTCATTTTTAGGAAGTAAAAATGATTCAAAAACATTAATTAGATGTCTCCTAATTAGTATTCACATAAGTTTTTCTTAAAACCCATAATTGTGACTGCTGATTTTTTCAATATGTATCTGCAAATGGCATTATTTCGACAAAAAAATTCATTACATCCAAGTGGTTAGGAGATAGTCAATAATATTATAGGGTATAGAAAGAGGCTGCAATAAATGTACTGATATACATAGTTTATATGCACACCCACGCCCTCTCACAGAGAAAGCTCTAATCGCTAGTGGTAGAGTGAAGGGAAACCTGCATATTAGTTGGTTGCCGGTAAAGCAGCGCCATGTCTGGGCCAACTGACGAACCTCTATTTAACACCCAGAAACTGTAGAAATTTCGAGGCTATTTGAGACGGATTCTGGAAGCAGATGGAACATTCTAGTACGTTCGATGCGTATATATAAGGAGTGAATTCGAGCAGAGAGTTCAGAGTTATATATTAGATGAACAGTTCAGTTCTGATATGGGAGATCAGATAAAATAAAGAACAGTAGCAAGCTGTAAATTATTATATAGTAGTGAGACTATAATAGATGAAACTAGTTAGTATGTACTACTGTGTATAAGGATTATTTATTGTAATTTAACTGGTTAGTGAAGTAGTAGTAGTAGTAGTAATTATTGGGGGAGGCCTAGTGCCTGGGAAGTAGGCCACAAATGGGCCCTTTTTACCTACCCCCTGACGTCCCCTCAACCATTCACTTCCACTCGGCCTCCTACTCCCTCTTGAAACCTTCCTGATCTTCCAATGAAGGTCAGGACATGTTTCCATTCGAGAGAGTCCATTTCCTCTTTTGGGAGCGTTGTGGCGCCGAAGAGTTCATACCTCAGACGCCCGAACGCTTCACATTGTCCCAGGAAGTGAAACGATGTTTCTTCATCACTTCCGCATCTTGGGCAAGTGGAATCTGCCTCAACCCCTATCAGCAATAGGTGTCTTCTGAGCCTGCAGTGACCAGTTAGGACTCCGACCAGTTGGTTCAGGGTCCTCCGGCTTCTACCTAGCAACCAGGCCGCCCTTGACTTGTTCGGCCCCGTTACGAAGTCTCGAGCCTGTCTGCAGCCGCTGCTCAGCCTCCAATGTTCCCTCAATGTTGCTTGTGCCCACTCGTTAAGGGCCGTAGCGACATGTTTCCTTGTAATTCCCAACATGGGCTCCGGGCCTAGACAGGGCTCCCTGGCCCCGAGCCTAGCCAATTCATCGGCTCTCTCGTTTCCTGGGACCCCAGTATGTCCCGGAACCCATATCAGGCTCACTTCCTTGTGCCTGGCAAGTTCCTCTAGAGCATCTCCGCACTCCTGGACGAGGGGGGACCTCGTCCTAGGAGAGCAGACCGCCCGAAGTGCTGCCTGGCTGTCTGAACAGATACAGATATTTTGTTCCGTACCGTTCCTCGTTTCTTCATTATGTGCCACTTTTAGGATGGCATATACCTCTGCCTGAAAGACAGTAGTGTACGATCCTAGAGCAAAGCTCTCCTGTACTTCCCTGCCTTCCAGGAATATTCCTGCCCCCGATGACTGCCTCTGTCCATCTACTAGAAGGGAACCATCTGTGTAGCACACCAGGGAGTTCGGGGGGAAGTTAATCTTTCCTTCTGCCCACTCTTCCCTACTAGGTAGGGTTAGAGTGTACTTTCTCTCTAATCTCAAGCGGTCGGTTGCTTCCCTCACCTTAAGGGCGGAGATCGGAATCTCCGCCAATCTGGCGATGGCTGCATGACCCTCTGTCCTTCCACTGCACCGCCAGCTGCCTGAGTCTCGCATTCTTAGATGGGCCGCCATGGCTTCCTTCTTAATCCAGGCTGGAAGCGTTGGCAGCCCTAGCATTACTTTCAAGGCAGCTGTAGGTGTCGTCCTCATTGCGCCTATAATCCAAAGACAGGCAAGTCTTTGAACTTTTGCCAGTCTTCGAGACGTGGTGATGCGGTTCACACTCGGCCACCAGACCACCGACCCATATTGGAGTCTAGGTCTGATTACCGCCGTGTAGACCCAGTGCAGGATCCGTGGACTAAATCCCCAGTTCCTGCCCACCACCTGGCGCAACTGCCAGAAGGTTGCCGTCGACTTCTCTACGATTCTGTCGACCTGTGCTCCCCATGACCAGGATCACCCCTAAGTACTTGACCTCTTGCGATAGTGCTAGGGGTCTTTCGTACATTATTGGTGCCCTGAAATTCTCTATTTTCCTCCTTTTGGTGAAGAGGATCAGTTCAGTCTTGGATGGATTGACTGAAAGATTCGTCTCACCACACCATCTTTCAATAATTCTGCAGGCTACCTGCATTCTGTCGCAGACGACGCTTAGGAACCGGCCAGTTACAAGAACTAGCCCGTCGTCTGCATATGCCTGCGCATAGAAGCCCTCTGACGTCAGCCTCTCCAGGAGACCATCCATTATTAGGCACCATAGATGAGGCGAAAGGCAGCTGCCTTGAGGGCAGCCTCCCTTCACCCCGATGTCCACCAGGCAGTCCCCTAGGGCTGCGCTGACTCTTCTTTCTTCCAGCGCAGACTGCACCCATCTGACCAGTATAGGGGTTGTACCCCTGGCCTGTAGGGCCTTACAGATAGTCCTCGTACTTGCCTTATCAAAGGCTCCTTCTATATCAAAAAATACTACTAGGGCTACTTCCTTGTAGTGGAGGGCCCTTTCTACCTTATGCACAACGGCATGCAGGGCTGTCTCTGTGGACCTCCCTTGCCTATATGCGTGCTGATTCTGATGAATTGGGTATCTGGTTAGCACCCCTTCCATCAGGTGTCTGTCCACTATCCTTTCCAATGTTTTCAAGAGGAAGGATGTGAGACTGATTGCCCTAAAAGATTATGCGGCCGTGTAGTCCTTCTTTCCCACCTTGGGGATGAAGGTCACTTTGGCGTGTCTCCAGGCCAGTGGAACGCATCCCAATGCCAGGCTGGCCCTAAATACTCTCCTCATATGAGGTAGGAGTATTCCCAGGCCTTTCTGGAGCAAAGCTGGGAAGATTCCGTCTGGTCCTGCTGCCTTATAGCGATCGAACTCGTTCACCGCCCAGGAAACCGCGCCGTCCGTTATCATTCCCTCTGCGAGTTGCCAATCCGCTTGTGGGACCTGCTCCTCTAGGGCTATGACCGCGGCGGCGCTATCTCCGGGGAAATGAACGTCCAAGAGTAGTCTTAGTGACTCCTCACTGGAGGTGGTCCATGTCCCGTCCTGCTTTTTTAAGGACCCTATGGTCTCCTTTTTTCCACAGCTGAGTATTTTCATCAATCTGGCGGACTCCGGTAGAGAGTCTACCTCCCCACAGTATGTCCGCCAGCTTGCCCTCTTGCTGAGTCTTAATTCCTTTTTGAATTTCCTTCTAGCCTCTTTAAAATCGTCCCATGTGGTCCCCTCCCCCTCTTTGACAGCTCGATTGTGAGTGCGTCGGGCCGCCCGTCTCAGGTCTTCAAGTGACCTACTCCACCAACGAGCCCTCTGCACCCCCGCCGCCTTGAGGGGGCAGGATTCCTCATATGCATTAATTATACGATTTTCGAGACTATATACCTCATTGTCTAATTGCTCTGGGGAAGTTATGTGGCCCTCATAGTCGAGTTCCGAACTCTCTAAAGCAGAGATGTATTTTCCCCAATCTGTCGCCCTCGGGTTTCGTCGAGGGGTGGCCTCTTTCCTATCGTATTCCATCTCAAATCTGATCATTCTATGATCAGACATTGAGATGTCATTGGTAACCCTCCAGTTCTTAACGTCCTCAATCAGAGATTGGGAGGCCAGCGTTATGTCAATAACCTCCCGGCGGATGCGATTGACAAACGTCGGTTCGCTCCCCCTGTTAACCACCTGTAGGTCTGTGGACGCCAAGTACTCTAACAGAGTCTCGCCCCGAACGTTAACGTTTGAGCTGCCCCACACTATGTGGTGGGCATTGGCGTCGCAACCGATTATTAACGGAAGACCTAAATTTCTTGCGTAGAAAATTACATTTTCTAATTCCTCAGTAGGTGGCAATCGCGCATTATCGTATGGAAGATATATGCTGCTTATGACTACCTTACGACTAATATTACTTACCTTGTATTCGAGGAGAGCTGCTGTGGCATCCCTGGTTCCCAGTTGAGGCAGTGGCACAACTTGAAGGTCCTTGGATGCCAGGATGCATGTCCTTGGTGGCTCCTCGTCTCCCTCTTTTCCAACTACCATTTGGTAGCCAGAACTTCCTAGGCCCCTTACTCGATTCCTGAAAACATATGGTTCCTGAATTAGTATTATACCCCCGGTCTTACCTGTCAGAATGCTGACTAGCTCTCCAGTAGCATCCCGACTGTGCTGGAGGTTGATTTGGCTTACCCGTAGTAATAGCTCCGTGGGGCGTCTGGATACGGGTGATTAGGCCTGTTATTCTTTCTCCTCCTCGGCCGGCCTCGGCCCCTCGACTGCGGCAGGAGTCCGGCGAGTCACTCCGCTCCAAACCGGTACCCTACGTACTGTAAGGGTAACCAGCTCGAAGTAGAGCACCCACTCGGCCTCCTCCAGCCGTCGTATGGTTTCGTGGCTGACCAGGAAGATGAGATGCCATCCTCCAGGTTTTCCCGTCGTTTTCAGGTGTTTCCACCTGTCCACGTTTAGGGAGCGGTTTTGACGCGCCAGCATGTCTCTTATTCTGGAGAGGTCTACTTCTTGGCTTCTCAGCCAAAAGCCGACCTGCTCTGGCCAGGGGGCATCAACCGCCCGCATTACGCGGAAGGTGACACCATCTCCGGCCAGTGGTCTCCAGTTTTCAAACAGCCAGCGCTTCGAGGTTTCATCCTGCGTCGTTATCAGGAACCAGCCTAGATCCACCAGGCCCGAGTTCCTGAAGCGAAGCTCCGGGCCGTAGGGTTCCCCTTCGGGGCCCGTCATAGCCTGGAGCATCTCCGACACAAGGTGATTCCTCGTCCGCTCCCCTTCTTCCTGTGTCATAGTCCCGTCCTCTCGGCTGGAAACTATGACCACCTGGCTTTCCCTTTTCGCGGCAGAGCTGTAGCTAGACAGTTGGGGTCCAGCCCCCGAATCCGACACTTTGGCAGCGCCCGTGCTTCCCCTTAGTAATGGGGACACGTTCGCTGCTTTGCCTGTCCGTCTCGGAGAGCTGGCACTCCCTCTGACCCGCTTCCTCTGTCGCTCGGGTGGGGTTGGCTCCTCTTTTCTTCGCCTTTTTGGGCCCTTTTTCGGGGGTGGGGCGCCTGAGGGTCTTTGTGGACCCTTTGGCACCTCAACGCCCCTGACCGAAGCAGGTGCAGAGGGGAGTATGAAGGATTGCCTTTTGGCCTCCCTTCTCTCCGCCCTCTTTGCCTGCCTCGCTCTAGGGCCCCTCATTTTGAGGGGTTGGTCACCTCCGGAAGCCTGTTCGTCCGCCTGCCCCGGCTCCTGTCGCTCCTTATTGGAGCTCCCAGAGCTTGGACCAGGCTGACTCCCAGACTCACCTGGGGTTTCTGTCAGCTCTAAGGCAACAGGTTCGGCCCGATGACTCTGGACCTTTCGATCCGAGTCGCCCTGCATCACCTGCCCCCCCCCGAGCCGACACTTCCGCCCTCTTCTTCCTTCTGGCGATCCTCCTCTTTTCTCGCCTTTTTTCTCTTTTGAGAGCCTCTCTAGCCTCTTTGTCTAATGTGGACCTTTCCAAGTCCTCATCCGACGCGCTGCTAGGGGATCTCAAGAGTTCCTCCTCTACTGCGATGGGTACTATTTCCATCTCTTCCTCCTTTGAGCTAGGGAGCTCTGGTTGTGTTGTGGTTGTTGGTACGTTTACCTTATTATCTTTTTCTTCTTGTTTTTCCATTTTAGTTAGTTGAGTGGACGTGTGTTTAAATGTGGGTGTGTGTGTATGTGCGTATGTGTGTGTGTGTGTATGTGTAATTGGGTATGTGCCTGGACTGTCGGAGCCCTCAATCCTCTTTCTCCTCCCGGCAGTGCTCCGTGGCTTGACTTTTCCCGGCAGAAAAGGTTGGCAGCCGCTAGTGAAGCCCCCCGAACCAAACAGCAGGGCCCTATCCAGGCGCCACCTGGCACTACTGTATGGCCCGAGATTATACACCGTTTGAAAGAGCAGCCCCCTACACTGGCTAGGTAAGGGTGGGCTCCTATACTATCCGGCGGCACTGGGTGTACCACCCCCAGCTTCTTTCACTGCTACCTCTCCAAACACGATCCCAATCCGGGGTCCTGCCTCAAAGTTCGGCCTAGATAAGTACAGAGGGTGTCGGACTCTCGTCCAGGCGCATGATTTGTATTTTATGTTGGTGAATGTGCGTGTATGTGTGTAAGTGCGTGTGCTTGGATCTTTCTTAGTCTCGCTTCTCTCTTTGACCTGTCCGGCAAGGGTGACCCTACTGGTAGCTGAGCTACCGCCGGCATAGCTCTCGGATCATCGAAGCACTCAAGCCCCCTCACCGCGACAAGGTGAAGATCCAGCGAGGGGGGGCTGGTTAGTGAAAGTTCTTGTTGCAATTATTTGAATTGTAAATACGTAGCAATAACATTCCATTTTGTTAAAAAAGGCATTTGATCCTGTAATTTCGACTTGGCTCGTCCTGTATATTCGAAAATAATTTTCGGTTTATCTAGTCGACTTGCATTTTTTTTTTTTTAATTTCTAGCCATAGTAGAACTCGAGATATCGAAGTCCGACGCACTATTGCCCCACCGTGTGTATGTGTTTGTTTGTGTATATGTTGTACATATGTACAGTCCATGTACACTCTCGAATAACAGCAAACAGAAACATGAATTTCCCAGCACCACCAGGCTATGTAGATTGCGTAAAATTCGGACCTTCCGGGTACGATATCAAAATCCTGTCGAAAAAAAATTTTCGAGTCCATGGAAACTTTTCCATAAGAAAACTGCGGGTTCCTTTGCTTTGGGTGTTTACAAATGCCTATATTTTCATTTTCGCAAGAGAAAACTATTAATAAACACCACACCACAGAAATTAGATAACCCCCAATTCCAAAAGCCAGGGGCTTGTGCGGAAGGGGGTTACACATTGAAAAAACGCGAACATACGACCATTTCCTCCGACAGTGCCAGGCCGGAGTCAGTATTCGAACCCAGTGGTGCGATGCCTCTGTGATTAATCGCGATTGCCACATCGCGCCTTAACCTACTCGGCTATCGACCAGACCAGAAATATTGAAGTTAAAAAAATAATTGTTAATAATGGGACAACCAGGGGATTGCGCGACCCGGGGCGCAGCCATTCGTATGAGGCGTACAGAATGTTTAGGGAATTCCTATCTCTAACTTTGGACAAAGATAATATACTTGTCAAAAAATATAAAAAAGCTGCTATAGACATGTGCCCGGAAATGATTCCTAAGGAAGCTAGGACCCTTTGAAGGTGGTGCCCTAAAGAATAGGTTTTCGTTTAATATTTCAGGAACTTTCTGTGTTACAAAGTTACGGCAATGAGATTTGGTGCATTGTTTAATATCAATATGGGTTATTATTACATATTACATAGACTAACCAAAATAAAATTCAATCAGTGGTGTAAAGAGTGTATTGTTGCTTTATAATATCCGAAGTATTTTTGTTCCATTTTTTCATTCTGGCGAGAAAAATGCAAGAGACCGTTTTCATGTGAGATTGACACGACTAATCGGAAAAATGCCAGTGGCGTACCACTTTTGATAAAAAATATCAGAGGACTTGTTTGCAGGGACGCCACTGGTGGGGCGTTTTATATTCTATTAACACATACCAAAATTGAAAATAATAACTAAAGTACTTTATGAGATATTAAAAAATAACGATTAAAAAAAAAATCCGCTGTAGCAAAAAATTTAACCTGTTGCGGACATAATATGTTCATAATAATATGAAGTTCTCTTCATCTAAGGAATTGCACCCTAGATATTAGCACGTCATTAAGGGACACCCTGTATATTTAAGTATATCTTTGAGATATCTGTTGACACAATTCCACATTATGTTTTCAATTGACAATCGTTTTTACTTTGCCGACACTACTGGTCTTTAACAAGTAAAATAACGTAGAAAGATAGTGTTGCATTCGGTTCTTCGAGCATATGTTGCGCTGCACAGTCAAAAGCAACGCCACCTTTTTTAATGTATTTTCCATAACTTTATCAAAAACTCAAAAGAAGGCCGATCACACACTCATAAACCTTAAACCGGCACGTGTCTTTGGCTTTGTCATTGCGCCATTTATCAATACTTTCAATTTAATATCAGATTTCGCACATGAAAGCACGATTTTTTTTTTATAATTTAAATCGGTTTTTAAATTTACTATATCAGTGACTAATAAATTTAATTTATTATATAATAAACTAACTAATACATATGTATTGTTACGTGTTTACAATCTCCAGTAAACACCCTGTACATGGATTCAATAAATTGCAAACCACTGATTGAATCAATTAATTACAATAACTAGTTCTTACAATTACACATTAGTACACACTAATTACAAGTTTATTCTACTATAACCTCACTATTATAATTATTCACAATTAGTTACTGTTCTCCATCTTATCTTATCACTTACTCATCTCATACATGACTGATCTCCGTGCGCCGATACACTTCCTATATATATCCACGGCGATTATTCTAGAATGTTGCAGTCTATCATTCGAGATATTTCTGGGCCCTTCTCGAATTTTCTATGAGGCAGTGGTGTAGGCATGCACATAAAACACTACCCCCTCCTTAAGCCTGAACGGTCCGGTCGGGCAATTCAGAGTCTCCGACATACTTTGCCAGTCTGTCCAGGTGCACGATTTTCATAGACTTCTTACTACGTTGAATTGGTTAAACAACATCATTTATTCGAGTGATGGCTGAATACGGTACGTCCTTTCCATGGTGGGTGAAGCTTTGAGAATCCTTCTTCATTTCGCTGTGGGTTATACAGTCAAATCGAGTCCCTCACCTTGTATCCTGCTAAACTGACATTGCGGTCATATCGAGCTTTCATATGATCCCCTTGATGGCCGCATCCACACTAGCCTTGCATCTGCAACGCCAAGCCTCTACGTCCTGTCGTGCACTTCCCGAAGTACTTTTGGTACCTGGGTATCACCAACTGCATGGTAACTTCCTTCCCATCGGGGCTCTTCCATGCTCTCCGTAATCGTCCATCTTCAAGCCTAAGAGAATTCAATTGCGCCTACAAAACTTTCAATCCAACACTTTACTTTTGCTCGAAACGTCGTTTCATTCCGGGCGGATTCCTTTTTCTTTTGCTTTCAATAGTGGTTCAATCTCGTCGTTATTCAGTTATTCCTTCCTTACAACTTCCTTTGCTCTTCGGAACCTCTATCTTAACCGCCTTCGCTTCTCTGTTACACCCTGCTGTTTCTTTACGTCCTCGGCAATCACTTCCTTAGGGTGCCTCTGGCGACAGTACCTCTTGACATGCCCCAATTTACCTCAATTATAACCTATATATTCCTTTTGTTAGCCTTTCACCGCTCCTGCTTCGGCGCCTGTTTCACCGTCAGGAGGGGTGGCAACGCCACCTTGAGTCACTCGATCCACAGGACAGAAGTATGTGGAATACCCAACGTGCCCTGCGAAACCGGAGGAAACCTATACCCCCGATTCACGGAGAGCGAGGGATCGTCTACACTAACCAGGAAAAAGCCGAGGCGTTTGCCGACAGCTTAGAACTGCAGTGTAGAGAGAACGAGCTCGATGACGAGGACGAGGACTGGGTGGACGATGTCGAGCGCAGAGTACGTAGGATCCACCGCCTGCCTGATGACGACCACATCCGCCCGACTACCCCCGAGGAAGTCAAGGAAATCCTTAGGAGCCTAAAGCCGAGGAAGGCTCCGGGATGTGACAAGATAGGAAACATCGCTCTCAAAAAGCTACCCAGGAAAGGAGTAGCGGCGCTAGTCAACATCGTAAACGCGATGTTAAGGTTACGGCATTTTCCAGCCAGGTGGAAAAAGGCCGACGTCATTATGATCCCTAAACCAGGGAAAGAACTAATTTTCCCGTCTTCTTACAGGCCCATCAGCCTCCTCCCAGCCATGAGCAAGGTTGCAGAACGGGTCATCTTGAAGAGGCTCACAGAAAAGACAGAAGAGCTGAATATCATCCCGGATGAACAGTTCGCGTACCGAACAGGACATTCCACCGAACTCCAAGTACTTCGCCTCACCGAGGAGATTACTAAGGGGTTCAACCAGCGGCAAGTCACCGCGGCGCTGTTCCTAGATGTTGCCAAAGCGTTCGACAGGGTCTGGCACGACGGCCTCCTAGCTAAAATGATGAGTATGGGTTACCCCATCGAACTCGTCAAACTAGTGAGGTCCTACCTGCACCGCAGACAGCTAAGGGTCAAAATCTCGGACCAACTCTCCACTTACAGGACCGTGGAGGCGGGAGTCCCGCAAGGTTCGGTGCTGTCACCGCACCTGTTCGCTATCTACACCTCAGACCTCCCCAGGACCGACCACACAGCCCTGGCCCTGTATGCAGACGACACAGCAATAATTGCCAGATCCTGGAAAGCCAGGAACGCAACCAGAAAACTCCAGGAAATGGCCACACTCCTGGAAGAATGGTGCACGAAGTGGAAAGTCGCCGCAACGCCGACAAAAGCCAAGCTATACTCTTCAGACGAGTGCGGAAAGAAATTCCCACAGGACACGTCTCCATGAACGGCGAGGACATCCAATGGCACGACACCGTCAAATACCTTGGCGTGGTCATGGACAAAAGCCTAACGTGGAGACAGAACACGGACGCTATTACAGCCAAGGCGCGGCGCACAAGAGCCCTCATCTACCCGATGATGGGAAACGGTAGCCGTCTCAACCTGAGGAATAAGCTCACGCTTATCAAAACCCTCATCAGGCCGCAGCTGACGTACGCCTCGGTAGCGTGGGGTTACCAGGCAAAGTCCTACATGAAGAAAATCCAGGCAGTGGAAAACATCGCCCTCAGGACGGCGGTCGACGCACCATGGTACGTGAGAAACGCAGACATCGTCAGAGACCTGGAGTACACCACGGTCACTGACGTCATCCGGGAACGAGCGAAGAAGCTGTACGCCCAAGCAGAGGAGCACGGGAACCCGCTAATCAGACAGGCCACTGATTACGACCCTGCCGACGCCCCGAGGCACAAAC
The DNA here is from genome assembly GCA_963675555.1 of Leptura quadrifasciata. Classification (NCBI taxonomy): domain Eukaryota; kingdom Metazoa; phylum Arthropoda; class Insecta; order Coleoptera; family Cerambycidae; genus Leptura; species Leptura quadrifasciata. The sequence goes on from OY776676.1 coordinate 69,114,595, forward strand.
GGCCGAGGGTACAGCTTCTGGACAACGGGTGAGTATAATTTATATTTCCCGCTAACCGATCTGTTTCAGATACCCCAGGACGCACCACCACTACCAGAGACATGACGTTTTTCTACCCAAACCCAACCTCCTTGCGGGCATCGGACAACATACCGTCCAACGCCCGTTGTCCTACCTGCTCCGTGGAGTCCGAAAGTGCTAAAAAAGCACTTAAGGTCTCCACACTCCCGAGCTACACAGCTCATATCCTTACCTTTCCGATGATCCGGGGTAGGACACACCATTACTGTGTCCTACGTACCGGCAGTCAATCCCAGCCAAAACTTCCTAAAACCCAACTAGACCGATGACTACCCACGGGGGTAACAAGCTGGCGAAGAAAGAAAATATCAAGACAAGAAGAGCGTCAGAAGAGACCTCTGCCAGCGAGGTTGAAGAGCCAGGACCAGGGGAGGTCCGCAGAAAACACCACGACACATCTCGCATTTGCGGGCTGGGTCTGGTAGAAGTAAGCGGGCCCACCTATCACGAAGGCCGGTCCAGGTCTACAGAGATAATCTAGGAGCAAAGAGTAGTAGTCCTACTCGGCCCTAGTTATCGAGACCGTCATCAAGCCAATGGATATTGGCGCGGCGCCTGTTTCAGTGGTTGCGGTTCTTGTTTCGACTCGGGTCGCGAATTTAATTCGCTCAGTACTTGCGCGACCAATTTCTGTACCTATGTCTTTTAGCATTTCGTCTTATTGGATCGGATTTTCTCTTTCCTTGCTGCGTTTACTTCCCTAGGGATCCAGCCTTGACAATCTCGCATCATATGACCTGGTTTGCTGCACTAGGGTTTTCAGATAGATCTTCATACGTACCATTTTGAGGCCACATTACCAGCTAATTCCATTATTTTTTCCGCCATACATACTCAAAAGATTTAATGATAACCATTTCCTATTTTTAGTGACCACACATGAAATCACATATATTAAAATGGCTTGTGAATGCGAAAATTTCAATAAACTATATAATAATTTATCTGGATTTCCTGTTGTTTTTACATAAGAATCTATGCGAATTTGTAGTTTCCCGTCCATCAGTTAACTTATACAGACTCTTAAGAATTACTTATGGAAATACCATTTCAAACTGACTAAAGATATATATGCAAATCCTGTTATAAACTAGTAAAGTTCAATGAGTTCTTATGAGAATTACGGTTTCAGCATCCAACTCGAATCTTATAGATCCATGTATAATTGTATATATATATATATTAGAAAGGTAGTCTTGACTGACTAGTTAAGGTACAAACATAAAATTTATTGAGGTTGCAGTCAGTGATAAGGTATTTTGGCCAATACAAAAAGAAAACTCTTTGTTATTGTCAAGCTTTCGCTAATGTTTATTAGCTTTCTCAAGACATTAACTTGAGGTTAATTTGATAAACCTGCGTCGAAACACATGGCAGGAAAATTTCTTAAAACGTAACTAGTGGTCGATCCCACACACATAGCTACACTGCTACTGTTATAAATAAAACATTTAACTTAAGTTTAGTTACACATATTAATAAAATCTGATTAAAATTTCATTTAAAATAATTAACAAAATGGACTCAGCTGAAACTATGCTGAAGCCCAGAGATAAGAGGAACTGGGCTTCAGCATAGTTTCAGCTGAGTCCATTTTGTTAATTATTTTAAATGAAATTTTAATCAGATTTTATTAATATGTGTAACTAAACTTAAGTTAAATGTTTTATTTATAACAGTAGCAGTGTAGCTATGTGTGTGGGATCGACCACTAGTTACGTTTTAAGAAATTTTCCTGCCATGTGTTTCGACGCAGGTTTATCAAATTAACCTCAAGTTAATGTCTTGAGAAAGCTAATAAACATTAGCGAAAGCTTGACATTAACAAAGAGTTTTCTTTTTGTATTGGCCAAAATACCTTATCACTGACTGCAACCTCAATAAATTTTATGTTTGTATACATATATATATGTAGTGTTATTGTACTTCCGGGTGCTCTCCCGCGTCGATGGTCGACTCCTCCAGGAGTCACGGTTGTCTGAACGACGTTTCGCCAGAATCACATCTGCCATCTTCAGGTTCTCACTGAAAGCTGCCTACTGCTGCTCCTCGTTGCTCGAACTGAACTCCGTTCAGCTCAGTTCAGTTCGAGCAACGAGCAGCAGCAGTAGGCAGCTATAAGTTTCTATGAACCATTTTTGGCAGGGATATGCGGCCTCTACCTCAGGTGCTTCGGTACTAGTCCTATGCGGAGATAGTCTGAGGACCCGCTTGATCTTCTCATCTTTTATGCCATGCCATTTTATGGTCTGGTCGATAGCCGAGTGGGTTAAGGCGCGAGGTGGCAATCTCGGTTAATCACACGGACATCGCACCACCGGGTTCGAATCCTGGCTCCGGCACTGGCACTGTCGGAGGAAATTGTTGTATGTCCGCGTTTTTTCAATGTGTAACCCCCTCCCGCACAAACCCTGGCTTCTGGAATTAGGGGTTGTCTAATTTCTGTGGTGTTTATTTATTATTATTATTATTATTATTTATTATCAATAAACGCGTCAACTGCCAATTGCTCCTGGAACTGCCTTGGTGCATTCGGGTAAGCCAAGTGTGGCAGTCTCTCTACTGTAGCCTCAAATTCTCGTAAGCTCTCCCCAGCTTTTTGTATACGTGATTTCAGCTAAGTCCGATATAAATGAGCAGTGTTGGTCTTCATATCTTAAGTCGAATGCAGCTTCTAAAACTTTAAAAAAACCTTTTGCTGCGCCACTGGGATCATCTGTAACAATTCTAAAGCTTGCACTCTCGATGCTAGAACTAATGCCATAGCCTTATCTTCATGACTCCAGTTGTTTGAGCATGCAGCTGCCTCAAACTGTTTCTTTTATATATCGTCCATGAAGTTTGTCCGTCAACGGAGGGAGGTTGTAATCGAGGACCCGATGACACTACTAACTGGCCCCTTTTTCCCCTCAACTGTCGCTTAAGCCGTTCTACTTCTCTCTCAACTGCACGAAATTTTTCTTCCATATCTGTAATCTTTTCTTCGACGCCAGTAACTTTAGCATTTACAATTCCTATATTCTCTTTGATTTTGTTTTTAATTTCTTCAGTGATTGAGAGGATAGCACCCTGTTGTACATATCGTGTCATTTCTTCCTGTGGCTAAAATACATAAGACATTTTTGCACTTAGTCATACCCTAAAATAATTATAAAAACAGATTAAATTTATGTCATATGAATTTAAAAAGAAAAACAGTAATAATATGGAAAAAGGAGTTATTAAAATACAATTAATTAAAAAATTCATTGACTGTGTAACAGTTTTTGCTTAGCAATATTTTTTTAAGTTTCCCTTTAAAAACATGTATACTATCAGAGGATTTAATATCTTCATCTAATAAATTATAGAATTTGCACCCTTAATATAGAGAACTTCTCTGATACATAGTTCTATGACAGTCAGGCAATAGAAGATGTTTAGATCGAGTATCATGTGAATGTCCAACTTGATTACTTAAAAAGGCGAATTTGTGTTTATGGACATATGAACATACTTCTGGAATGTATAGGCTAACAGCAGTCAAAATGCTTAAAACTTTAAAAGCATCTCTACAAGTTTCTCTTTAGCTCAAATTTAACAGTATACGAATTACATATTTTTGCAGTAAAAATACCCTGGCTACTTTAGTACTATTACCCCAGTTTACAATTCCATACCTCAGATGAGAATGAAAATTGGCAAAATAAAGGGTTTTAAGGATATCCCGGCTACAATGCATAGACATAAATTTTAGAGCAAAACAACTTTTTCATAGCTTTATACGCAGATTTTCAATGCGATGAGTCCATTGCAGGTGTTTGTCAAAAGTGACACCTAACAAATTATTAGAATCACAGGTATTTAACTCAAGGTCAGTACCATTAAAAAGTGTTAGGCCTTCGGAGTTGTTTATTTAGTGTAAATTGTATGGAAACGGTTTTAGATTTATTTAAATTTAGATTATACTTATAAGACCAGCATATAATTTCCTGATAAATTATTTCAGTGGTTGTTTTACTTCCGTTGAGTTATTTCTTGTAATTTGAACGTAGCACACGAGATGAACAGTTGATGTTCTTTGCAAGTAATCGATAATGTCATTGGCAAACAAAATATACAATAGTGGTCCCAAAATTGAACCTTATGGAACTCCTTGCTTGATGCAGCAAGTCTCGCTTTCAGCTCCACAGGTCATTTTTACAGTTTGAACTTTGTTGTCAAGATAGGACGAAAATATTTCCAAAGCTTTTCTTCGAACACCATATCGTGTGAGTTTAGCTTTGAGCAACTGGTGATCAAAACCATATCAAAAGCTCGCGAGAAATCTATAAAAAGACCTAGGGCAAATTTCTTATTATCGAGAGCCTTAATAATTTGGTGATGGAAATCACATAATGCCGACTCGGTGCTTTTATTAGTAGTGAAACCATGTTGAGCAGAAGAAAGCAGATTATTTTTTTGCAGAAAGTTGGATAACTGCTCTTTGAGATGGAGTTCTTGTCATGTCTTGCATTTTTCTGTCCAGAACCCATGCTTCTTGTTTCCATTCGAAACGGCACTAACAAGTCTTATTTAAAGTCTATATTCCAAATATTTCCACAAAATCCGGAGGAATAGGATGTTCTAGAAAAGTTTCTCACAATGTCACCAATAAGTCTTATTTAGTGTCTATATCACTTTCCAGTTGACACAACTTAGTAGGGTTTCTGTTCTGAGAATCCCGGGAATTATGTCAATATTTATCGTTCCCGGGAATTAACAGTCGGGATTTCCCGAACCCGCGAAAATAAAGATAAGTTTTAAAAATATTAAATTTCGTGCTCTCTTCACGTTAATCGACTCTGAACCGACGGCAATGAGTAAATCACCGATTCCCCGGAGACGTGGAAGAGCGCGCGCGCTCTCGAAGTTTTACCAAGCGTGCGCGTCTGACGTGCTCTCACTCATTCGCATTATTTAACGTTTTTAAAAGCATTTGCCGCAAAAACATAAGTATGATTTTAATTTTTTTTTTTTTTTTTTAGAATTTTTATTTAGTTTTGTATTTTGTTATTGTATATTTTATTTCTGTTAAAGTTTAAAAGTGTTTTTTTATAATAAAGAGTGTATGTATCTTTGGTTTTTAAGAATTTTTATTTTATGTTATTGTGTTATTTCCTGTAGTCAGTGATGTTGTGTCTTTTTAATTATAAACAAAACAAAACTGGCGGATTTACTTTTTGACCAAAGGAAAAAAAAGAAAACAAACATTTTAAAAATTAATATTTGAATGGCGTGACAATTTGAAACAAAAAAATTGTGTTTTTCAAGAAATATATGAAAAATTTATCAATTTATCAATTTTTATTTCCCGATTCCCGGGAATGAGAAAAGTCGAGAAATCAGAAACCCTAGAACTTTGCTAATTAGCTAGTGCAATTGCACTAGTTTCCAAATGGAAGGTTCTGGAAAATTTCCCAAAATGTCACATATGTCTTATTGTGATGTCTATATCACTTTCCAATCGACACAACTGCACTAGTTTCCATGTAGAATGTTCTGGAAATTTTCTAGAAACGTCATAAATAGGTCTTATTTGATGTCCATATCACTTTTAGACAGAATTTCCAAATAGAATATTCTGGAAATTTCTTCACATTAGCACGAATGTCTTGTCTAATGTCTATATCACTTTCCAGTTCAAAGCACTTCAATATCTGCAGTGGTTTCCAAATAGAACATTCTAGAACTTCCTCGAATTCTCCAGAAATCGTGTTGCAATTCCGCTTCTGACACCAACTGTTACGTGGTTAGAATCTCTAGTAAACACCCTGTACGTAGGTTCAATAAATTGCAACAAGAACTTTCATAAACCACTGATTTCTTAATCACTTAATTACAATAATTAGTCCCTATAATTACACATTAGTACACACTAATTACAAGTTTATTCTACTATAGTCTCGCTACTATAATTCACAACTAATTACTGTTCTCCATCTTATCTTATCACTTGCTCATCTCATACATAACTGAACTCCGTGCGCCGATCTTTCTGGGCCGTTCTCGAATTTTCTATGAGGCAGTGGCGTAGGCGTGCACATAACAATATAATATGCTGTTTGTTGTTTATTTTTGTATATTTAAGTAATTTCTCATATATTTGAATTATTATTATATTGATATGATATTTATATTCTTTTTAATTGATGGTACCTATTTATAATTAAGTATATTTACTTTTTATGTTATGCAATAAATATTAATTTTATATTTAATTTATTTAAAAGCTAATTATACTGAATTTTCAATAGTTTTTCATTATAGACCATTATATTTCAAACATCCAAACAGCTTATAAAAGCTTTAAATTTAAAAAAGTGTTATTTTCATTTTATGGCACAAGGGGTCCAAACCATTTTTCGCGGGAAGGCCCAAAATCAAAATTCCGCCACTGCCCCAGACCTGACTTTATAGTTGTTGCTGTTTATTGAGAGGAATTGGAGGTACAAATGCGTAATGTGATTGAACTATCGGGTATAACTTATTGAGTATGTGTATATACAGTGTGAACCTAAAGAAACGCACAAAATTAATTTCTTTGGTATGTGTAATTTTTCAAAAAAATCCTCGAACAGGTCGATTTTAGTTTTGTAAATGCTACATTTTGTCACTATACCAAAATTTATGACGTCATTGGTTTTTGAGTTATGGCGTCATCATAATTTTTTTTCAATGGAAACAGACATTTTTGTGGTGGTATATTCCTTTAGCTTTCTGGTGATATAAAAAAAATTGATACCATTCTTTTGGAAAAATGACATTTTATATAAAAATAGCTTACTTTCCGCAAATTCACGAGTAATGTTCCACTTTCTTATGGACTGATAAATTTTGTTACCTACATTTTTGTTTTAACTAGCATCAAAACATTTGACATAAAAATAAAACAAAGAAAATAATAAAAAAACAATCACCTTAACAACAGATGCAGGCCTTTTTGTGTAAAGTATCGATAATTTTTTATTCCTGGCACGCGTGGAACCTCAGTTTTGTGACACTTCTCAGACAGTGTAAAACTTAAAACTAGTGAATGCAATGGTACGTTTAAGTGAAAGAGAACGCATAGCAATTTTGATGATGGTTGGATATGGTGATAGGCTGAGAACTCATGAGGAAGCATGTGATGTTTTCAATGCCAAGTATCCCAAAAAGCAAATTTCTAGATCCACTGTAAGTAGATTGGTGGCTAGATATGATGAATCTGGCAGTGTAACTGACCTCCCTCGATCTGATCGCCCTAGCACAAGCAACGAAACCAAATTAAATATTTTTCTAGAAATTGATGAAAACCAACATTTTTCGACAAAGCAGCTGGCTTTAAATCATAACGTGAGTCAAACTTCGGTTGTACGTCTATTGAAAAAAGAAAAATACCATCCATACAAAGTGCAATTAATCCACGAATTGAATGACGACGATCCAGATCGGCGCTTACAGTTTTGTGAACAGTTGTTGGCTTTGTGCGATGGAACCCCATTGTTTTTTCTGATAAAACTACATTTTCTTTAAAAGGGACTGTACATCTGCATAACTGTAGGTGCTGGTCACGCGAAAATCCTCATTGGACTCAAGAAGCCCATACACAGCGACGAGAAACGTGTGGGCAGGTATAATTGGTGAACGTTTTTTTTTTTTTGAAGAAAATCTTACGGTCGCAAGATATTTAAAGTTTTTGCTAGTTGAGTTAGTGCCAGCCTTAGCAGTTATGTTTCCGAACAATTAAGATGAAGATATTCCTGCTGAAAACGTCTGGTTTCAGCAAGACGGGGCCCCACCTCATTTTGGGATAGCAGTGCGTCAGTTTTTAGATGACACTTTTACTGGAAGGTGGATAGGTCGTCGAGGTCCGATTGAGTGGCCCCTGCGTTCACCGGATTTAACCCCCTTAGACTTTTTCTTTGGGGTTACTTAAGTGTATATTTTAACAGACCGAATACCATAGAAGAATTGAAAGACAGAATTGGCTTGGAGATGAGACGAATTGCCCATGTGATAATCCAGAACAGCGTGCAAAGTGTCTACACCCGTCTTGGTCAATGCCAAATGGTTGGAGGGTGCCAATTTGAGCAATTGAGATGATTTCCTTCTCACAATTACTTATGTAAGGTATCAATCAATACAATTTTTTTCCAAAAGAATGGCTTAGGTAATATCAATTTTTTTCATATCACCAGAAAGCTAAAGGAATATACCAGCAAAAACAGTAAACAAAAATGTCTGTTTCCATAAAAAAAAAATTATGATGACGTCATAACTCGAAAACCAATGACGTCATAAATTTTGGTATAGTGACAAAATGTAGCATTTACAAAACTAAAATCGACCTGTTCGAGGATTTTTTTGATAAATGACATACCAAAGATATTAATTTTGTGCGTTTCTTTAGGTTCACACTGTAGTATACTTTATACGAGGATAACTGAAACTGGTCAGTGTTAAAGCACAGGACCGTGCGCACTGAACTTGATATTTTGTCCTATATATTTAGCAATGGTATCGAGATTCGAATGGTAGTTGAAACTGTGCAGGCGAGTCCGAGACAATGTAATTAGCCTGAATGAACCATCTACGACTGCACTGGTTTAAAGATAATAAAACGGACAGTCCTACTAGCATAAAAAAACTCGTAAATGTAGTCAACGGTGGACTTGTCCTGTGCTGTTAATGTGCCAGTGCAGTGCGTAAATACTTGTTATAATATCAAGCGTAGGAGTTTAGTTAGTTATTGTTCATATTTATAAATATTTACTACTATATAAAAGGTAAAATATTATAATTATCTACTAAGTTACCATGGCTTTCTGGAGACCATTTGAAACAGAGGATAATATAATAACGCCCGAAAATCTTATTATTTTCTTATGACAAGCATTTCTATTTACCTCGCCCATGTACAATAAAGAGATACCGACTGTTTTTGCCGGCTTTTAGTTTTTATACGGTTTCAATTAAGTTCGTTTACACTTTACAAAGAAATATTCCAAAGCTAGAATTTAACGAAAAATAAGAGCATATACCACTATACCAGTTCATACATGATTCTGCAAGTGGATACACCTATATATCATGCTATATTTATTATAAACATAACAGATATTAAAAAGCAATAACAAAACAATAAACTCCATTCACAATGGTTTCATTATTTAATATACACCCATTGTGTCGGTGTATATGATCAGATGCCTTTTGTAATATTGTAATTCACCCCATATTAAATGTTCATTTAGCCACACTTCAAGCCGGTGTGCCTGCACTACATTGGCAGGGGAACATATTTTTCGTGGGAGGTATCAATTTTAGTTATTGCATCAGGGTGACTGAACGAATAGTAAGTAATGTTTCGCGTGGATTTCATTTAATACTAATTCGATATAATTGATGATTTCTATTTACACGTAAACGTTGTATTAACAAATATTTACAATTAATGAATTAATCGCTTATTTCGCGACTTGGGATATATACATGTGGTCACTATACACTACAGGATTAATAGGTACACTAATTGTTCGAGTTTTCATACACTATTTTTTCTACCCCCGGGATCCTGAATTCCTTAAGTCTTTACGTCGTGGAGAGAGTTGGAATCTTTAGTGTGCTACCACAAAGTACGCTGTGGTGATATTAACACTGACGTAGTTTCCACAAACACCAAAATACTTGAACACTGCACTGAACACTACTTTTGAAACGCGCGACGTGTGTTCAAGCACGAATTGCTTTGGCGCTCTAAAAATGGATTCAATAATACAATTTACATGTCATAGACCTAATTGTAGAAACATGTTTAAAAAAGAAAACAATCTCTGACTTATTTAAACATATATGCCTCATCATTATTAAATAAATAAGTCAGTGATTTCATAGATATAAAAAATATGTATTTGATTTACGGCTTTTATATGGAAATATGAAAATTAAAAATGCTTATGGAATAATAAGTGGCCCGAATATAGAAGGAAGTGGTGTTGATACGAATATTTGCAAACCTAGCTCGTTTATCTTAATTTAAACAATCTGACTTATTTTTACATACTGTTTACGTATTAAGAAATAGCCCAACAAATTTGCAACAAATTAACAAAGAACAAACTGATTTTTCTCTGCCATGGCACGATATGTTAGTATAGTTGCCAACTTATAATATCCCACGTTGCACTTTTCTACAGTTACTGCTTTCCAAAGTCGACGCACCTTTACGGCGTATTTGTCTCCAATTTCCTGGTAAAGTTCATCCTTCTTTCCAGTCTTCAATGGCAATCATGTCTTTGTGTAAAAATCTTTCATTTTTCGAGACCAGTTATGGACAGAACAAGTTGGTTTAATAATTATCTCTGTAGTCGTTTAGCCAAAGAAATAGGTATTTTTTTAAGTTCATATATATTATATATATGGTGGCACTATCTAATGGTAAGTTAGTGTAGTACACACTCCGATTATGCAAGCAATCAATTGTTGGATATCTTCTTCTTGTGTAATATTCCAAGCTATCTGAATTTCTTGTAAGCACTTTTTTGGAATCGCTATATGACATAAACTTCAGTGTACACAGATTTAGTTACTTAATTATGTTAGGTAATTATGTAGGCCATCGAAAAATGTTCACAGCAGCAATTAGTCATGAACCTTAAATTACCGTTTTTCAATATTTAAAGGGACGATAACTCAATTAGTTCCATGACTATACCTATAATATGTAGTTTTGTACATTTGTGTTCGTCACTATTTCTGACTAAACCTGGACATTTAAATTAATAATTTATCGTGGGTTAAGCATATGAAGAAATCGTAAAATATTTGATATTAAACTCCGTTCAACTGTCTGTCAAACTCTTGTGTTTGATTGAATATTTATTTATATCGATTTGCCTGGTAGGAAATCATCGCAATAGTCTTGGACTAACTTCCGCTTATTCGAAAAATCTTAATTGAAGCCTCCTGCAAAATTGAAGATTTTAATATTTACTTTTTATGAGTAGGTACTTGATAGTAGAAAGAAAGAAAAGAAAACTGATGTCGAGTCACAGCCGCTAAATACGTGAACAAACAGAATGCTTTCTTTGCACATATCGTACTCGTTCCAATTGGTGGTGGAAAACAGTTGTGCCTCCCTAGCTTCAGGAAAGTGATTCTGCTGTCAAAATTAGCCTCCCCTCTGATGAGAATGAGCAAATCTACATCCTCTCCAACGATAACCACTTTCTTATCTGCATGTCGAGAAGCAAGAGACATGACTGTCGCCACAATTAAAACATCAACATCGGCCAATGATTGATCCACTGCGATGTTTCCCTCCCGTAACTTTTGCTTCAGCATGGCTGTAAAGCTGATGGTATTCTTCTCGTTCTCGTTCCTAGCCAATCATTACAGCAGTATCGAGAGTGACGTGCCATTCAGAAAATCCCGAACCGACTCGATTTCTTCGTTTTGAACATGCCGATTTCTTCATTTTGCACATGCCAATTTCATCGAATAATGCAAGAGGAAAAGGAGCAAGCTCGAAACCGAAGTATCGGTGCAGATCTTCGTCAGTTTTTTTAACCAAAGGAAGTCTTTGGAACAGAAGCAGGGGATCGACAGGAATGATGGTGTCAGCAATCTTTACTCCATTATTAATTGTTGCAATCGGAAATATTATATAGGCCCGTTTCAGCTTGACATCTTCGCAATTTTCCCGATAATGCTCTGCAGACCTTGACTCTTGGTGCTGAAAGGTTCGTGACAAACTAGAGCTGACAAACCTCTAGTTTTTCCTGTAGTAATGGACATAACAGCAATAACTGGAAAAGGATCATTATGTGATTCAAGCCAATGCTGCAGTCGTTCCAAATCAACGTTGTAACGCATTATCCGCGAATCCTTCAAATCTACATACTGTTCGTCGTTATCTAAAGGAAGACGACAAAATTCTTCAATTCGATCGGTCATATCATGAGCTGCTGACATACCTAGCTCCACTTACTTACACCGTCGAATATTCCTCTTCCACTTATCCTGCTCCTCCAGGCAGGTAAATATCATAAAGAAAGACGTAATTATCTAAAAAGAACTTCACCTGAAATTCCCACCAAATTACACATAAAGAAACACACATGATCTGTCATACGAGTCGACGAAAGAGAGTCGTTAAAAGGTATTAAAAAGTAATTAGCCATTGTTTCAACCTTCGTACTCTTAATGGGAGTTATTGATAATAATTAAGACCTCACTGTTTGTAATTTAGATAAAAGTATGAACTGTATTCTGTGGTACCAATTCTCAAAATTTGACATTGGTTTTTTGTAATGTACAAAATAAATCACTAACTGGCTTGACAGCTTAAAAAGAGAACAAATGATAGAAGATATCCGTATTCCTTTGAAATACATAAGGCTAATAAAGACAGCATTAAGTGGATCCAAGGTAGCTGTTGGAGTAGATGGTGAACTATCACCAACTTTCGACATTGGCATATGGGTACGGCAAGGCGACCTGGTCCTGGAAGCTATAAAGAAAACTACCAATTACAAAGGTAGTATAGGAACCAAATCATCTTAAGTATGAGCCTATACTGACAATGTAGCTTTTATCAGCAGAAATAAAATCCATCTAGAGGAAACGGTGACTCAGATTGATCGGGAAGCACAAAAAGGTGTGTTACAATTAACGAAAATAAAACAAAATACATGGAAGTCAAAAGAATACCAACCAACAACAATAACAATATCCAAATAGAGAATACAACTTTTGAACGCGTGGAATCCTTCTCATATCTAGGAGCGGAAATTAATCAAAACAATTCCATAAGTAGCGAATTTAAATCACGCATAGTCAGTGGAAACCGATGTTATTACGCCCACAAAAAACTGATGGCTAGTAAACTATTAGACAAAAACACCAAAACAAAAATATTATACAAAACCTTAATTAGACCTATAATAACATACGGATGTGAAGCCTGGACCACGTCAAAGAGAGATGAGAAAATACTGCGAATATTCGAAAGAAAGATCCTACGAGAAATACATGGGCCAATACAAGACGCTAATGGAACATAGAGAACTCGCAAGAACACTGAACTAAAGCAACTGAATGGAAACACCGACATTATTAAATATATAAAAAGTCAAAGATTAAAATGGTTAGGACATGTAAACAGAATGGAGGATTCGAAAACAGCAAAGAAAATATACGAATGGAAACCTGTTGGAAGACGAAAAAGAGGAATACCCGGGAAGAGATGGTAAGATAACGTAGAAGATGATTTGAGAATTATGAAGATTAGGGGTTGGAGGAGAAAAAAAACTATTTGCACAAAATTTTCCTCTCTATTTGGCACTTTTTATTCATTGTTTTATTTTTCTTTTGGGTGACTACTATGTATACTTTTCTGCACTAAAATCGTGTCAGGTTCCCTTCTCTGCCAATAATTAATAGTGACAACTACATGTCTAATATTAGTTTCCTTTGCTGTTGATTAAGCTAGGCAGTTATATTTTAGAATGACCGCAGTGTTAAATATATGCTAAATATTATGATCCATCGTAGAGTTATCTGCCAGTACTGTTTTTCTCCGTCAAAGTTTTTTTGCACATGGCGCCAACAGGCGGACAGATAATAAATAGAAAATAATAATAAATAGAAAAACTTACACAATTTCCGTAGCCTACATAATCTTAAACATGAAAATTCGAAGAAACCTTGAAGAGTAATTTTTTCATTTTCCTTTTGTAAGTAAAGGAAGTAAAAGTGCATTGTCAAAATTAAAATGTTGAACCCACGGCCATGGATTTTGTCCCACTGTCCATCATCTATCCGACATGCATCCACATTCCCGGCTGTGTTTTATTAACCCTCCAGCACCCCTTATAGTAACTAGTTCAGCTCGATTGATTCCTAATTTTAATCTTAATGCGATTTATGTATATCGCTAGGTGCAAGCTGTACTGTGCGTGGTGCATGTGTATACAAGGATTAGTGGCTTGTTTGAACTTTGGATTCTGTGCCAAGCGCCTTATTGAGCAATTTGCATAACATCTTCATCAATACGTATTAGACTAGCATATGAAAAGTGGATCCATTATTCGAATTCAATCGTGAACGAGACACATGACAAATTGAATCGTAAAATGATACCAATGTGTGAATATGGAAAAAATCACACGTTTTGCCCCTTTAAAAAATTAAGCTGAAGGTTTTCAGAATAACTTTGAAACAGTTTTTTTAATATATCAGAGTGTACGGTCATTATAGTTGGTATTTTTATATGTATTATTATTATCGTTGGTAAATCTAGATCACGCTTTATTGGAAAACGGTATTTATTAATCTTTGTACAAATAATAATAATATGTAAGTGGGTACGACCAATATAATATGTCATATGAAGATGTTGATAGATTATTTTCTAAAACGGCACAACAAAATTTATTAATTAATCACAATGCATTTTTCACACTAATTTTCAGAAAATTGCGAACAAATATCTACTTATAGTACAGTAAAAATATACCAAAAATTCCCATGACCTGGAAAAAATTGCACACTCGAATTTGTCATGTGTGTCCTTTAATTTCCTTGCTTTTTAATTTTTAAATGTTACAGGATATTTCATATTTTTTAATTATCTGGTGTAGTTACACTTGTCCACAGTGATTAAAGGTTATAGTATTTTGGAATTCACGACCGTAATTTTATATTTTCTATAGTCATAATTTATCGCCGATTGAGAGTTTTATGAGTGCGACTTCCTAAAGATCTATCTTTTTTAGGAAATATGTAAGCTTTTTGTACTGAAATTATAAATATTTCGATATTAAGCAGAAACTATTACATGCGACATAACAAATTATAAAAGTAAAAAAATTATCCCCAGTTGGGCTCTCTTTTCCTTTTGGTCAGTGCCGAATGGTTTCTTGCGCATTAATTACTATTACACTGGTTATATTAACCGCTAGAAAAAATTAAAAATGTTTTTTATAAAATGGTCCTGCATTGTTCAAAAATAGGGTCCCTTTTGTGTAATATTGATCAGAGAATCACATTTTGGCACCAAATTTAAAAAAGAAAACAAAACTATATTATTATAAAAAGTAATGCACCCCCCCCCCCTCGACTGTACGCTTCTGACTAAATTTCATTTTGGTTAATACCAAGAAATAATAATCTTTATTGGTATTAAATAACAACCAAATATCGTTGTTGTAGCACAAAAGATTCCTGAAATATTAAACAAAAATTCAATCTTGGGTACTACCTTCAAAGGGCCCTCTATCATTTCCAGACACATGTCTATATGAATGTTTTTTCAAACTTTTACGAATATCATCTTTATTTTAAAAAATATATAAGCCAACACAAAGTGGATAAATTATTACAAAAATAATTAAAGTGTAGTAAGAATACTACGACAGTCCAGTATTCCACTATTTCCTATGAAAGAAAATCGATTCATTGCCACCAATCAAGGTGCACAATGTGCGTTTCCAAATCAATTGAAAATAATGTCCTATTAACTTCCGACATGCTACGTCTTCAATCGAAAACGCAAAATAAAATCTGATTGCAATAAGCTCCCAGTAGGCAGATTTCCAGTGCAGTGCTCTTATGTATCGCCAGCGCAGACTAGTTTCGAGCTTGTTAGCTCTCGTCAGTGCGACATAGGCAATTGCGCAGCATGAATTCACTGGCCTTCTATAGTCATCAAATTAAGGACACGAGGTGTCCTCAACTTGCGAATAGCTCCATCTGGTGACAACTTGCAATATTTTACTCCCTTTAATAATAGGGTGGCGGTGACAATGGCGGTGGTAGAGGGGGCGGCTAATGCCAAAATAAATTTTGAAGGCCCTTGGTTCTCGTACACATACTAAACCCCAATTTAATTTTTTACTCCCTTTAATAATAGGGTAGGGGTGCCAATGGGGGTGGTAGAGGGGGTAGCCAATGCCAATAATTTTTTTGAGACGTTTCGTTCTTGTATACACACTAAATCACATTTTAATTTTTTTTACTCCCTTTCATTGGGGGTGATAGTGGGAGGTGGCTGATGCTATAAAAATTTTTGAGTCCTTGACTTTTCGTACAATACTATACTCTCACTGGACGTAGACGTAATTGTAAACGTTTGTAGGTAGCCACTTTAAATTACGTTCAGTTAATTTGTTTATTAACTTGATTATTAACAAGATGTTAAACCGTAAAGTTAAAATATCTCGGTAAATATGCATCATAGAAGAAACAAGAAACTCTATTTTACAAGTTGTTCTTTTTTAAAAACTTTTAAAGCTTGTAAAATTATTTTATATTTGAAGTATGTTTGTATATTAAAATGGATTTTGTTTGGGATTCAAAAAACTTGTGAAAAATTTAAAACATTTTTCCTTGCTGTCTTAAAGTACTCTTAAAATATTATAGTTTGAGCAATGGCTTACATTTCCCGGTTTTGATGGCAGAAATTCATAAGGGTGTAAATGCTGTTTCAGTGCATATTATGATTTGAAATTTTAACTGAAGATTGTACTATGTAAGAAGACTTTCGCTAATTTTCATTAAAATTTGTCAATTTTCTACCAAAAAATAATTTGTTTAAAAAAATACCTAATTTTTACTATATTTCATTTTTTTTATAACAATAAAAATCGGAGCAATAACTCATAACGGATATTTTAATTTTTTTTCTTTTGTCTTGCAGGACTTACAGAACTCGAGATATCCTTAAAGAACCGATGGAAACACGCACTACAAAAATTTTATTATTTAAATAAATAATACGCCGATCTCGCCGTAAATGCAAAACTGGACAGTTTTAAATAAAAAATTATTATTTATATACATTTATTCTACACTATTCTGAATACTATACTACTATACTATTGACCATACTTTTATCTATATACAATATTCGGTATTTAAATACATTTTCAGAATTCAAATCCAATTCTGATTACTAATCAGTATGTAATAATAATGTTTCATAATAAGCTTGACGTTCCAAACATATATAACTTATCAAAAAACCAAAAAAGTGCTAAATAGTCAGTCTTTCTGCCAAAAGGGACTGACTCTATCCGTAAGGGAGCCTGCACATAATTTTCTATTCTGCTCTGTAGCTATGGTGTAATCAAGATCTATATCTATATCTTGACCTTTTGTCGTTGTTATACAACCCCATAAGAAGAGTTTTATTTATAACAAATTAATAAATAACTGTGATAGGCAGGTAATTTTCACAAAAATCCTGAGTGAATCATAATTTTAATATACAAGCCAGCCACCCCACACAAATTTATTAATTAAAAAAATAATAAAATAATTCCGTTCTGCTGCCTACATTTACATAACTAATTCAATTTTTTTAATCAAAACCCTCGATCTATGAACCTACCACAAACAATCAACCTTTCAACAATACCATGCAATTAATCTCATCCGAATAAATCTCGAGCGGTCACCAAGGCATAAAGATATCCTTTCGATATCATACACCTGTGTGTTTCCGGGTTTAGCACACGAGCAACCCCCTGGTTGCTAAAACACCACAGCTGGCATCTGTCAACTGTCTAATACAAACGAAGTAGTAAATGGTAATGGTAGTATCAGAAATATCACCCTCGAATCTGCGCGGACCACTGGATCACGAGTGGATGGCCCTAGCAAGTGGTTTGGGAACTGGCACGTGCTAGGGAAAATCTGCACGTGACTTGAACACTGCAAGGTGCCAGCTTCATAAACGGCAAGTGTAATATTATCCATGGCATAAGTGTTGCAAATTGTAACTTTTTGAATGCAGCCAAGAGCCCTTTAGAAGCTTGAGTAGAGTTTGAAGATGACAGTAGTTATGTATATAGCATGTACAATTATTATTAGATACCTAACAAAATGAATTACTTTTATCAAAATAAAATATTTTCAATTTTTATACGACATATTTCATTTTGCATAATTTCAAAAAACCGGTCTATAGATATTTATTTATTTATCATATTTAGAAAAAACATATTTGTCATATATCGTCAGCTTATAAAGCCAATTTAAGAGTGTAACTTAGAATATTATATTCGCCGGTTTATGGAAGTTTTTATATAATTGTTAAACATTCTATATTGTTTTTTCTCAGTCTTTTGAAAATAAGTTAATTAGTCTAATAGGTATAAGTGCAATATTTGCAATTTTAATGATATTCTGAAACATGGGTTCTAAAGCTGACTACCTTGAACCAAAATGCACTAAGTCATGAAGTATATGAATTATCTATTCAAGATTTGACCAGTAAATATTGGAGACTTAAGTCATCTCCCTTACTAGCAAAAGCATATGTCGACACCGCAAAATATAGGACAGCAATAATTAATCAGGCATGGTCGCAGGAGTCCTTAGATTTAAAATATTTTCTTCAGCACATTCCAACGATCATCTTACCTTTTACCGATAATAGTGTCCTTAATAAAAGCATATTACTTGAAAACATGGCGAGTTTTGAGGATTACACCAAAATATATACAGATGGATCAAAGAATATCTTTGGTACGGGGTGCGCGTTTTTTGTGCCAATACTCAATTACGACGAAAAAATAAAACTCTCTAATGATGCATCAATTTTTACGGCTGACGCTTTTGCCATAATAGAATCAATGAAGTACATAATAAACAATCAGGTTAGCAAGGCACTTATCCTAACAGACTCAAAATCAGTTGTAGAATCATTAAAAAATCTGCAAAATATTAAATCACCTCTTTTTATGGAAATACTTAAAATATACCGACAGGCGCAAAATTTAAACTGTGATATAGTAATTATGTGGATAAAAGCGCATTGTGGGTTTACACACAATGAGCAAGTAGATCGCCTAGCCAAAGATTCGATAAAGAATTACACCAGAGAAATCCCTTATACTGACGTAGTTCCAATATACAAATACAGAAGAAGAAAAAAGTGGGAACAAATTTATGAAAGTGCTTATAGTAACAAGGTAACCAATTATTTCCTTATCCACCCTAAGCTTCCTAGTAAGCACTGGCATAATAAGTTGTATGTGCCTAGCAATTTTTTTACCACACCACAGTTACGAGACTTAAATTTAATCATGCTCGTTTTCCATCACACCTCTTTAAAATAAATATACGTAATGATAACCTGTGTGCATGCGGACAAGTGGGGGATATAAATCATATATTTTTTAATTGTGAATTACATGAATATCATACAAAAATTTTAGTTCGAAAATTATTGGAATTGAATTTTTACCTGCCATTAAATATAAACAACATCCTTGAATCTGAAAATTTTGAAGCGTTTAAAGTGATATATAATTTCACTAGATCAGTAAATGTATGTCTATGAGGCTAAAATTGTTGGTTAGATTTCTTAGTAAATTTGGATTATATTAGTATCCTGTGTTTTTTACAACCTATGTTGGTTTTTCGTCTTTCCCCAACTATCCGTGGTCCACCTATTATATGTCAAAAAAAAAGTCGTCAAGATAGACCCCTTGACGTGAAATAAGTGACCCTGTAATAATCCTGACGATAGATAGAGTCTGTGTGATTAATGTTAAATTTTTAGGTTTTGATAGGCAATAGGAGAATTATTAGGTACTCAATAGGACCTTTATTGGATATAGAGGGTTGAACTAGCCTTGTTTACATAGTACATACTTATTATAAATCAAGAGATACTGGCTGGTGGATCACCCAAAGCCAACAGAGAGAAAAAAAATGATTTTCTGATGATCCATCTTGATAAGAAGAACGTTACTCAGCATACTGTACAGTATTTTTATCTCCAGAACCTTGTGCAAGCTTGCATCGCTCTTCTAGTACACTTCCCCAATAAAAAAATTTGAAATATTTACATTAGAAGTGATATAAAATGGGAAGTATATATAAACCGGTTATGGCAGATTTGTATAGTAAATGTACAAATAAAACATTATTTTAAAGTTATATTATTACAGTGTATCTGTGCGCTTTCAAAATAAAGATTTCATTTACTTGCTTCCATTTTTCAGAACGCTCTTAGAAAGTGCTATTAAAAGAACCTATCCAAATCTTCTACAAACCCCATTTATAAACCAACGTGAAATAAATATGTAACTGCAAAATCTGTTAAAAACAATTTTTATTTATAGTATTTTATATCCTCCTCAATGCTCACCAAATCTCTTGAGAAATTTCTTTTCAAGTGGTTCATAAACTTTGCTTATAAATCCCATGTAAATGTATATTAGTCATTAAAGCACGTCAAGAAATTAACAGCTTTAAAATCTTTTTAAAAATCTCCCTATGATTACTTTTACATGTTTATAAATAGTATAGGAAAATTAGCTTTTTTAGAAGAAGAAATTTATAAAGTTTTTAAACTTTGGTTATGAACTCTCAGTAGGGACCCAAATACAGATCCGAAGAGTTCCCACCTCTCCGATGGGAGCTTCATCCCCTTTTTCTCAAAAAACCACCCCCCAATCGTGACCTCGTGATCTTTTTCGGTGTTTTGATCGTAAACCGCAACTTCTACGAAAAAATGTTATACGACTTTTTATATTCTCCATGAAATTCTCTATAAAAATGTTTCTTACTGTTTTTTACGTATCTCTCACCCAACGCTCGTAAATGACCTTGGAAAATAAGCACAGTTCTCAGCGCGAAGAGAAAAATGAGCCCAGTGCCGTTTTTTGAGGCGATTATTTTGAAAAGTGTTAGTCTGAGCAAAAAAATGTATAGAATCGAAATTAAGGAGCAGTTTTTTCTCTACAAGGTGCACATAAAATAAGATATTTATGAACAAGTGTTAGTGTTCATATGATGATTTTTTTATATTTGTGCATTCTGTACTTTGAGCCCATTTCCACATCACCTTTGAGGTAGAGCTCTCGGCGCGTTTTTTTACGTGGTTTCCCCCTTAGGCCTATTCCACTAATAAAATATATCTATCATTAATTTTCCTCTGGAAAGTCGCCCTCCTCGTCCGAATTGAAACAACTTTGCCCATGGCAACTAGAGCACATTGGGGAGCAGCGCAAACCAACTTTTACACAGCTACATCGCCTTCCACACCCCTTTTCACAGCCGCAGGATATAAGCTGAAGAATTGAAGTTGGAGCTGGCGCTTCGGTCATAACCACTGGCATTAGAATGTTTTTAGTTTTTCTCCAGCCCCATTCAGTTGTAGTTAAAGTTTTTCCTCGCCACGTATGAATTTGATGAAAAACCCGATATGAATATTGTGCTAATGCAGCAGATGTAGGTGGTAGTCTGGGCAAAATTACTGCGTGACTGGATTGGCCAACTAACTTATTAAATGAAATGAACCGGTAATGATTCAAAGATGTCTCATTTCGGGGTGCCTTGTATAAGGCAAGCTTAAATTTCTCACCAGCTCTTGCTATGTCATCTTTCGCCGATGAAGGATTATTGAATATTTCAACCACTTCTTGTAAATCCTTTCTTGAATTTATTAAGTTTATAGTCTGCGATTTTCCTTTCCCAAAAAAGGCAGAAGTGGTGTCGCAGCCACTAAACGCATGGGCAAATAAAATATTATCTTTGCAACCCTTTAAAAGCATATGTGTTAGGCAACAAAGCCGCTGGCCCAGATTCCATCCCCAATATCCTTTTAAAAAAACCTTTCCTAAAAGCCCTTGCCCAACTTACATAATACAATACAATCCCATAATAAAATTGCAATATTTTTCCTCCGTTTGGAAGTTGGCGATAGTTGTGCCCCTTCTGAAACCAAGAAAATCCCCTCATGACCCCGCAAGCTATAGACCTATATCACTGTTAAAACTGTTAAATTTATTATCTAAAGTTACTGAGAAAATTATTCTCAATATAGTTAATAAACAAATCAACAAAAAAGGTCTCATACCAAATGTCCAGTTTGGTTTCAGAGAGGTCACAACACATCGCTTACTTTGCACAAAGTGGTGCAAGACATCTTGTCAAGTTATAATAAAAACAATGTACTATATCACTCTTACTTAATATCAAAAGCGCCTGTGTGGCAGAATGACCTTATTCATAAGCTAAAATATATCTGTAAACTCCCAGATTATTTGACATTTTTAATTACAAGTTTTATCTAGGCCCGCTACATTACCGTAAGAATTGGAAACGCCTATTCATCTTATAAAAGGATGTCAGCTGGCGTGCCCCAAGAGGCAATCCTTTCTCCCATCCTTTTCAACCTGAACACTTCCGATGTCCCTTCCCATCCAACGACTAACATGCCACTATACGCAGATGATCCCGTAATATATGAGCAGTCTTTCTAAGCCCAGACTGCTGCGCAGAAGATACGGTATCATCTCAACCGACTACTAGGCTATTACAACGACTGGAAAATGACAATAAACGAGGACAAGACAGATACAATAATTTTCAACAGAAAATTTACAAACATACGCATAATAACCATAGTTAAAATCACTGACAATGCGATTGAGGAACGGAACTCGGTCAAATATTGTAGGGATCACCTTGGATAAGAGGCTGAGTTTCGAACCTCACATCACCAACGCACTTAACCGAACGTACGGACGGACGTACACTTCTCTTTGTTGCCTCTACCTATTGGTAAATAGGAGAAATAGACTAACGACGGACAATAAAATGACGCTTTACAAAATGATACTCCAAACTACACTGGCATATGCCTGCATGTCGTGGAATTTTATTTCCGACACGCAGTGCAAAAGACTACAGACAACGCAGAACAAGATACTATGACTATTAACTAACTCCACAGATATATTTCGATCGCTGAATTGCGTCGGAAAGCCGGGGTCCCCATGATGAAGGAATTCATCGTGGGGGCCTCCAAAAAATTCTTCCGGGGCAAAATTCAGCGATCGGAACTCACCAGACATATAACAGACGCGCGACGTACGGATACACGACAATCCAACTAACATACATAGACTGATAAGCAGAAACTTCCGCTCTTTCTTGAAAGGCGGTAACGACAGTACTTCGACGCACAACATCATTTCCCGCTAAATCCCTTTTCTTCATTTCTTTCCCATTTTTATTTTTCCTACCCCACATTTATATACCAAATAATTTTTATTTCCACAAATAAAATATACTATAATAAACCGTTCCGTTTTTGTATTTGATTTTTTTAAAGTAGGTTTTAGTATAATTTTTCCTACAAATAAACTATAGAAAAACTCAACCCACATATAAATTAGTCTATGTCATTATCGTAAAATTGTATAATTAATAACAATAATAATTGAATGTACCATGAAATTCAATGCAAGATTAATTTATAAAAAAATTTGCAGGTGTTAAAAGACTTCCATCTGCACCCCACCACGCTTCTGTGCTAATAGCATATTTGTAACGCGTCGGGTGATTATTACTATCATTAAATGAAATAAATGTAATAAAATATAATGTAAAATATAACTATGTAAATAAAGATTTTAATGGTTAATGACTTATGTGTTAGGCTTGCAACCAAGAAGTCCCGGGTTCGAATCCTGGCCAGGGTATGGATGTTTAGTGGTGTTTTTCATGTGTTATCGAGTTGGTAGAAATGGACTAGATGAGGTTGTGTGAGAGACAATACAGCTAGATGCTGTACCACTCCTTACTTCGAGTTTCAGCTGCGGCAAATGGCAATGTCGTAGTGAGGTCGTTGTATATTTGTCTATGTATATGTGTCCTGGTTGAGTGGTGGAATGGCCAATGTTAAACTTCGCCAGGACGTTAATTTAATAAGGCGTTAAAATAAATAAAAACAAAATAAATATTCATAAAACAGTCTCGCTCTTAAAAGCTTTCAAAAATTTTATAGCCTTCATCTGCAGCTCACAGAAACCTCATAAATGATTACAGAAACTAACAAGACTTTAAAAGTTCTGATTGTAATATTGACGAGATTTATGCAGACATTTTCAAAATTTACAAATACCTTCAGAGAATTTTATACGAAAGTACTTGTAAATGCTCGTAAACTCTTGACTCTAGTTAGTGTAAAATATTTGTTATACTTCAGTATGTTCAATACTAATGAAATCTCATGAGCAATATATTTTCAAGTAGTTTATAAACTTTGTTCATAAACACCTGCAAATGCAGGCAAAACAATGTCAGTAAATTCTTATTAAAGATTCACTTTACTCATGAGCTTGCAGAGTTCTTATAATTACTCTTAAAACACATAAAAAAATTAACACCTCAATCTTTTAAAAACTCTGTTTATGATTCCTTTTCTGCCTATACAGTTTTTAATGCAATTTCTTGTGAAATCTTTGATACACATTTTAATTTTAGATTCTTATATAAACTCGTGAAACAGAGCGAGTAGAATCATAATAGATACACATAAAACACTCTCGCACTTAAAATCTTTCAAAAATCGTATAAAGTCTACATCTTCAGCTCATAGAAACGTAAATGTCTCATAAATGACACATTTGAGAAATAAAAACATAACTATGCAATAATGATAAGAAATTTTTTTGGAATTCTTTATGAACTATTAACTTCCTGTAAAAAATATATATGTATGACATCTCGTATAACCAACAATACAATAATAAGTTTTTTATGGGTATAAATTCGATATACGGTTTAAACTGTACCGACAATTTATTTTTTCACCGATTGACATTAGCCAGCAAAGTACTAACTTTGTACTTTCCTGCCTAGGCAGGGAAAGTGACACTTTGCTGATTGACTTGAATTATTTTACTTAATTATTTTAGAATATATTTAAACAATCGGCGAAAAAATTATATGGTCAACTCAGCAGTAAAATAGATTGACTGCCTTGGCTGAGTGGAAATATCAGCCGCGGCAGTCAATCTACTATTTTGCTGCCTAGTTAAACAAATAACTATTGTTTCATACTGTCATGTAATTGTTTGATTACGTCATTAATTTGCGTCCGGAAAACGGGTTATTACGGGATCAGAGCCGGAAAAAGGTTGCTAGGCAACTTTCCGGACTGTTTTCTTATTAACAAAATAAAATGTCAAACGTAACTTTTTTGACATATTTAATTAAAGCAAATCAGAATGATCTAATCTAACTATTATTAATATTAATGGTAATAGTACAATTCGAATTTTCTGAAAATTGAATTTTTGTTGTATGAAATAAAATGTTGTAATTACACATCCGTTAAGTGATGACTCGTTTAGTAAACATCTAACTCGTACCGTAATACATCACTTTCCGGATAACATAAATAACTATTTCGGTCCTGTAATTTATTACGTAACATTTCAAATGATCCATCCAATAGGGAGAAATTCTCTGCCTAAGTCTCTGATTAATTAAAGACTTGCAGAATAAAGTATAATTGTTCCCTAAAGGTTGTATTATTTTTCATCTATTTTAATTTCATACGACAACAATAATGAATACTGATTATCTCGTTAAATAATTACCCGACAATAATTACTACTTTCGGTATCTGTTAAATCAAAAGCCCGATGGCCTAGTGAGTAAATCTTAGAACAATTAAGAAGTAGCCCGGTAGACGTGTTAACATTGATAATTTAAATATCATATAAAGTAGGGGAACATGACTATATTAGAATTAGGATACAGCATGAAAGAAAAGTAAAAATAAAGTAAAAAAGTAGTTATTTCTTTAATTTTTAATTAGAGACGACGATTTATTGATGTAAATTCATTGCACAGATTTTACGTAAAAATATATACCATTATTATGTAAAAGAAATTAACAAAATGATGTATAAAAATTCGATGCACATGTTAAGGGCATGTTACTAACATGTTACATAGTATTCAGGAACTCTGAGAAATCGGAGACGTATAAGTTGTTCAGTTTTGGTGGCAGACATGATCCTTGCGAGACCACCGCACGAATTTCCCGTTGTGTTGACAGTTTATCGTTCATTCGGTCCTGCACGGATCTACCATCTACCTGATAGAAAAAGGTGAACAAGTTTGATGATGTAAGTTGGGAAGTTGTAGTCATGCATTTTGTGTCGAAGGCCTTCTCAATATCGAGAAGCACCATTGCGGTGCTTTTTTCGCGGTTGTATTGCACTTTGTCGTCGTTAATTATCGTGACTTGCTGTACTGGGCTTCTACCTTTCCGGAACACAAATTAACACTCATCATGAATGTGAAGTTCCTTCTGAGCAGTATCAGTCCTGATAACTGTCAGCGAACTTCGCATTCTTATTTGGTTTTAGGATGGATACAACAACAATAGTAAAGACACATCTACGCTGTCCCCTATGTCAATAGTATACTATAATCTTAACAATGTACCGTTATTGGCTTTTCCAAATCATATAAAGGTAGATGGAAAGATATCGAAAATCTCGATTTTCTATAAAACGGCTTCAATGATTTCGGTCAAATTTTGTACGATAATAGAGTACAACCCTAACAATACGTTATAGATTCTTTTTTCAAAATATCATAGATGGTGGTTTACTGATGAAAACAATTTTTTAGTCACTCTTGAAAGTAAATGTGACGTTGTCGCACCATTTATTTAACATGTTCTTAGTACAGGAAAACTGTCTAAAGAAGCCTGAATTGAAAGAACTAAATGTAAGTGATCTCGTCTTTTGAGGAGTTGTTATTTATAATGTATATAAACATTTTTTTCAAATCAACTGCCAGTGGAGCCTGGGGAAAATAGTTATAAACAAAAAAATAGTTCAGATTTTGCTCATATCTCTCTAATTTTGCCCATAGCCATAATTTTAAAAGAATTCCATTTTGAAGCTGAGGAAATTCTACACAAATTTCATTACAGAAACATTTTTGTGGGAGCAAAAACAAGCGCGGAAAATCTAAATGTTTATAACGTATAACTCTGGCGTGGTGGGGAGCAAAGCTAGTGAGCGGAGGCACGCGCGCGCTTCATTATAACATCATAACTCTTGTTTAAATTGGATTATTTTAATTAAACAAAGTGCTTATCGAAAAATGATAGTTTTTCACATGCGACTATTATGAAATTTGTTTAAAATTTAGATATGAAATTACAAAAGGCTGTTTTTTTTAACAACACGCAATTAAATAAACATTTAATTTTATAATGAACTTTCCCGTATAAATTCGTTTTTTAGACCCTTTAGTTCATTACTAGGAATATTAAAGAAAATTACAAAAATTTAGTTTTTAAGATTCGATATTTTTAAAATGCACTTTATTTGAAAAATCGTAATAACTAAAAAATAAGTTTATTTCAAAATATAATTAAGTATACAATTAGTGCAATAATTGCTAATTCGAAAACTCCTGCTCTTTAATATTTAATTGTAACAGTTCATAAAATAGAACATCTAAAAACAGACTTAACTAAACTTACAAACTACACACTTTTAAGAAACTTCTGCACTAAACACTTTTTTAAAATTTGACACTGACGCAGACACCTCAACATAAACGAGAAGCATTCCGCGAGGTGTGAAAACGCCGGGCTGCGCGTAGAGTAGCCTAAACTGTCGTTTTAACAATTTTGATTTCGAAAAATTTTGATTTTGAAAAATATTTAGAGACAAAGATGTACAAAAAGCAAACAAGAAACAAACGCGACAAAAAGGTGACAAACAGAAAGGAAGAGACAGGACAGATTTAGAGACACAACAGGTATAAAATATCAGCAAAAGTGGATAGGGTAAGCGGAAGTTATAGTTGGTGAAGTTTGGCTACATAGGTTGCCGGAAGACTGGTAACATCTGTTATGGTAGGGTGTGTTTTATCCGAAATGGGGCATTCGGCTGTCTATTTGTTATGTTTCTTGTTAGCGGGCTATCGCCCAGCTTGGAAGAATACCATTTTTGAGAGATGTCCTGGACGTAGTCCGCTATTGCGGTTATACCGCGGCAAAGTACGTATAGGTCTCTGAGAGAGGTGTATCTTCCAGAATTACTTAACTAACCCGGAGTAATCAGTAGAAAAAACTTTTAAAAAAATATAGCTCGAACTCCTTTTTTTATGTTTGTGATTGTTTTGATGTCTTGAAAATGACAATAGGACACATCAGCGCTGCACGCCGGCCGATTAAATTGTTTAAAAACAATCTTGCGGAAGAAAATTTCGAAAACATATTCCATGTCTCAAATTGTATAACTAATAGGTTTAGATGAAAACGACTATGTACTTGACAACTCCTGTCATGTAGTTAATTCGAGATTTTAGAATTTTAGATAGATTTTAATTCTTTGTTTTGTTCGAATATTATTGAGTAATATATTATTTTACAGATTCGTTGTCATCCTTCTTTCATTATCGATTTCACTAATGAAATTTGAACTTAAAAATGAAATGGAATTACCATGGTATATTTTGATAGGCCAGTCTAAATTATATTGGTTATTATCTTATTATATGAAATTGAAAAAAGTACAATTTTTATGGTGCTCTAAAATCATTTTAAATTAATTAAAATATTATCTCTTACAGAAACCAATAGGCACAAAAATCAATAGGAGTAACTTCATGGTGAAACTATAAAACTTTATCTCAAATTTAAGTCCTTAGTTAAAACTCGTATTTAAACCGAATCAAGTTTGAGCCATGTTGTCCTAAATAGTTTTCTATTTCAAAAGTTCTTAATCTTTCATAGTCATTCATCAGTTCATTTTTTTAAAAGCCTTTATTAAACTTGCAATGTTTGTTAGTTTATTTGGGTCAAATCTTGCAATCAAAATTTCGACTAGTTCTAATTAAGCTAGAGATTTGAAATTTTGCACATGTGTATAGGTCCGGTAACAATACACTTTAACATGTTCATATAAGAAAGACACAAGATGGTGGTTTCAAGATCGCGGACGACTTTATCGCTTATGATCCGATTCGATTCAAAATCGATATCTGGGGGTTTTCTAGATCGCCAATTATGAATTCTTGGTCAAAAATGTAGAAATTCAAAATGGCGGTGCCAATATGGCGGACGACTTTTGTCATTTATGGTCCAAATCGATCAAATTCGATTCGATATCTGGGGATTTTCGGGTTCGCCGATTACGAATTTCAAATCAAAAATTTATTTCAGGATGGCGACTTCAAGATGGTGGACGACTTTATCGTTCATGATCCGATTAAACTCAAAATGAATTCTTGGTGAAAATTCAAAATTGCCGCGCCAATATGGCTGACGACTTTTATCATTTAGATCAAAATCGATATCTGGGGGTTTTCGGGGTCGCGGGTTACGAATTTCTAGTAAAAAATTTAGTTCAAGATGCGGACGACTTTATCGTTTATGATCCGATTCGATTCAAAATCGGTATCTGGGGGTTTCGAGATCGCCAATTATGAATTCTTGGTCAAAAATGTAGAAATTCAAAATGGCGGCGCCAATATGACGGACGACTTTTGTCATTTATGGTCCAAATCGATCAAAATCGATATCTGGGGGTTTTCGGGTTCGCCGATTACGAATTTCTATTCAAAAATTTAATTCAAGATGGCGGATGACTTTTCTGTTTAACATCCGATTCAACTCAAAATCGATATCTGGGGGTTTTCTAGGTCGCGAATTATGAATTTTTAGTCAAAATCCAGAAATTCAAAATGGCGGCGCCAATATGGCTGACGACTTTTGTTATTTAGATCCAAATCGATCAAAATCGATATCTGGGGGTTTTCGGGGTTCCGGTTTACGAATTTGTAGTCAAAAATTTAGTTCAAGCTGGCGAACGACTTTACCGTTTATGATTTTATTCGTCTCAAAATCGATATCTGGGGATTAGAGAATATCAAAAGACTAAAAAGTAAAAAATAAAATTATATTAAAAAATATTTTTGAAAAAGCTATTATTTAAATGCTCTAAAAAGTAGAAAATAAACTTTGAAACCCATCATTTTGTTATATTATATAAATTTTTTTATAATATAAAAGCTTGTCTCGAGCAATCTCCTTTATACAGAAAAAACTCGCGACAAGCTTTTAGATCATAAAAAAATTATATAATGTAACAAAATGATGGGTTTGATTCACTTCAAAGTTTATTTTCTACTTTTTAGAGCATTTAAATAAAATCTTTTTTTAAAAATACTTTTTATTAATAGTTAAGTATTTAAGATACAAGTGTAAAAAGCCATTCTTTATTGCATGGCTAGATTAAAAATACGAGCGAAGCGAGTGTTTTTAAAAGCCATGAGTGCAATAAAGAGACTTTTTACAAGTGTGTCTTACAACGTTTTATCTTCAAACGTTCCAATTATTGTAAAAAATGGGCAATTTTTCATGAATATTTGTAAAACTGTATCAACTTTTTGTGAATTCACTTTAACGGTTAGTATTATTCGAGTTGTAGTTGAAGTCTCTATTCTAATTATGTTACTTCATGGTCGTGACTGAAAATCTGTGATGATAGTAACTAAGGAAACGACATTATAAATAAACTGGCGTAGTTTTTTAATTTTTTAGAAATCGTGCAATAAAAGCGTGCAGTAAAAATTTTTATTGCCAGTTTCTTATAAAAGGCCACTTTTTACACTGGAAATGATGTAAAAAACTGTAACTTTCCACATGATCGTAGATAAAAGCTTTTATTTAACTTGCAATGTTTGTTAGTTAGTGTGTTTATGTCATTTCAATTAGTTCTAGTTAAGCTAGAGCTTTGAAATTCTGCACATGTGTATAAGTCTGGTAACAATACACTTTAACCTTTTCATATAAGAAAGAAACAAGATGGTAGCTTCAAGATGGCAGACGACTTTACCGTTTATGATTCGATTCGACTCAAAATCGATATCTGGGGGTTTTCGAGATCGCCAATTATGAATTAATTCTTGGTCAAAATGTAGAAATTCAAAATGGCGGCGCCAATATGGTGGACGACTTTTGTCATTTATGGTCCAAATCGATCAAAATCAGTATCTGGAAGTTTCCGGGGTCGTGGATTACTAATTTCTAGTCAAAAATTCAGTTCAAGATGGACGACTTTACCGTTTATGATCCGATTCGTCTTAAAGTCGGTATCTGAGGATTACAGTATATCAAAAGACTAAGAAGAAGTAAATCAAACCCATCGTTTTGTTACATTATATAATTTTTTTTATGATATTAATGCTAGTCGCGAGATTTTCCTGTGTAAAGGAGATTGCTTTTTAAAAATATTTTTTTATATTTTTTATCAAAACATATTTTTTACAATTAGTGCAGTCATTCAAGCTTTATACCTCAGAAATATTTTACTATGAACCGATTTATATGAAATTTTGGAATTAGACTTATCTTACCCTTAACTTCAAAAGTGATATTGACCCGATTTTTTTGGTCAAATCTAAGCAAAAAGTGTCCTATAAAGTTTTTTCAAAAACTCAATACTTTTCAAGTTATTGGCGATTGAAAACTCCGAATTTTCCCACGTTTTTCAACGATTTATTGCAAATATCTCAAAAAATATGCGTTTTAACGATAATTTTATAATAAATAAAATTGTAGAAGGTAAAAAAATGAACAAATTGGTTTTTTAAAGAGTGTTATAAGTGCAATATTAAGCGAGATATTGAAGATAAAAGCCGTTTTTTTTTGTCTGAACTTTAATCGATGTATTCAATGCCATCTAGCAAACAACGGATACATTTTATCCATATGACAATGAGAAACTTTTTTATAGTGCTTAAAATAATCTTTAAAATGAGCAGTGTTAAAAGTCTTTTGCACGTAAAGTGAGTGAGTTGTAATGAAAAAAAGAGGGACATCTAATATTTTTTTTTTAAATCGATGTTTGATAAGTGCCATTTCCACCAAAATTAAAATTAATCGTATTCCGTCTAGATTTAACTTTAATATGAAGAGTTTATTGGATTCCAGCCATTCGGCTGCTTTGGAATGCATACTTTTAAAAAAAATTACGATTTTAAAAAGAAATTTTTTTTTTCATTTTTTAAAATAACACCTATTTTTTCATAATATTTCAAAAATAATGAAAGATACGTAAAAAACTGCAATGATAAAAAATGTAGGTCTCTTTTTGACAAAAATTTTGTTTTTAGTTTTTTTTTCTATCAGACCAAAATTGACGGAGATATCTGTTTAAAGAGCGCGCGGTAGCGCAATCACAGTCTCTCTCGAACCATTTGACCCTTCACCGTTTCAAAATGAAGGGTTTTACACTACATGTCATAATGAAAAAAGTTGTAGCTCTTTTAATTACCTTTAAAATGGTTTTTTTAAAGTTGTGATAGCTTTAAAATTGAAGGAGTTATGGCCCAAAAACTAAACGTTTTTTTTTCTATTTAGTAAAATGAAAATTTCGGAGCACAAAAATTTGGAGCAGACTGAAAGTTAAGAATAATATGAACCCAAAACTATTGTCTTATATATATATATATATATCCATATATGGCATATATATTGGAAACATACGCACGAATACATACAAACGTTCATATATGTATATCCAATAAAATTCAATCCAATAAAAACTGCAGATCCACCTGCACCGCAAGATTTACTTAAAATGATTTTTTGCAACTGCAAAAAAGGTTGCGGAGCCACTTGCGGATGCCGAAGAGTCGGGCTGTTTTGCAATGTAACTTGTGGAACATGCAGTGGAGATAACTGCCAGAATAGCCCTCCAATTGACCCAGAAGAAGATCTTGATTACGACAGCAATATTGAGTCATGAACGGTTGGTGTAATAGTTTTTTTTATGTATTGTAATGCTCTTGTTGCAGAATTTTTCATAATTAATTACTAATTTAATCTAGTACATTTCCAGATAACTTGTAAGTTTATATTTTATTCAATAAAAAGTGTCTGATTACTTACTCTATAATTAAATTATTTTTAATTGTATAAACACATATTTTCAATGTTTTAATTTAGGGGTAGTTTTAAGGGTTGAAAAGCTAAACATATGATAGTCATTTTCGAGAACGTGGAACAACATTTAAATCATTTTGAGTTCATCGAAAGAACATTTTTTTATACAATTTTTAATTGAGAGGTTGTTTTTAAGGGTTGAAAAGGGGTTAAAAATATGATAATTAAGGTAGAGAACGTAAAACAATATTTACTCTATATTTAAATCTTTTTAAGTTATACAAAAGTATTTTTTGTAATTTTCTTCAATTTAGGGGTCGTTTGCAGGGGTTGTAAAGTTTTTTAGGGTTTGAAAATGGGTTAAATATGAGATAATTGTGTTAGAGAACACTTTCCGATTTCACTCCTTATTATTAAATACGTTTTCTAGCGATAAAATGGCTCAATGTCAATTTTTTCATTAAGGGGTCGTTTTCACCCCTTAAAAATAAAAAACGGAGGTGGTCGGGTCAATATCACTTCTGAAGTTAAGGATAAGATAAGCCTAATTCCAAAATTTCATGTAAATCGGTTCTTAGTAAAATATTTCGGAGATAAGACCCTATTTTTCGCTTCAATGACTGCACTAAATAACGTATAATACAGAGTAACAATAAATTGAAAATAATTTACGGGTTTTAAAAAATTTGTTGCTAGGCAATAGTCACGGGAGCCTATATAGTGTAGATTGCAAATAATGGCAATAAGTTTTAGAAAATCTGCCTAATGTACAATTGATTTAGATTTTCTTTCAACACTTTTGTCATAATGAATAAATTTTCATAAAATTTTTTGCAATTTGTTTGTTTTGTCAAAAGGCATAACTTTTCAATCTCGGCTATTGATCACAAATTGCTATAAACAGTGACTTTTTTGATAATTTGTTAACTCGTTAAATTCGAGTTAAAATTAATTAAATCATTTTTTGTATATTTAAAAAAAAAACAAAAATTTACTCTTATGAAATTTTTAAGATTTGCATTTTCCGAGATACAGCGGTTTGAAGTTTTTAAAAAAGGACGGAGGTATATAATAATTTGATAAAATCTCGAGACCATAAGTAGAGGGAATTTATCTAAAATTAATTGGATTGAATCTGCGGTAGGTTCTTGATGAAACATATTCAATAAAATAATAATTATAATACACACTTGGTTCACTGTTTCATGAGTTTTGTTCAGTCTGACATATGTTTCGGTCTTACGACCATTTTCAAAGAGTTTTAAAAACTAGGTTTTTAACT
This sequence comes from Leptura quadrifasciata, assembly GCA_963675555.1. NCBI lineage: Eukaryota > Metazoa > Arthropoda > Insecta > Coleoptera > Cerambycidae > Leptura > Leptura quadrifasciata. Next base: position 69,148,692 of record OY776676.1, read on the forward strand.
CAGGTTTTAAGACTTTTCTTTTCCACTATTATTTAATTTATTGAGTTATCATTCGCAGTGTCAAATCGTAATTATTGTGACATTGTCAGAAAATTATTAAATGGATGACAAAAGTGATAATCATCCCAAAGAGATCAGTGTAATATTAATTATTGTTCTGATAGGTATTCGGTCCACGGTTCGGACGGATTTAATAAGATTTCTATTTAATCAAAAAATCTTCTGCGTATTATTGTTTTGGTTGATTATTTCCGCACATGTAATTAAATATGGACGGATTTAGTATAATTTCTATTTAAGTAAACAATTGTCGTGCGAATTAAATGAATATTATGTATTATCATAAACTTCTGACGCTGCTGACTAATCGAAAAAATCAATCAAGACGAGTTTCCTCCATTCAAAATCCCTAATACGATACGAAATATAAAGTTAATGAAATAATGAAAACCAGAATAAGTTGTAACATAATCCCCAATCAACAAAACCACCCCAATATCGCTCCACCCTCCGGTCAGCACAGTATAACAAGTGTATATTGCCAGCATTAAACCTACATTAACATAGGGGCGGGGCGAATTAAAAATAAAGTTTATTCTGCAACCTGATAGAGACCAAACGCTTGCTAAAAATACAGATCCGTACTTACAGTTTTCTTATTTATACGATTTTTTTGGTATTTGCCATGTTATAGAAACAGGAGTAAAATAAAAAAAATTAAAATTTAATAACAAATATTTTATCTTGAGTCATATATTTGGGAACACCAAACAAACAGAAATTCTTTAGATACAAATATTCACTGAATTACAATGTGAATAGAAATAAATTCCTTTAAAAATGCATTTTATGTTCGACCACGTTATAAAGGACTGTTTATGGTATAGTTTTGCGGCTATAAAGCATCTCTTTATTGTACTAGTAAAATAAAGTTACTTTATTTTAGTATTATGTCGGATTTAGACGTTTCCAATAATGACCTTACCGTTATATCATTATTATTATTATTATTATTATTATTAGCCCTTACTCGAGTCCGAGTATAAAAAAATATTACAGTCGATAGATTGTGTGTAATAAAAAACAAGTAAAAGGTGTAGTCTATTGTAATTCCCATTCATCTACGGTGCACACGACTATAGCTATAGAGGCCAATTCGGGAGAGCACATGTCGACCGCAGTCAGGACAAACATAGACCTGGTTAGGTCTTGGATTCGGCCTTCTTGCAGCAACATTTCCTTGATAGCTGGCCACAGCCCCTCGCCATTCGGTTCTGTCCGCTGCAAGTTGTTCCCATTGCTCGTCTGGAATACCGCAGGATTTTCATGGTGAACGTCTTTGAACCCCTTTCGTTGACCGCCACGCCTTCTTTTACCGCTTAGCAATTCACCATAAAGTGTACATTTAGGAAGGCGGTTATCATGCATACGATGAACGTGACCTGCCCATCTTAGGCGTGCTCTTGAAATAAGCACCTCAATTGGAAGGCTCTTTGCTCTCCTGAGTACTTCCGCGTTTGATATGTGATGGAACCAACGGATTTTCATCATACTTCTGAGGTGTCTTTGCTGAAAACGTTCTAATTCTTTCACATGACGACGGTAAGTGACCCAGATTTCACATCCATATAGCAGTGTTGGAATGACAACTGCTCTGTAGACAGCCATTTTCGTTGAAAAAGCAAGGTCGTGGTTGTCAAATACTCTCTCTCTAAGTCCCCAGAGTGCTCTAGATGCAGCGTTAATTCTATTGCGAATCTCGCTGTCCATGTTTGCTTTGTCATTAACAACGTTGCCTAAGTAATTGAACTGATCCACCACTTCAAGAGAATTTCCGTTAAGTGTAACGTCTATTTGGTTCACTTGATGAGGAGTTGACATAATCTTAGTCTTTCCAATGTTGATTTTAAGTCCCAAGGAATCATAGCTCTGGGCATACACATCTAAAAGTTCTTGAAGCTCTTCCGGCGTAGAGGCTAAAAGTGCACAGTCATCCGCATACTGGAGATCACAAATGAATCGTGTGCGTGTCTTCGTGAAAGCTCTAAAGCGCCTTATGTTAAAGAGACCGCCATCAGAACGGTATCTGAGACCTATTCCTCTGACTGTCAGTTTGTTGTCAACAATAATTGTTAGCGCAGTGGTAAACAAATTAAAAAGTAGGGGTGCCAGGACACATCCCTGCCTAACTCCAGTGAGAGTTTGGAAAGGTTCGGTTGCCTCATTATTATACATAACCTGGGCGTTGTTGTTTGTATGTAGACTGCGACATACTTCCACAAATTTTCTAGGGATACCTAAGCGGAACATAATTTTCCAGAGCACTTCCCTGTCCACCGAGTCAAACGCCTTGGTTAAATCAATGAAGACCATGTGAATTTCTCCTTGATGTTCGAGTGCTTTTTCTTGAAGCTGTTTAAGTGTGAAGATTAGATCCGATGTGCCTCGGTTTGGTCTAAAGCCACTCTGTGTTTCAGGAAGTAACTTTTCCATAACAGGTGTTAGCCTATTTGCCATCGTTTTAGTGAGTATCTTCCCTCCAACAGCCAGGAGAGCTATACCCCTGTAATTACCACAGTCCACAGCGCTCCCTTTGTTTTTGAAGAGGTTGATTAAAAGTGTATCACGAAACTCCTGCGGAGCTTGACCACTTTTCCACACGACATCAAACAGTTTTTTGAGGTAGGGTATGAGCTCTGATGACACAGCTTTAAAGATCTCAGCTGGGAGTGAGTCGGCGCCGGGAGATTTGTTATTTTTTAGCTGCCCAATGGCGGTTAAGATCTCTTCCGTTGTTAGTGGTTTATCTAAGTCTTCGAAGGTGTCATATTGAGGGATAAGATTTATAATGTCGTGATCGGCTTGACTTTGCTGGTTAAGAATGTTAGAGTAGTGTTCTTTCCATCGGGCTCTTATTTCCTGGTCTTCTTTGAGGAGATTTCCATTTAAATCTTTAATAGGGCACATATTTTTCCGACTGGGGCCGTACACTGCTTTTACTCCTTGAAAGAAATTCCTGTAGTCGTGTGAATCGGCGTACCTTTTTTTTTTTATTTTTTTCCATATAGCCATATGATGAACGTATGTATCGTCTCCATAGCGCAATGGGTATATCGGTTTCTTCTCACTGCAGCATATAGCTCCTTTTTCGAATGCTTCCATGTATATGTTAATAATTACTGGTGAAAGCGGTGATTCCATATTTCCCATTCCACAAAAAAATAGATTGCTGCTAGGCATGATCGGATCAGTTACGGAATGTCTTCTGTTATCCCACATGTGCTGACGATAGGTAGAGGATTCCCGAGTCTGTAGGCAAATCACCACGGATTTCGATAGTGAAAAGTTAGACAAAAATTGAGAAAGTTTTTAAATTTTGAGACGACATTGGAGGAGGTAAAAAAATTACAGATCCCTTTTCCGACCCCTCGATCATTTGTAATTAACAAAAAACGTAAATTTGTAATAACTTTTTGAAAAAAAATCCGAAATTTATGCATACGTTTTACTTAACTCAAGTTTGCACCCTGCTACGATAACCGGAAATTTGCAAATAGTTGTTTATTTACTTTACTTATATTTATATTTTGTCTATTAAAAATTACGAAAGTTATGCAAATGATTTTTCATACGGCAGAATAAGATCAGTAACTCGCTTGTAGTTTTGCATAACTTTTTTTTACCCCGGCAGATTTTTTCATAATTTTTTTATCTGGTACTACATGATGTTGACGGTTTAAACAATAAATGGGGTCTACCCAATTGCGGAAGTCTTAAAATTGCGAATGTTTGTGACATTAATAACTGACATAATCTGAATTTTCAACCTCGCAAATGTCCCGGAGCTTAATGAAGTTACCTACTATTTCAATAATAAAGTTATGCTTGAGTTAAAAAAAATGGAAACTGGTGGAAATTTCATAGAACATTCAAATAATGTATTAAAATACTTCTATGAATTTTCAACCTCGCAAAACATCCGGAATATATTTTGTCTGTTTTCGTTATTTTTCCGAGATATTCTGCAGTTTATTTAATATTTCATTCGTATAAAAAGAATCCAATAAAAGCTGCAAATGTATTATTGTTTTAATTCCGTCGTTCTATAGCTTCAGATCAATTTACAACCCATTTATTAATACGGAACATGATTTAAATAAATAAAATCTCTCTCAATCACAGCCCTCAGCTTGATATTTATGTGAATTTTTGTATTTTGATGTCTAACTCTACCTATTTTGTGATTTCTTTTGTTTATTTTAACATGGAATTAATTCCAATAGGTTTATTTATATGCCAGCCAATTAAATTGTCTTTAGATTCGAAATTAACTCCATAACAACTCCATTACTCTATTAGCATACCTGCATACTATTCTAAACTGTTCCAATTAATACTCAAGACATCCTAATCCTCCTGTACTGACAATTTATCGAAGGCTATAAATGATGACACCTGAGATTTAGATGTCCAATACTGTTTGTAATTTTGGAATTTATTTTATACTTGCATATAATTTATGCTCGTTAATTTCACAATTAAAATTTTTACAATTGCTACACGTTCTGATTCAGATGAAACTATTTTTTCTCGTGATTTTCGAAATATAATGGGAGTTTCGCTACGACAATCTTTATGGATGTTACACTTATAGAAGTCTTTTTGCACATCAAAGACTATGATCCTTGAATTAATTATTTTGGGTTTACTTACGTTATAAATTGTGCCAACTTTTTATCTAAGAGTGTTCTCAAATTTGTTGCACAAGTCATTATTTTCATAACTGATTTAAAAAATAGCTTAATTAATTCCGTATTGTTTACGATAATACTTAACTAGCCGTGATTTAGTTTCGATTTATCAGCTGTAATTTTCAATTATTTCAATAGGTAGATTCATTTAAGATTTATCACTTGCAGGTTCTTTTTGAAATCGTTTCTAATATTAATGTGTTTAAAAGTATATCTAGTATAACAAATAATAATACCACATCGTATAAACGTGCTAATACTTCCCTGTTTATAAATCAGAAATGGTCCATCATGAGGGATGATGCTGTTGATATAATATGGGGTACACACCAAAGTCCACGTAGGGTGGTGGGTGGTGGTGCTGATAGTTGTAAAACCGCGAACCACTTAGTTCATTCTTAACTACGACACTGCAACCATTTCCTTGGATACATTGTTAAACAAATAACTTGTGCATGTCAAAAAATTGGATTTTTTTTAAAAAAACAATATGTTTCCTATAGCGGATTTCAATACCAGTTCGAGGAATAATTGTAGTTCTGCTTCTGCAACTATTTCTAGTTATGTGACAGGTTCTTCAAAACTCTTAGTGCCCGGTAGAGTAACAGCAGCCACTAGTATACCTCAAGGAGCTATGTCGATATCAATAGAACCTGCGCTGCTCCTGGGACAACCTGATGTCCAACAGGTAGGTCACAATCAAAATATTTTTACAGTCAGGTTGTTAATTCGTCAGTTTAATCACATTTACTTAGTCATAATCATTGTGAAGTAAATTTTGATTGATACGAAAAGTCACATTTTATGAGTTAAGTTATACTTATTATTGAAAGAGGTATACATTTGTGTTAAAATTAAATAAATAGTAACTAAATACGCGTGAACTTTTGTTATATTCTTTGTCGGATGCAAAGACAAGTTTCACTTAATATTATTTTAATTCAATTATTGTTTATTCAAAAGTTATCTACAAAATAATATTAACACGTACATTTTAAATTAAGTAGTAAACAATATAAAATATTTTTAAAATTGTGTGAACTTTGATACCATGCAGCAGCCCTCAGTCTAGCAGTTTTTAAATTCGGGAATCTGAATACTACTAAAAACCACCAAATTAATAAAGCATAAAATAGCAACTTCCAAGAAAATAGACCAAAAAGTTGTACGTGGAATATACTTAAAGGAGGATTGGTCAATTTTGTTGTATTATAACAGTCAACATTCAATAGCTTATTGACTCAAAACAGCATTTTGTTAATAGTAATAAGAGTAAATATTCAATGTCATTAAGAGTAATAATATTAAAAATAAGCTTTAGAGATTACCTATAACTGAATTTTCTCCAGTTCTATGATAAATTGGCACAAAATAACATTTGCAACTATTATTTCACAAACTATTATTTTCATGAATATCTTAAAAATAGTTACAAATAAATGAAATCGATTCTTACATAATTGAAAGCTGATATTCTGATATTGCTTACAATTTTGTTTCGTCTTGATTATTTCTGTGCGACTGAAACTTACAGAAGTACAGTAGGAGATACAAGAAAGTCAGTTTTCAGAAAATACACTTTCTTACATAACGTGCTGTGGGTTGTTCTCAACAAAAAACTCTATTGGGCTTTTTTACCTTTTTGAAAGATCTTGTGGACATCACCTTTTTTGCTTATATACTTATATGTAACTAATTTTTGGCCTAAAATTATTATATATAAATATCAAATACTAAAATCAGTGCTTTCTTCATAACTACTTATTAGAAACAGTAACATTTTATGTTTCATACTCATTAAGCAGATGATAACTTGTAAAGCGGGCCGCACACGATCAATAATATTGTCAATACTTTAAAATATTGTCAATATTATTGACCGTGTGCGCTCATTATTGAGGTATTGATATTGAAGACTGGCAGATATCTAGATATTTGGAAATCTGAACTTCAATACTGATAAGTAGTGGGGATATTGTTAATAAATTGACCGTGAATCGCATCTCTCAATACTACGTTAAGTTTCAGTTACCAGCCTACGGAATACGTTATGCAATGGATGGTGAAAATGAAACATATGCTCCAAACGGGAATGTCTGAGTCTGTTTATCGAGGCAATTTAAAAAAAGTAAATGCAGCTATTGATCAACTATGAATTTAAAAAAAATATAGCGTCACAAAGATTAGGAGCTGGCGTCACAGATATACATGAGTCTGTTTAAACATTCTTTAATCCATCGCTTGTTTGGTGTAATGTTTTATACCAAAAAATAACAATAGAGCCCTTCTCTTATTACTCATCTTAGAGATGTAAATGTAAAGTTTTGTGGTGCACAGCGCAACTTAAAAACTAAACTGATCTATAATATTGTCAAACGGATTGATCGTGAGCGGGTCTATTAAATTATTGAATAGTATTGACAATAATATTGTCAAGCGATACTAACAATATTATTGATCATGTGCGGTCCGCTAAAAGGTACAATCATTATATCCCGAGATACAATGCAGATAAATTTGAAATGATCATCGTAAATAGTGTTAAAGGCGAAGTCATTGTAAAAAAATATATCATAATAAAGTATAAGCAGAGAATAATTCGTAACCAACATATAGTGTATTGTTCTGCTAGGTTAGCTTGGATTTTTATTTGGTCTGGAAAACTACCATTTTGAAGGACTGTTTTTGTTAAAAAAACTTAACTGCAACTATCTGAATAACTTTTATAGTTAGTGGCAATATAGGCGTATGATTTTATCATCGTTAGTAGTGATATGTAATGTAAATAATTTACTTCTACAATACAGTACCGTAGGGAAAATAAGTTGGTGATCGAATTTCATTTTTTCTCTAATAAATTGACAGTAATGTGTCTTAGATA